>JAVIWB010002248.1:0-302235 GCA_031893035.1 Dermolepida albohirtum | reverse complement strand
ATTTGTACTTAGTGTATCGCGTTTGCTAATAACAGTTAACATAATCACCTACAACCCTGTAAATATAGTGGTCAAGTAGTTCAGCGTCTATAGCGTTAGCGTGAATACATATTGCTTTTACAAATTATTTTTTAATATATTCAAAGTTTTTTTATTTAATTTAGTTAAATAAAATTTTAAAAACAACCTAGATAGCGGCATTCTTCTATTGGTAACTTTCTATAAATAGCGTATCTTAAGAAACAGGGAAGAAAAAATATTCATAGTTTCGTCTTTTTTATGTATATGCGTAGTGTAACAATATATATATATATATATATATATATATATATATATATATATATATATATATCCAGAGCTCACGATGATATTATATCCTTCAAATTTATATTTCGTTATGAACAAATTATAAGGAGAGTAACAAAAGGCGATATACATAACTATAATATATGAATCAATAACCAAATTATATATATATATAGGCATATTAGAGCTTAATTGGAGCTAATCCTAGATATTTTAATTTCAGTACACAGATTGGGAACATGCTACCGATGGCTACCTTAATCAAAAGATGATTGGGGACGTTGTTGGGGATTATTTCTTCATCTGTCCGACAAATCTCTTTGCAACAATAGCTGCAGAAAGGGGAATGAAGATTTACTATTACTTTTTCACGCATGTAAGTGTCTTATTATAATATTTTATAACATTTTTACAAAAAGTAGATGATAGTATTATTATTACAAATTTTCATTTTTTTATGATAGATGAATTTTAACAAGGAATAAAAATCCACACTTCGTAACTGTCCGGAAACCTTCAATTGAAGGAAAATAACGCACTAATTGATATACATTCTTCGAAAAAATTTTTCAACGAATTTTCTACCTCATCAGACATTTTATTTGGAGAATTTTTGTAGATGTACAACATAGAAGAAATGTGCAAGTCGTGCTTATTTAAGGCCAATTAATTTCTCTTGAAAGTAGACAAGACTATTTGTACAGGTTTATATTTCGGCGCCAACGTTAATTTCATCAGACCTCAATAAATGCATTTTATTTTGTTTTTATGGAAGAAATGGAAGTTTTATTTCAAAAAAATGTAACCAAGGTAACCGTAAAAAAACAAGGAATTGGCACACGCTGAGTTAACTACATTTTTAAAGAACCGAACGCAAGGAATGCGAGCAAAAATAATTTTTAATATATTATAATTAGCAATGAATTTGCCTAATTACAAGTTTTCGTGGGAGAACTGAATCTTAATTGGAAGTTATGTTGGTAAAATGCGTGCCCATAAATAGCACTGAAACAAGGTCACTGAAGCGATTGACACTATTAAAATAAAATCAGATTTCTGACCGTCTGACCGTGTTGTGAAAATACGAGTAAAACATACCTGTGTACTTACATTGCTCGCATAGATTTTTCTCTAAACTATATTTAGTATAGATTTATTTTGATAATCCTTGTTGTAATTATGTTCTAGTTTAATTATTTATACAGAATAAAATAAAGATGTATAGAAAGGGAAATAGCAACTTAAAATCAGAACTAGAAAACTATTTGCCGAAATGAAAAATAACGGTTATAGACCATACATATTTATATTATGTAGCAATAGGTGAAACATAGCTGTCACACTATGTCGATGACTCGCTTGAGAAGCAGCATGTTTTCAAACGTTGTTGGGTGTGGTAGTACATTGTGACGAACTTCGTCTTAAAGAGTTAGTTGTCCACAGTGTCGGTCACGATCTATAGATATAAACATTTTCTCGCTTGGAGAAAATTAGATATTTTTAATTTAGGACGTCTGTATATTTGTAAATTTATATTTCGTAATTTTTTTTGTATTTAAGGGAAAGAGAAAATTCTAATAATTTTGAGTCGTTGACCCTAGTTCAACGTATCTTCCCATTAAACACAAGACAAGTACTGAGTCAAATCTGCGTAAGCGTTTCCTCAAATAAAGTTGAGCTTTATGTCAAATAAAGGCCGCGATTTTATGTAAAATTGAAAGTTCTTGGTCGTCTTTATAGTATCAAGCTTCCCTCCCAAGCTGGACAGGACTTTGTTGCCCTTGCAGTGATATACTTGTATGCTTAAAACTCTCCTCGGTGAGGAGGAGATTCTGGTCGCCTTTGTGGCAAGCCTTCTTTCCGAACAAGCAAGTCACTGTCGCCTTCGCAGTGATAAACTTGACCAGTTCGCACTCCTCAGTAAGACGACTCGTTTTGATCGCTTTTACGATGACGCATTCCAATTATCTGGGTCATCGACCGATGCGTTCCGTGTCTAATGTTAGGGCGTGCCCTAAGAGGGCACGGCGTCGTCTTCACCATCTGGCCGCCGACTACCGCAATGATGTTAATCTGTCTAGGACAGTGGGAGAGGGCTCACCACGTTGTAAGCGTAACCAAGCAGCTTCCGTCCCGTTGCAAAAAGTCGTCATTTCGTATCAAATTAATAATTAATTAATTGTATTTTTTGCGCATATTCTTCGATTATTTGCCCGCCGCTGCTCAAGGGGATCTCAGCTACATTTAACTGATTGAGTCGGTCGACGTTTTCTATGGTTTAGGCCAGAAATTATATCTGCGTGTTTATTATATGTATATCTTCTTTTTCCTCTTAATTAATTATCAATGGATCGTGATAATCACATGTAATTTTGTTAACATCACGTACTTTTTCTGCTTTGCTAATTTGGTTATTAAACAGTTAATGTTCTTTTACCATTTGTTGATTTATTTTTTAACATATCAATAACTTTTTATGCTACCAGAATTATTTTTCTTTTGTTTATTTCTACATAATTGCTTTAATTCGCAGAATTCATTTTCTTTATTTTGTTTTATTTGTCCGATAATAAATAATTTATTTTTGTTTGCTTAATTACATAATAGAACTGACAGAAAACAAAAAAAGACACCTAGCACACGATTTAACTTAAACTGAAGAAAGCAATACATTTCCATGCGCGTTACCTTACGCCTGTTTGTTGGCGAAATGAGATTAAATACTAAGTAGAACTCGATATTTATATATTTTTATTTTGGCAAACTACTTAGATTACCTAAATGCGACTTCTTCGTTAACCAACTATTAAAGGAAATGAATAAATTTTTACATAAATTTCCTATCTTTCAGTAGCATTGCACCAGCTGCTGTCGTATAAAATCACACTCCACTAGATTTTAATAGTTGAGTAGTTTATATGCCTATTTAAATTAGTATTGAATGAAAAAATCTAGTTGCGTGTTGAAAGGGAAGGTAGTTTAAATGCTCTAAATGCTTAAAATTACACTAGAATATAATTCTTTGTCGAAAATACAAATTTTTGAGTCGTATCGATGGTTCAACAAAAGAAAGATTGAAACAATGACTGGCGAAATACATGATTTCGTATTTATAAAAAGAACAGGCAGATTCATTGAAATTAACTTGGAGTCATCGTATTTTAACTAACAACTCAATTTAAACTAAATTTTAAAATTCGTGCAACATTAGTTGACAGGCGACCAAAAATTGTATTAATTAGGACATTATAATAACATTGTTGCAGAAACTAGAAGAAAAGAACACTTCTTAATAATGAGTGCAGTCGGTAATGAGGCGAAACTAAGCATTCGTGGCGGTAACCAGATAAAGGAAATTAAAAAAAATCTTTTTGGAAAGTTAAAACAACATATTATCAACCTCTGTGCAGGCGATGCTTTGGTGGGCAACAGGTAAGGACTGCAGTGCATCGTTTGAACTAGTGGAAAGCAGTGACTCACTTGACAAAAATTTAATTAAAAGTAAAGCTGAAAAATATATTATTAAAAAGCGCGCCAGAGGTTTTGAAAAAGTCAATAGTGTCAAAGAGATACTAAACCCCAAGATCTCTCCTACTTCTTATAATTACACGTTTACTTGCATTCAGTAAAGTGAAAAATAAGATTACACAGACAAAATAAACAAAATCCAATTTAGTAACTATATAATTAACTTTAAGTTTGATAAAATTAAGAACACAGAAATTAGTTATTCTCAAATGCATTGATCATTAATCAATTTTAATTTAGATTTTTTGCAAACATTCCTCAAATTATGCATTACATTAAGTTATAATAAAATTTTAAATAACATTCTATGATAAAGAGAGGAGCTACTTTACTTATGTTTGGTCTTCGCGTAATTTACCGCTCAAGTGCGACATTATAATTAATTCCTGCTGATAATGACAACTTAGTTATTAAAATACGCGTACAAAATACGAATGTCGATGTGATAAGGGGCTTTTACCCTTTCTTTGATTAATAATTAACCATAGTCTCGAATGGAATTTGTTTTCTAAAATACAGCTCTAGACACATAAACAAATTATTACAAACTCCTCGGGTACTCAAATTCCAAAGGAAATAATGTATATATTACAGTGTTCTAAAATATCTCAAAGATTGTTCAAAAAGATTGTAACTAAGATAAAAAAGTGTAAAGTTAAATTTAATCTGACCCGAAGTAAATTCCTTCGGCAATTCTTGAAGTTCAGTGACAGTAGAGCGATATTATCTTGAAACGTACAAACAAAAAGGAAAGTAGATTTCATTGACGTCGAGATAGACCTTGCGTTCTACTTGAATATTTACTACTTAACATTATTTGGAACTTCTTCGAATTTCGAAAGTAGAACGGTATTATCTTAAAGCAGACAAACAAAACGCAGAACATGCTTTTTCGATATCAAGGTGGATCTTCCTTTTACGTAGGTGTAATTACAGTGAGCTCTGGCTGAGACACGTTTAAGAAATAAAATCATATATCAACAAATGAAAGTAATCTTCAAAGATAGCCAACATAACAAGAAAGAACATACTAGTTAATTAAAAAGAATATAATTAGACTAAAATTACGATGTTAATGTTAAGTCTAGAAATAAGACCCTAAAATATCAACACGTCGTGGTCGTGATAATGAAAAGTATGGTTAGAGTAAATAACATCCCCTAAAAACTGCTGGAATCGACAAAAGGAAACGTATCTCAGTTTCAGAGCCCACGAATGACGTAAATCGTACTCCACGTACGTCTATTAATACGAGATAGTTACGTCACTTGATTCTTCTAGAACGTCGCTGATAAATTAAGGGCAAAGGAATTTACTAAATTATCGACAACTTCAGTGTAAATAGGGACTACATGCCAAACTATTATTATTACTAAGGACTATATGACGTTAATATTAAACTAATAATGTAAAAAGGAAAATCAACAAGATACTGTTTGCTTCTGGGCTTGCGGGCTGGAACCGCGTCACTCGTATATCTGCCGACGTTTCAGTTTCAGTGCAGTAGTTCAGCCCTGAAGATGTCCCATACAAATGGGTACCAAACGTCGGCAGATATACAAGTGCCAGCCCGGAAGCCCCGAAGCAGATAGCATGGACTACGACCGCGGAAGTCTACGTACCAGATTAACAAGAGACTGAACTGCATTTAGCGACGAAAGAAAACATTCAACGCTAAATGATAAACAGTCTCATCGACAATGAAATTAGCGATATAAAAATGTGATCATAAGCAGTCTGAATGTGTAAATTGTAGTACTTTATTGAAGGAGAGTACTTTGAGTAAATTATATAATTTTTGTCCAGATTTCTTAATTATTCTTGCTGTATTTTTTTATTCTACTTAGTATGGGAGGATCCGGATTGATATTCTTTCAACGACTTCTCCATATATGAAAATAATATCAAAAATTTAAAAAATTCATACTATTTAGTTTACTTAAATTATTGTGAATTACATATAATATCTTATGTGGCAATATAATGTGTAATCATTAATATAATCGGTAAGAGGATACGCAAATTTACCATAAATCCACTAAATATAACTTCTCAATAGAGCATCATTATAAAATTTACATTATTAATTATAATTAAATTAGCTTGTTTTCGTTTCGAAAGCTCTTCATATTTAACGGGGTTCAAAGGCAAAACGAAGTACTTTGTTTAACAGGTTACGCATTTTCGCTAGCGTACTACATAGGTATTTTGCGTTACGCTAAAGGGAAAAAAGCAAACAATTGCTGCACGTGTACAAATATATAGGTGCGTGCGCGCTTCTGTGTGTGTGTGTGTACAACGGAGTTGATGACAACGCCAGCCGGGCGACTGAGCAACAACCCGGGTAATACCTCGATGACTTCGAGCTATTTGCTGAACTAATATCGACCTTGGCTCGTTCGCAATACAATTCCCCAGGTTTTGCCGCTCATATGCGGGATATAATTGCACCAAATGCATTAACAGCAAGTATTTTTGAGATTCGCATGTGTATGCGACGTATGACAATGTATGTGGAGATACGCTACAGATTATAGTTACGAAAAAAACAGATGAAACAATCTATAAAATTGTAATTAAAAAACTACAGATTTGTATTTCTATATGTTCTTTGTCGTAACCCAAAGCAATGATTGTTTCGACATTATTGCAGTTTCATTTGAAATGAATATTTGGAATTATTCGCTCAAAATGTAAATTTATTAAGCCGCGATTGTATACTGAGTCATCGTAAAAATCTTCATATGACTGTAGAGGATGTGGCGTAGAAACTTCCTTTCTTCGAAGGCGAACAAATGAAATAATGCTAACAGACGAAATGTATTTTTTGATAATGAAAAGACGCAACCTCAAATTTTAAATGATGTAATTTTAGACAAAATATCTTCAAACCGATATCGGACTGTTTCATGTCGAAATGAAATAAAATCCTTTAACTGAAGCAATTTTGTTGGTCAATGTTTAAGAACTTCTGCTTTGGGATTACCCCAATAAACAAACAAGACTGGGCTTCCTACGGGGTGTCACCTCGATCGAGCGAGTCATGACACCATTCTGTTGATACCAGGCATTTCTTGATGCATTTCTACTATCGAACTATTTCTACATGTTCTGACGTCGCCTTAGAAATGTTTTCACCATACTCCGATTATCCAGAAACTCTTTACCCAAAGAACAGTCGATTTTGGATCAGGAATTGGACCTCTGGAATGAATTTCGAAGTGTGAAGCACACGCCGCACCTCCACGTAGCAATGGTTATTCCAAAAATAGACTTCGATAGCAAACACGCTGGTCTCTCGTCCACGTCGTCTTCTACACAAGACGGAAATTTTCATGACTGTAGTGTTCACCAAACCTATCCTCACCTTTGTACGATCTTCACAATTAGCCTCTAAAAGAAGAAAGCTTTTGTGTCTCATTCTATATATTGGGTCTGGGAAAAAGTTCGTGGCGTTTTTCCCGATAGATGGCATTGGTTGCCGATAACTAAAGAACAACAAGTCACAGCGACACCACCGAGGGCTCGTTTTTTAGATGACCTTCCGACGTTAGTTTGAGCGTAGAAACATTGTAATCGGTGCAGTGGTTGGAAAGTTATTCGCACTTGAAAATGGAGAAGAATAATGAGAAATTTCGCTATATTCTGCAATATTATTATGATAAGGGGAAGAACGCTGCGCAGGCTTGTGATAAAATTTGTGCTGTGTACGGTGAAGGTACTTTATCGAAATCTGTTGCGCGGAAATGGTTCGCTCGCTTTCGTTCTGGAAATTTCAATGTGAAAGATGAGTCACGCTCCGGTCGTCCAATCACTGAAAAATCTGATGAAATTCTTGAAAAAGTCCAACAAGATAAGCATATCAGTAGTGTCGATATTGGCATGGAGCTAGGCATTGACCACAAAACTGTTTTGAACCATTTACACAAAGCTGGTTACAAGAAAAAGCTTGACGTATGGGTTCCTCATGAGTTGAGCGTGAAAAACATGATGGACCGAATTAACATCTGCGATGCGCTGCTGAAACGGAATGAAATCGAGCCGTTTCTGAAACGTTTAATAACCGGAGATGAAAAATGGATTACGTACGATAATCGGAAACGTAAAAGATCGTGGATAAAGGATGGTGAGCCGTCACAAGCGTTCGCTAAGCCAACATTGACGCCAAAAAAAGTGATGCTGTGTGTATGGTGGGACTGGAGGGGAATCGTCCAATTAACTGGTCAGACGATTGATTCTAAACTCTACTGTGCACAACTAGAGATATTACGCCAGGCGATTGAAAGAAAACGGCCCGAATTGATTAATAGGAAAGGTGTTGTCTTCCATCATGACAACGCCCGACCATACACTTCTTTGATGACCCGTCAAAAATTGAGAGAGTTTGGTTGGGAAGTTTTGATGCACCCACCTTACAGTCCGGATATAGCACATTCTGACTATCATCTGTTTCGATCTCTGCATCTCTCAATGGAATTAAGTTGGTTTCAAAAGAAGCCTGTGAAAACTACTTGATTCAGTTTTTCAACCAGAAACCACAGAAGTTTTTCACCGATGGGATCATGGATCTACCAAAAAAATGGCGAAACATTGTCGATAATAATGGAGCATATTCGGTTTAAATGAATTCGTCCACGCGCCATGCGGGGACCAGTTGAATTTTACTGAAAAAACGCCACGAACTTTTTCCCAGACCCAATATATACATATTAATTAATAAACTAAATAATTTATGCATTAAATTGTTAACGATGGAAAATTTAGTTTACAAATAAATCACCTAAATTTACTTATCAATTGGAATACAACATTTTTAGCATGTTAATTATTAAATAGTGTACCCTAATATTTTCATTTTAATGGTAAGAAAAAAATAGCAGATTATTATTAGTTTTAATTAATTATATAGGATTGTAAGACATTTATAAAATTATTGTTTATATTGAATTATAAAGTTTGTCATTGCATTTCATTAAATTGAGTTAGTTTTTTTTCTTAAATGTTATTTATTTCTCAAATCTGAGGAAGGTACAATCTAAGTTTGTAATCAATATTTAAACTGGATCTGGGATTTTGAGAGTTTGTCAAGCTAGCCGGAGTATTATTTTTTGTTTTCAAAAGTAAGTATTTATTTACTTTATCTATGACCTGTTTTTCATTAACAACTTAATTTTAAAAAAATATATTTATATTTTTCTTTACGATACGCAAGAAGTATTTAATAAAGCCATAAAAAATTAATATTAATGCTATTAATTTAAATATATGAGGAAAATATAACTTTCAGATCCTGTATGTCACAAAAATAAATGTATGTAATTGGAAACAGTTAGTTATAAAAGGAATTTTTCATGTGAAACAAATAAAAGGGTTTAATAAATTGATATATTGCTTATATTAGTTTAGTAAAGTTATAATACGGGAAAAATAGGTAACAGACGAATTGTAGGAGTTTTACATATTAAAGCTAGATATAGTTCAAAAGTTTTTTGATATTATTAAATGAGATGCATACATATAACATAAAGATAGTATATGAAAAATTTCATTTAGAATAGGAGCTTGTTATAGATGTAAAATATTTATAAATTGGAAAAATTTAGAGACAGCATTTACTAATATAAAACAAAATATAAAAAATAAGTTCTAATTGCAAAATTCAAGAAACAAGTTATAATTTTTAAGAAAGCGTCATAAATTTTGACTGGAAGAAATTTGAATATTTTCAAGGTACTAAAATCAAATTTTATAGGTAAAATTTAGTTCATATCCACTATCTTAAATATAAAGAGTCCAAATATGCAAATTATTTTGTAAATTACAATTAAATATTATACAAAAGTCGTTATATTTTTTAAATCACTGGCATTTATTTATTTTTAGTAAATACCACAATTTTAGTGGCCATTGAAATTTTAACTATAAATAGAACCGAAAGAAAAGCAGGAGTTATTTGTCTTGAATCTGCCCTCGAAGAAAGCATACACAAAATTTGGTCAAAATTTTTGCAAACAAGTATAATAAAGGTTATGTTGAAAAGTTTCCAAGTACTTAAATGCCGGAAAATAGAAGTATTGCAAAAAACGTTATCTATAAAATAATCCATGTAAGCAAATAATAATTACTGCGTATATTAAGTGATATAAAAGTTATGACATATTAATAGTAATATCTAAATAATAAATAATAGAAGTGGTATAAACTGATACTAATATATTATAGTGCAAATATATAACACTTTAATAAAAGTCAATTCAAAATAAATCGACAGCTGTAGGTAATAGTTATTTATAAACGGATAATATATGTGTAACGTTATAAGAAAATATGCACAATCTATTAATTAATACAGAAGAACAAGCAAATGGAATTGCATTGTGTTTACCAATACAGTCGTAAAGAAAAGAAGCCGATTGCACACGAAATTGAACGATATTTAAATTTGAACTTTTTTTTAAGTAAAGTATTTGTAGTTATAATTTATGTTTATGTGAATTTAAAAGAAGTATTAATTAATATAACTTTGAGGTATTAACACGAAGTAATATAAATAATATATAATATAAATTCATACATAAGTTCCATGTTACTTTCCGTGACCACAGATTTTTTTTGCACCAGAATGTTTGTCGTCATTTATGCCCGTACGACCGTCTTTAAATCATTTATATTACTCACACACACTCGTACGTGGTAACCACGCATCACCATCACTTGTTGCATAAAATTAAACGTTTCAGTAAACTCTTTGTTCGAAATTCTTTTTCGACCAATGTCAAATACACGCTGTTCCTTTATGCGCAATTTCTCTGCTTCTAATGATGCAAATATCATGATATTCTGACATAACATTGATGAAAGATCTTCTTACCAACGCATATTTTTTTATTAGATGGTGCTACTAAGAATTACTATATTGAAAAAGTTCGGTTTTCTCTGCGACAGATTGTGTATTTAAAATTTTATTAAGGATACCTAGTTCAATCTTTTAACATTCTAATTCCACCACCAAAAACCGGTATGAATGACCATCCCCTGACACAAGAGAGAAATCAAAGATTAAGTAAAAGATATATGTATTTCGATTAAAGTAGCGATTTTAATTTAATTTTCTTTATTTCATTCATATCAAAATTTGGCACTTCAACGTGGTGCTACTTACTGCACATAACGTTATATATATATATATATATATATATATATATATAACCAAACTTTTTTAAAATAAAAACAAAAGCTTACTATTTTGGTAAAATTCATTTATTTTAGTCAAAGTAGTCACCTTCGGGTTCAGTACAATGTTATGCACGGTCAATTAATATGTCGAATGAGTTTTTATGTTCATCTTTAAAGATGTTCTTCAAGATCGCTGTCGACGCCTTTTTAATGGTTTCGACATCGGCATAACGCTGTTTCTTCACCGGCAAATGTAGTCATAGGGAGCCAAATCCAGTGAATACGGTGAATGGTTCTTGGTTAAAATGCCATTTGTAGTTAGAAAATTAGTGGTAAGCATCGAACGATGAGATGGTACATTATCATGTAATAAACGCCAGCTACCATTTTCACGATATTGAGAGCGCATACGACGAATACGCGCCAAACGACGCTTCATAGCACCAAGATAATATACAGCATTAACTACTTGACTAGTTGGTGCAAACTCTTTGTGCTCTATGACTTTCGAATCATAAAAACAAATCAATATTGTCTTCACTTCTGACTTCTCTAAACGGTTTTTTTGCGGTCTGTCTTCGCTTGAATGCTTCCATTCAAAGCTTTAATACTTGATCTCTGGATCATATTGAAAGCACCACTTCTCGTCGCCAGTTACAGTAGAAGATCTGAAGTTTTCGTCCTTTTTTGAGTCTTTAATCAAGTCTGTCAATGTTGAATTAAGTTAGCTTGTGTAGTACAAACCTTACACAAATCTTTCTCAGTCCCAAATGCTGTGTCAAAATGCGATGAACTGAATCTTTGGAAATATTGAATTCGCAAAAACAAATACCTATCCCACTCAGTGATATACTTATCCGAGTTTCCATTTATGGGAGTTAACAAGAAGAATCTTGGGAGTAGAGGATGATAAGCACAGCAGTATCAATAATAAAATATAAATGTAGGAAAAAGTATATTACCCTTTTACTGAATTTTACAACACTTTTAAATATTGACGAAGTGTGAGAGAGTGAGACTTTATGACCACCGAATCACCGAATACTGGATGTTAAATAAAATATTGAAAGTATTTATGTTAGCCCGTTTCATACTTTAATAACTATTACAAAAAACGTACGTAGATACGATTACGTCACTTTTAATCGACCCTTCTTTATTAAAATATGCATATGTTACTGTTTTAATAAACTATAACTGTGGATGAATATTATAATTTTCTACGGAATAAAATAGACTTGTTACATTAATTATTATTTCATACATTACACACAAAATTAGCTAGTACTCGGTAAAAAAAATCATATGTAAAATTTGTTTACTATCGTAATAGTAGGTTGACAGACTGATTACTCGAGGTGATTATAGAAACTATTTTATAATAATTCTTCCAGATCTGCTGTGATCCCCATGTCTCTCTGGAGTCTTCTCTCTTCTTTGTACATGCTTGTGGAAGTTGGGCCTGACTATGACTTTTTCGGTCTCTACGTAATCTCGGCCTTCCTCCACCAATTTTAGCACTTTAGCCTTTAAAATTTCATGTCATTTAGCTAATCGGACTCCCTGATGAACATCAAATCTACTTCCTCTGTAGTCTTGATCCTAATAACTTTATGTATCTTTGTCTGCTGAAATAACCCTGGTTCATCTCTGGCTCGCCAGGATTTTTAACTTTACTGCTTTAAAACTTTTCACATCTTCTTTCCTACGATTTTCTTCTTTCTGCTCTATAGATTTTCCATTATATTCCCATAAATAACAAGGAAAATAACAGTCCCCTGTGGCGTGTGAAAGACGCCAATCACTTAAGGTTTTTGTCATATTAGCAAAAGTTTCTTTACTCGATAATGTTTACAAAATAAATATTTAATATTTTGATGGGGGGGGGGGGGGTATCCGACTAATGGTTAACTTGTTTCAGTCAGTCGTCTGCTAACTATCTGTAAGCTCACATCACATTCTGGCAGGCAATGTTATTTTGATGAGCAAACTGTCGAAAATAATTGAGTCTGCCGCCGTTTGTGAAATGCGAACTGTAATGCGTTATCTGAACGTTAAAAATGTGTGGATAATTGAAATTTTTAGACAAATCAAGTGTGTATGGTGGTTTGATGGATAAGTTATCTGTGCGTCGTTGGTGTAAAAGTTTTAAGGCTAAAAGAGAGAATGTTCATGACGAAGAACGTCATTACGGACGATTTTTTGAAGTCTGTCAACAATTTGATTGCGCAAAGTCAGCGTTTAACTTTGAATGATTTTAGTGAGTTTTACCAAAGACCATTATCCACGAAGTTGTGACAATTCATTTGAAGTATAGTAAAATTTGTTTGAAGTGGATTACTCGCATGCTCAAAGTTGAACAGACACGCATGACCTCTGCTTTAAGTTTTTAGAACGCCATTCAAATGAAGCAGATGACTTTCTTTTTCTAATAGTGCCAGGAGATGAAACTTGGCTTTTTTATAGTACACCTGAAACAAAATATCAGTATGTGCAGTGGCATCATACTCATTCACAAATTAGATAAAAAAAGTTCAAGCAAACGATCTCGACTCCTAAATTAATGCGATTCGGGACAGGCAAGAAGCTTTGCTTGTTGAGTTCATACCACGAATGGCCAGCATAAACACAGATGCATACTACGAGACACTAAACACTGTGGCGGTCGATTAAGGATCGAAGGCGCGAATGCTATCTAGGCACATCGTGCTTCTGTACGATAATGTACAGCTTCACGCTGTCGTGAAAGCGAAATAAGTTCTACATAAGCTTTCTTGGGAAATTATCGATGATTCTCCATACAGTTTTGACTTGGTTCCTAGTGACTGCCATTTCTTTAGCAAATTGAAGGTGTTTCTGACAGGAAAGGTTTAAAAACGATAAAGCGGTCGCAAATTTTCCTAATGGAATGGCGGCAGAATTCTATGATGCTGTTATTCAAAAGCTCGTTAAAAGATACGACAAATGTTTGAATTTAAATGACAACTATATACTAAAGCAGCATACAGTATGAAAATGTAAAATAAATAATAAGTTTTGTAAGAAATTTTAATTAGCTACTGTTTTATATGGAAACAGGTATCAATTTCTAGACGACCCTCGTAATTGACCAAATCTCAATTTTTTCTAAATCTAGACTTTTCACAGACATGCCGTTTTCAAAAATTAACTGTTCGATTTACGGGTGACAAATTTTTAGTTGTCACCATAGCAATCATATTCAACTTTGTTTAATAGACCCTTTGGAGTAGAATTATAATATGAAATACAAAATTTTCTTGTACAAAATAAATACTAAAATAAAAGGCAAATACATGTGGATGCCGTTGCTCAAGAACAGGCGAAAACTCAATATTATAAACGCACTCTTTGATCGATAAGTTTTAGACCCGCTGCTATATGGCATTTGTAAGTTATTTTACACTATCTTCCTATAGTATTATTCGACAAAATTATTCACTTATAAGTACGAGTAATGGAAATAATTATCGTAGTAACACCATTAATAAGTAAGAATTGAACTTTAAATAACACTATTTGCTGCAACGAACTAATTTGATCTCATATTCTCATATTAAACATACTGGTCTCTATTTGTAAAATATGCTCTCAAAAAATCTTGGTGAAAATTAGATGTTAAGCAGATAGAATTACATATTATAATGATAATAATACACAATACTGTTTTCATGGGATTTTTATTGAATTCACTATATTGTGTTTTAATTGAAATATTTAGAACAAATCTACTACAAATAAGGACCAATTCAAGAAGAAAATAGAAAGATATTTCACAATTAAAATAATTATTATTCTAGAGACTCTCTCATCAACCAAATCCAAAGGACAATATTTAAAATGACAAGAAGCGTTCTGTAGTGTCTCCAAGATTTCATGCACTCATTCTGCACCCGAAAGAACTAAAGATAAAAGCTAGCTTAAGGCCTTGACATCCATAACTTTTATTTACGCAATCGTGCGAAAATGGTATCCAACCCTTAACGACTACAAACGCATTCAACAGCTCTAGAAGGCGACGATCTCCCTATGCCTGGATGTTTAACGCGAACGACACCGAGAAAGCTGGAAGGAAATAAAAGGAGAAAACGAGGAAAGTATGACTGAAAAGGAGTCGGTAAAAGTGAAGGCAAGAGCTTATATTTTATCATTATGACGTTTAGTGCGCGCCGTGCGAAGGGGAAAACTGCTTTTTTATATCGAAAGCGATTCGAGAGAGTTCGCAGTCAAAATGTCGGATTATTATGTTCCGAGTGAATGGGGGTATTATTCAACCTGGGCAAGTCCTTTTTATTTAATGCGACAGATATATTTTTGCTATTTAATCATGTACCCACTAAAGTAGGTGTTTCTCGGAAAAGTTTCCATTTTTTCTAAAAAAGTTTGAATTTAATTCAAAAAGAAAAGAGCATAAATTTTGGCGAAAGTAAATGGAATCTGGTGAAGCATATATGAACTTCGAACTTTGTACTACAGTAACATTTATGTACACCTACAAGTTATTTTAAAAAAACAAATTAATATTCGTCAATACGTAAATCGTCTAATATTATATATATTTCAACACTTAAGTTATATCAATAAGAAAGAAATAGTAATAGTAATTAATCCAAAAAAGATAAAACACCTCTTACCACATCAGTGTTCGTATATATTCCCACAGTTAAGTTGTCACATCATCAGAAATTAATATAATAATATATAATAAAAAATTCGCAAACTATTTCACGCGAAGACCAATGCAACTCGCAGATTTTTAGTCTTTTTTGAAAAACCATACACACAATGGGTGTTTGGTCTTCACATAAAATTGTTCGCGGATCTTTCTGTGTGAGCTTTACTTAGGTACTGCGATTAACTTTTGCTTATTATGACAATATTTTAGAAATATATACACAGAATACGAATATTGATGTGGTAAGGTGTTTTTTACCTTCTTTTGATTAATCCAATTAACCACAATCTCCAATAGAATTTACTTTCATTAATAGTAATAATAACAATAACAATATTTGTGGCGATCATTAAATGTTGCTTAAGAGCTTAGAATTTCAAATATTTTCTACGCAATCATGAACAATACGAGGGCGGTTCAGTAACTAATGAACCTAAGGAAAGAGGGCAACACTAATAAAGAAATCTTATTTGTCTTTCAACTTGGAAATCCTGTTAAAGCTTAACTGTAAGGAGAATCAATTAAAAACTGAGTTCAGGGGTCATGAGTTTATATGAGAACAATAGTACTTAAGAAGAACAGGTAACATGGAATCTGATGAATTTTTGAATTAGAGGCTTGAGATAGGGAAGTGTACTGATACGCGTCTATTTGGCACGATCATGGATGATATCGTAAAAGGGACCGATACTATAATAGAACCAGCAAATTGTATACTAACTGCAAAAGAATCGCTACTGATTAAACAGTGTGCCTTCGCGAATGACGCGAGTGCGACCTCCAGGAAAATTTGGCGATTTGAAGCAAGTCACATAAAGCTAGAAATATAAATGTATGTTAACAACTCAGGTAATGATGCTAGAGGAGACAAACATTAAGATAGATATTGAAACAGATGGTAAAAAAAGCTTAAGTAAACTGATAAATCAATATTTGAGAATACACATGAATACTAGAGGTTGTCAGCAATTAAAACAAAAGAGAAACCATAGTAGTAAAATACCTAGCTCGAATAGTAGGAACATCAAGATTAAATCTAGTGCCAAACATGTCGGTAAGAAAAGAATTGGAACTCTTAATAGCGAGTGTGGCAAAGCAACTGATGTGGTTTAGTCATCTAATCCATATGATAGCTGATAGACTGGCCTAAAGAATCTGGGAGGCTAGAAGGTAAGGTCTAAAACATAGAACGAAGAATAGACTTTGAATTAAGTATGAAACGTATACGTGTACAAGAACGAATTTCATCCCGCGATCTAGCGAAGTTAAAATACGATCTGAAAGACCTTGGTGCCGAATAATAGCAGTTAATGAAACTTGTATAGTTCCAAAATATAAGCTCTTGCTTTTACTTTTACTGATTCTTTTCAGTCATACTTTCCTCGTTTTCTCCTATTATTTTATTCCATCTTTCTCCGAGTCGTTCGCGTTAAACGTGTAGACAGAGAAAGATCGTCGCTTTCTGAAACTGTTGAATGCGATTGTAGTCGTTAAGTGTTGGATATCATTTTCGCAAGATTGCGTACATACAAGTTATGTCGGAGCTTTAGCCCAGCTTTTATCTTCAGTTCTTTCGGTTGCAGAACGAGTGCATGAAATCTTGAACACAATACGGAACGCTTCTCGTCATTTTAAAGATTATCCTTTGAATTTAGTCGATGAAAAGGTCTCTAGAATAATTATTATTTTACGCGTGAAATACCTCTTTCTATTTTCTCTTTGAATCGATCCATATTTTATCATAAATATTTCAATTAAAACACAATATCCTGAATTTAATCGATATCTTTCGAAAACAGAATTGTGTATAACTATTATTGTAATATGAGAACATATTTCACATACAGAGTCCAATATGTTCAACATGAGAACGTGAGATCAAATTACTCCGTTGCAGCTATTGAGGTTATTCAAGATTAAAATCTAGACCCATTAATATTTTTATTTTCTATTAATGGTATTACACATTACGATAGCTACATCCATTGCTCAAGTATAATGTTGTGGACTCCATAACGCCGCAGAGTGATAGTGTAAAATACTTCCCAAACGCCATGCAGCATTAGATTTCAATGGGTCCACAGCCTTTCAATCACAGTGTGAGAAGTATTGGGTTGGCAACTAAGTACTTTCGGTTTTTACTTATAGAGAGCGTTGTTTTATTTTTTGTATAACGTATGTTAGTGCTGTACTTTACCGTTTGTCGCGTGATACTAGTCACATTGACGTAACTTCAGAAGCAAATAGTGCGTGATTTTTAGTAAAGCTATTAGTTGTGGGTTAATTTTAAATGGAGTGCAGAAACGAACATTTTCGACATATTTTACTATATTATTTCCGTAAAGGAAAGAAAGCTGCTGCGGCTCACAAAAAGACATGTGAAATTTATGGTGCTAATTGCTTAACAGAGCGCAAGTGTCGTATAAAAAATTCCGTTCTAGAGATTTTTCCCTCAAAGATGAGCAACGTTCTGGTCAGCCTACTGAAGTTGATGATGACCACAATCAAAGTCATAATTGAAGAGGATCGTCATATAACTGTTCGAGAGGTTGCGTAGAGGCTACATGTATCGCACACAACAATTGAAAAACATTTAAAATGTCTTGGGCTAGTTAAGAAGCTTGATATTTGGGTACCTCACGAATTGAAAGAAATCCATTTAACACAAAGTATCAACTTTTGCGATATGCACCTTAGACGAAATGAAACCGACCCTTTCTTAAAAAGAATCAACACTGGTGATGAAAAATGGGTCCTGTACAGTTCGAAAACGATCATGGAACAAACACTGTTGTGTTTCTTGAGCTGCTTCCAAAGAACCAAACGATCAATTCTGATGTTTACTGTCAACAATTAATAAAACTGGATGAAGCAATCAAAGAAAAACGGCCATAATTGTCAAATCGGAAAGGTGTAGCTTTCCACCAAGATAATGCAAGGCCTCACACATCTTTGGCAACTTGTGGGAAACTATTGGAGCTTGGCTGGGAAGTGATGCCACATCCCCCATACAGCCCTGATCTAGCACCATCTGATTACCATTTATTTCGAAGTTTGCAGAATTCTTTGAATGGTAAAACTTTCACAAATGACGATGACCTTCACTCGCACCTGGTTCAGTACTTAGTTGCCAACCCAATACTATGAAATTTAGACGTGAACTGCAACAAATTTCAAGCGATGTTTGCGTTCTTACAAGTAAAAGACTGACATCCATAAGTTGAATAGTGAAAAAATAGTAAATTTTTGAAATGTCTGAGGAAAGTCTAGATTTCGATAAATTAAGTTCGAAATGTCGTCTGGAAACTGGTACTTGTTTCCAAATATAACGGTAACTCATTAAAAGTTTTTTACAAAACAAATATTTATCGTCTCCTGTAACGAGCTTTTGAATATTGGCATCATAGTATTCTGCCGCCATTCCATTAAAAAATGTTTGCTCTTTTCATCGTTTGGAAAATGTTGTTCTTCCAGAAACTCTTTCACTTTGGTGAAGAGATAGTAGTTATTAGAGACCAGGTCAAGACTGTATGGGGGATAGTCGATAATTTCCCAATGAAACTTTAAAAGCACTTCTTTCGTTTTCATGGCAACTTGTCTTGTAGAAGAACGATGTCGTTAGACAGCATTCCACGCCCTTGACTCTTAATCGACTGCCGCAGTTTTCAGTGCCTCGAAGTATGCATCTGCGTTTATGCTGGCTATTCACAACATGAACTCAACAAGCAAAACACCTTGCGGGTCCCAAAACACTGTTGCCATTAGTTTAGCAGTCAATATCGAATGAATTTTTTTGTCTAATCGGTGAATCAGCATGATGCCACTGCATAGACTGACATTTAGTTTCAGGTATACTATAAGAAAGTCAAGTTTTAGCCCCTGTCACTGTCCATCTCCTTCATTTGAATAGTGCTCTGAAAAAACAGAGGCCATGCGTTTCTGTATGTGCTCGTCTGTGAGCATGCGAATAATCCACCTTTATGCATTAGTTTCAGTAACCACCTCCTTAATCGATTCAAATTCCTTGTCAATGAGCCAAGTTTTCAGTTTGTGGAAGAAGATAAATGTCTGATGGGACCAAATTTAACAAATAGGCTGAATACCTAGCAGCTTGAAATAATTAATAAATAGTTGCCACGGAAACTGTCGAAGTATGAACAAGTGCACTGTCCTGAAGAAAAGACAAACATTGTATTACGTGCAATTCACCTTTTTGAAGATAGTAGATAATAAGAATCCCATGGCAGCAGCCAAAATCTCTCCGGAAGAATGTACAGCTTTTACGTTCTGCCGACCACTTGTATCAGCCTCTGTCCATTATTACATTATCATGACTACATGTTGAGTGTATAATGTATACACTCATTACGTCTACTGCTACGATATTCTTATTAGTGATTATCTTCAAAAAGGTGACGCGAATACTATGCGGCCCTTTTTTACCAATTATACGATGCAATCAACGATAGTCTTTTCTTCAGGATTATGCACGTGTTCATATTTCAACTGTTTCTATGGCAAATATTCATGAACTATTTTAAGCTGTTTCAGCCTGTTCGCTAAATTTGGTCCCATGAGATATTTTTCTTCTTCCCCAACCTGTAAACTTGGCTTGGTGGTAAGAGATTTGTCTAGAGTAAGGAGGTGGTCACTAAAATTAATGGATACTTCAAATAGTTTGATAATAATTACTTTTCTGAGAAAAAGAAAAGATTGAATGTCGATGGATTAAATAGAATAAATCACAGAGTAAATACATTGCAAAATAATATAATGTTTTGCCAAAATGTTGATGTTTTCTTTTCTAGACCAACTAATTACTTATTTGTTCTCGTCTACTTAGTGTTTTGATGTTCCATTTCATCGTCAAAAATGAACCTCGGAAAACACATAATAAATAATACGAGAGTAGCCGTTTATATTTCGAGAACTGGCAACACTGTTAGTGTTGCCTCCGATTTGATGATTGCATCGTGAAGTGTGTCATTTTTGACAATACATTTACCATGACAGTTTTATTATCCGGTCGCTATTTCTATTGTTGACAGTATCTTGAAAATTTTATGTCAGCAAAGAAATGGAATTTAGTCGTGAACATTTTCGTACAATTACTTTTCCTTATTTTAGGGGTGGATTCTCTCAACAAGAATGCATTGACGGGCTAAATTCTATATGTGGTGATGAAGCACCATCGCAAACTACAGTATATCGTTGGTATATTGAATTCAAACTTGGACGGCGTTCTTTGGACGATGAATTTCGTGAAGGTCGTCCTACAAATGTTGTTGTGTCGGAAAACATTAGTACAGTGTCTGAATTGATAATGCAAGACCGTCATCTGACATACCGTGAGATCGAAGCATCTATAGATATTAGTAACACCAGCGTGCATAAGATCCTGCATGAACATTTAGCTGTTATGAAGCTATGTTCACGTTGGGTACCACATAATTTTACAATCGCTCAAAACATGACTCGCGTCGATTGGTGCCAAGAAATGCACAAAAATACAATGGCGGTGCTTCAAAGAACATTTATATATAAAGTCGTCACAGGTGATGAGTCTTGGGTCTATACGTATGAGTCCGATAGTAAATAGCAATCGACTGTGTGGGTATTCCAAGATGAGCCAAAACCAACAAAAGTTGTTCGCGCCCGAAGCACATCAAAACAAATGGTCGCCTGTTTTTCCGGAAAAACCGATCACATTGCAACCGTGGCATTGGAGAGTTGTAGAACGATCAATTCCGAATGGTACACAACTATTTTTTGAAGAAATCAGGAAAAGAAACCGAAAACGACAGATAATTCTACACAATAACAATGCGAGCTCTCACAGGTTAGTTCAAACAATTGGATATTTGACCGGGCAAAAGATTGAATTGATGAGCCATCCGCTACACAGCCCTGCTCTAGCACCCTGTGATTTCTTTCTGGTCCTACACGCGAATAAACTTCGTGGTAAATGATTTTCGACGCCGGAAGAGGCACTTGAGGCATTCAAAGCTCATATTATGGAGATACCGCCTTCACGGTGGCAGCAATGCTTTTCGGATTGGTTTAAACGAATGCAAAAGTGCATTGATTTTCAAGGAGAATATTTTGAAAGACAATAAAACACCTTTCGATAATAAAAAAATTTTTATTTTTTGTTATTCCCGAAATATATATGGCTACTCTCGTATCATATTAATGAGACAAAATTCTGGACATCTTTTCTTTTCTACATGTTGAAAATAGATTGTGACATTGTGAGAGGGACGGTTAATTTTTTGATGTTATTAAACTGCAAAACGCTGTATGTTACTTTCAGTATTATAGAAAAATTCATTCAATGTTGACGTATGTAAATGCATAAATTCTAAAGAATAATAGTACGAAAAAAATACAGTAAAAGGAGCTTCCGTATTGTTGAGTTTATTTTAAAATATCAAACAAATCTCTAATAAAGATATCTTCCCGGAAAATATAAAATATTTTGTTCGCTATAATGTCATTTCTTGTGAGTGCATAAAGATATTCCCAGACGATTCGGATGTTGAGGACTAACTTGCGACTTAATATCGCGACGGGAAATTTATTTACGCCAGGAGATATCTCCGAGAGGAAAATTTCCAAGGCGAAATTGAAATATTGAAAAATACTCTGTGATGCATTATCAATATATCCACACGAAGATGGCGGTGGCGGCGCGAGGGAAAAATCTATTCATTGTCCCACTACTTTATCTTGTTCTCGAGTAATAGCAGCACAAGTACATACTACAGGCATAAATTTTTTTGTTTCACATAAAAGTTTCGTGATAAAAATGTGCATTTACATTTACTCCACTCGAAAGGGTTTTTACAATAAACTAAGATTCCTCTCTGAATATGGTGAAGATATATACGATTACATGATATTCGTGTACAGATTTTATTACAAAAATAATTTATTAGAAATTTTGCTCAAAATAACTATAAAGTTTAAAATTTGTAACAGACAAAAAGTATTTAATAGAACTTGTACGGCATGAGGGATATTAAAGTAATATTTATACTAACTCTAAAAAGTAGATTTTTAAAGCTGCGTTAGATTATCAACGTTTTCATTTCAAATTCGAGATTACTAAAGGTGCCCATACAACCCTTGTAGTAGATACTAGGAAACTTTAAGGTGGAAAAATTTTCTGGAAGTAGATATAAAGAAGCTTTATCCGATACCGAACCCGCGAACCACTAGCTTTTCTCTGATCTGATATTGAACAGATACAGAATAAGTTTCAGCTACTTTAATAATGAATATCTTCAAACAGCTTAGCTGTTCAATAGCTGATTTGAAACTGTTAGAAGTCATTCAAAGCCCTTTTCTATCCGTTCATTATCAGTTCAGAGCAGTTCATTATCAGTTAAAAGCAAATAGTAGAATTTATTCGCCGATTTTGGGTGTCTATATAAAGCATCTTTATATCTATCAAGAACATGTGTTACGAATCCTCCTGCTGCATATTTCTATCGCTTATAGAAATGATCCGATCAATATCTATATCTTCAGAATTCAGGAAAAATTTTCCCACGTGACCATGGCTCCTACTCATTTCGGTCTTTTTAGGCCCATTCTGGATGTTGACTTTGCAACTACGTGTTGAAATTGGTCTTACGACTTTTTCAGCCTATAGCGTGTTCGTATTTTGTCAGACTTTCCACTTTAGCCTGAGAAGTTTCAGAATCTCCCTATCGAATATCAGACCCACTTCCTTGTTGGCTCTCAGAGCTTTTTGTATCTTTATCAGTCTAAATAAATCTAGTTGACCTTAGTTTTCCTTACTTATTTTCGGGACAGTTCTCGTTTTTCAGCTTTAGAACATCTCGCAGACTTTTTTCCACATTTTAGTTTTGGATGTTGTTCTGTACTAATAATAATTCAATTGAAAAACAATATATACAATAGGATCACGCAATCTTCGGAGTTAATAGTGGCGGGAATTCCCAGGAATAAAAAAAATTAGAAACAAAGAAATCCTTTTTTGTTTCTCGTTTTCCTACAAAAGAAACAAACATTTTCCAGGAAAAATGTAAGAACGCTAGGAATGTAATAAAGTTGAAAAGGAAACTCATCGTGAACAAGTAGATGATATAAATGATTGACTAATGCTAGCAATACTGTATCCAAAAAATTAAAAGCAAAAACGTCAGATGAACTTAGAAAAAATGTATACCACGAACAAACACACACGAAACGAAACAAAAAAGTCCGAGAAAGTTGCTAAATGCTTTGACAATCGTAGAACCCATATCAATTGGGAGCGGAAGGATATTCTCAGCGTCATGCAAGCTTTATCGTTTTTGAGTACTTATTAAAACGTCGTGTTTTGCACAAGTAATAAATGAAATTCAAATACTTTAATTATTATTTACTATATATTTTTAAATTCTTATTTAATTTATATTTTTTTCAAAGAATAGCAATTAGAATAAAAGAAATTATGAAAGAGAAAAGACAATAATAGAGACTAGATTTAGCAATGAGCACTATCTTAATATGGTCATATAAAACTAACGGATGATGAACGACCTTTACAATTGGGAACAAAAAGGGAAATGTTCCTCACTAATCAGAAACTATGCTTTCTACATTTTGTAAGTTGCTGAAAAAGTTTGGAAGGTCAAGAGAAACGTTATTTATAATAAGAAGCAAAAATCGATTTTTAAAGCTACATATCGTATCCCTTTATTAGACCATCCCAGTTTGTCTTATAATTGGTATAACCTATATTTTAAAAAAGTTTCTTTTAAAA
Organism: Dermolepida albohirtum; assembly: GCA_031893035.1. Classification (NCBI taxonomy): domain Eukaryota; kingdom Metazoa; phylum Arthropoda; class Insecta; order Coleoptera; family Scarabaeidae; genus Dermolepida; species Dermolepida albohirtum. The sequence continues at coordinate 277,756 of JAVIWB010002248.1, read as the reverse complement.
TGCAAGGATTAAGCATCTAATTAAGAACCCTCTATTTTACAATTATTTACTTGTCTGTCTACTCATGCGAGCACCGATATATAGTCTTCTGGCATTCCACATGCACCTAACTTAGGTTAACGTTTATTTAATACATACTTAAATAATAGAAAACACGTTAATTCCTTCTTTTATTCAAACAAACCAAAGAACATGGACGAGTCATCTCATTAAAATAGGTAACTAAGTTATCATTGTGTATGTACACGAACATTTAAAGGCTTTGCGAAATTGCTATTAGACGAACGTTTTAAGAATCATTCAAATGTTAATAATACTCTGTTTACTACGCGTTTCGACGAATTCACCACGTTCAGGTAAACTTGTGTACTTAGTGACTGATTCTCTGTGGGCTTGTTAAACATTTTCGACACAGAAGACTGATAGATTCTTTTTCTGTATCGGAAATGTATGAGAGCTTTACAAGTCAATGTTTCACCAAATTCCGAGCTGATTTTAATATTAAAGGCGACCAAAAATGCCCACTGATATTAATAACTACAAAACAAAGACGTTGATAGAGTCAAACCCACAGCACATGACGCGAGAGATTTCAGAAATCTTAAACACCAATCATTCAAGCGTTTGCAACTACCTGAAAATGCTAGGATACGTCAATAAGCATGAGTTCCTCCTGAACTCAAAGAACTTTACTTGACAGCGAGTATAAACATCTGAGATATGCTTTTCAAACATTGGGAAAATGATAATTTTTTGAGAAGACTGATGGCTGGTACTAAGACGTGAATTGTCTACATACTTGATGCGAAAACGGTTTCGGTACAGATTCGACTCAAACGTTATCGAGAGCATTTCTCAGTGTAGTTGGATTTTAAAGGTGTCATGTTTTCCGGCTTTTTCCAAGGAACGAAATAATTATTGGATAATTTGAACGATAATATCCAGAATCATCCAGAGTTAGCTTAAAAGAGTAGTATTACATTCCAGCAAAGCGAAACGACCAATAAATACTATCACCCATCAAGAATTACTGGATGTTGGATGAGTTGTGCTACCACTCCCACCATACCGAACTTTGCACTAAAAGACTTCCACTTGCTCATCAGATGAACCTGTGAATCACTACCTGCTAAAGTTTCTCACCAAAGGTGTTTCTGTAAACGACGAATTAATTATGAAACTTACCAAATAATAGCAAAAGGTGATCGAAGAAAAGAATCGACAATACGAAGCTAATAAGTCCTTTTTTATACTCGTATTAATACAAGACCTATGAAAAACGTAAAAAAATACACGTGACTTTTCAGGCAATCCAATAACTGAATAGAGAACAGCTGTATTGTTGATAAGATATTAATTAAGAAGCTTTTCGTTCATTGAAGACTCATCAATTAACCTGGATCTCATCGACGTCAACTCGTTTCGCAATTATTTGTTTCTAGGCGAAATGCGTCTTAATTCTCGTCGAAAAGAGATATGTTTTTTATTCAACTATAAGGTATTTCCAACATTTTAGTACTTATCATATACAGTAATAACTATAATAGAGTTATTTATTTCACTACATAAGAGTTTCTCTTCATAAACCAATAGTTAATAAAAAGGATACAGAATAACCAGATTCACAATATCGAGCTTTTATTTTTTCTGGAAAAGGAGAAGTCGTCTGTAGCATAATTGAAATGACTTTTGTTGAAACTCTGCATTGTTATCATTATTAATGTTGCAACTTTTATTTGATTAAGTTGTTTATGTACCAAAAAATTGTTCTTCGGTTCGGTTAACCTCTTTACATTCGCGATTAAGTTTATAAACAACTAAATAACAACCGTCTAAAGCGTACCAATTCATATTCATTCTAAACATATACAAAACACATTATGCAAACTAGAATAATGGAAACATGAAATGATTAAAACATCTCGAATGCGTTTACGAAACGAAATTATCTCAGACATGATATAAAATAGCACATACAAGATTGTGTTGAAAACACGTTCTCTAATATAGAACGTCAACTAATGTTTCGGAAATTGTTTCCACTGCAGTAACACGTCAACGACTTCCATGCGAGAAAGATTTTCCTCGCTGCTCGGAATTGCTTACGGACTCCAATTAAATTGCAAATGTCCGGACTAGAAAAGCATTCCCAACCGTAACGGTGTTACGAATAAAGATCTCTTATCAATGAGCGGAACTTACAGAGGTGCTTTAGGGTTCTTTTTTTTTTGAAGTAGCAGCTCGTTCCGGAATTATTCGATATTCCCTCTATGTTCGCAAATAAGTTCAAATGCGTTTATTTAAAATCGAATTAAGCCATGATCATCAGCCGATCATATATGAGTAGCAATAGAGATATCACGCTATTTCGTAATGAAAAATTTATTTGTAAATGCAATAATATGAAGAATATTAAATCAAGAAAAAACTGATTGTCGAGTTGTTGAAAATTGTCTAAAAAAAAGAGAAATGCATTTTGAATTCGTATTTCAAACGAGAAAAGACCCTGTTACGTTTCTCTTATACTGATGGTCTCGTCGGCTAATATACGGGTTGTAAGTTACTGGCTAAGACTAGATTTTTCTAAGGTTAATTCTATCGTGACCCTTCCAAGTCAATTGTTGTCGTCATGTCTCTCGTTAGAATGCTTTCTGCAACCTTAGTCCTTTAATTACATTTATCATCTTCGAAAACAGTTCCTCTTTACAGATTTCCTTTGTAGAATATTCATCCCTGTTTTGTAGAAATCCTGTTTCTTGTGAACCATTTGTATAGTGTGGATCGTAATTCGTTTCTACTTAGACGAAATATAGTTTTTTCTGTTGATTTCATATTGCTCAAACTGATGTTCCAGTACACTATTAGTAGACCCACTATTATCATAACAGATTTTCCCTACTCAATAGATCCCTTGTAAATTTGAGCGAAAATTGATGTTTTCGCCTGTTTTTGACCTAGGGAGTTTCTCTATATGTCCCTAGATATATTTTCAGCTTGCTTTTTAATGACTTCTCTGATATTTCATTATGCAATACCGAAGGAAGGCCGATCCTATGAAAGTCCTGCACCATACTCGTCGAGTCAGCTTTTACATTGAACTTTTAATCTTCGTTCCCTGAGAACAAGACTACTGTTACCTTTTTGCGACTACCGAATTGATTAAAAGCACAAGGTTAGATTCTCATTTATACCGAATACAGTGTTTTTAGTATTATTTTACTATCGGAGAAAACGTCCTGTGCGACTTGTCCCTTTCTGCTTATTGATTTCTTTAAAGTAGTGTTGAGATATTTTGGGCTTGTAGTACCGCAATACCCTGTTTAGTCTCACCTAGATATTCTCCTTTCCTTTAAGTTCGTAAATTTACTCTTCGACTTGTCATATTTTAGGGCTATCTATATATCAAATAAATTTTGCCCGTACAGGTGGACCCCTCTCTATGTGAAAGTTGAACTTTTGAAATATGGCATCTCTCGGTTATCCAATAATAAAATTCTGGCTTATCATGCTGGGGTCTTAGAAAATATCCAATTGTTGATTGCGTTTCCATTTCTCCTATTGAGTTACTCTAAGAGAGCAGATTTCAAATGATTTAGGCGTTTTTGGAATCTATATTACGAAAACCACAGTATTGGTTTTTTATCCGTGTGTGCGTCTGTACAAACATTTATTAGACAAACCACTTAATATGAAATGTTGAAAATGATTACAAGAAGGTACTTCTCTTCATTTTCTTTCTACACACACACAAGTAAGACTAGTTTACTAACGGTCTAAATTCAAAATTAGTAATTTTTCCCGGCTCTGACGAATTCGTTTAAATTTTCTAAATAAATAAATTATGAATATTATGGCCAGCCTCAGTTCATCGTTTCGACTGTTGGTTTCTTTCTGGATTTCACTAAATTGAGATCTGAAATGCCTTCTTGGTGGCGCTTTCATACATAATTCACAAAATCAAAACCACCGACCTATATGAAATATAGCTGGTGCCACTTCAGCTATTTGAAGCCTATATTATATTATATTACTTCTTAAATAATTTCTAGAGTACGCATCCGAATATCCGCTGTGTTGTTTATCATTTATGTTAGACCGTGCACGTTCAATGTACAGAAACAATAGATTATACTCTTACACAATACCCTTCATATGCATTTATTTCTTCATATTCAAACCAGTCCTTACAACAACACGACCAAGTCTGGAACCATTTTTATTCCTCTCTGTTTCTAGCACGCAAAATTGATTGAAAAGTTAGAAATAATTTAAAAGTAATACCTTAGCACTCGTTAATTAGATCACGTTTGGGTTAAAACGTCCTTAGTTTGACTTTAGTGTTATTTCTGACACCGTGCCACCGATCGATATGCTTTTAACTGTTTAAACACATGTAACGAAGGAGCTAAGCGCTTAACAGAGAGAAGGGACGATTAAAGATAGAATATTGTGTATGTATGTGGGTTTCTTTACCGCACGTGTTAGGGCCAATTAATCAATACGACTGCCATATATACACTACTCTAGTAGAATTAAATGCTGTTTAATGTCGCGTCTGAAATGATTTAATTGATTATTACTGCAAACGTCGTCGTGTGGTGATTAAAGCGTTTCTAGAGAAAATCAGATATAACGTCGTTAAAGGATAGAAGAAATCGACTGACAGGATATTAGTTAATTATCTGTGATTTAATATGTTCTGCAATGTTATTTTATTTCGTTTTTAAGAAAATTTCTTTCATTATTTCCAAATTAATTATTTAATGCCTATTTTGCACAAAAATATAGTTGTGATTTATTAAATATTGCATTTGCCTCTCTCGAGATGTATTATGATTCACTTTTCACATGTGGCTAAAAGTTTATTGTATCAATTATCGAACAAATATTCTTTATAGTAACTAGTTAACTGATAGTATCTACAAAATCTACAGCATCTGACTAAAAAAGAACAAAGTTTGGAGGCGAAATTTAGATATTCGTAGAAATTATTTAGATATGTCATCGTTTATATATTTACTTACTTAATTTATTGCATCCAAAGTAAAAACCAAAACGCAGAAAAGCAGTTTTTCTGCGTAATTGCTAAGAATCCATGATTCTTCTCTGGATATGTCTCGTCTCCTCGACACGAGAAGTATCTCATAAATCATCTCTGAACTCTTTTTAATTTGACGAGAGACATAAGGCAGATGTCATGTCATAGAAGAGCGTTTCAATTCATTGCGTACCAGAAGAACACAAATGCAATTAATGTTTTCCAGTTTAGTCGATAGCTTAGAGTTATTCATAGGAAATCTAAGAGTTTTTGAGGTCGATTTACAAATACCCGCAATATGTTAAACAAAACTGAATTTGCGCACATAATTATACGCTTAGAACTGAAAATTTCTTTTTTCTGCTTTTACAGAAATTTTTGAAAAAATTCCCTACTCTCTGGTGCGGTTCGAACTCACGACCTTATCGATGTACCATGCATTCCCAATATAAAGGCTGTGTAGTAGATTTATTGCATCCTCTAAAGTAATGGGCGTTTTTTAAGCTGCATAAGAATTATCGATATCGATAACTATGGTTTGACAGCTGATAATGTCAAACTATGTTGACATTTCTGTTTAGTAAGGTTTGGCAAGTCATCATGAATCGTTTGACGCCAGAACAACGCTTCCAAATTGTGGAAATTTACTTTGAAAAAAATAAATCTGTTCGCGAAGATCATAGAGCACTTCGTCCATTTTACGGTCAACACAGTCGGCCTAGTGAGCAAGCAATTCGTGCAGTTATTGATCGTTTTCCCACTAATTTTACTCTTCCCGATTCAAAACCATCGACAAGACAAAGAAATGTGCGTACCGAAAAGAATATTGCTGCTGTAGCGCGAAGTATTGTAGAAGACGCCGAAATGTCGATTCGTCATCGTTCTCAAATTGTTGGCCTTTGTCCTTCGACTATGTGAAAAATTTTGTGTAAGGATCTTAGCTTACGTGCCTATAAAATACAGCTCGTGCAGGAATTGAAGCCAAACGATCATCGTTTGAGTCGCATTTTTGCTGATTGGGCTCATTTGAAACTGTCCGAAGATGAGCATTTTTATCAAAGAATTGTATTTAGCGATGAAGTTCCTTTCTGGTTAAATGGTTACGTCAATAAGCAAAATTGCCGTATTTGTAGCGAAGACAATCCTCAAGCCGTTAACGAATCACCATTACATCCACTAAAATTGACTGTTTGGTGCGGTTTACACGCTGGCGGCGTCATCGGTCCTTATTTCTTTCGAAATGAGCAAGAAGCTGTCGTTATGGTGAATGGCGAGCGCCATTGAGCCATGTTGACTAAATTTTTGTTTCCAAAAATTAATCACCTAAACATCGACGACATTTGGTTCCAACAAGACGGCGCAACTTTCCATACAGCGCGCTTAACAATAGATTTATTGCAAAACCAATTTGGCAACAACTTTATTTCCAGAAGCTGTTCTGTTCACTGGCCCTCTCGTTTGTGCGATTTTACGCCTCTGGATTACTTTTTATGGGGCTATGTTAAGTCATTGGTTTATGCCGACAAGCCAGCAACTCTTGAAGCATTGGAAGCTAATATTCAAGCCATCATTGACGCCATACGGCCAGATTTATAGAAAAAAGTAATCAAAAATTGGACTTTTCGAATGGACCATGCAACTCGTAGCCGCGGCGGACGTATGCCGGAAATCATATTTAAAAAATAAATGCCATGAAATTATCTACCAGATTATAATAAAAAAAATTTCATTCCAACAATATTTCTGCCTTGTATTATCATTTAAATATCTCAAGCTCTTAAAAAAACACCCGTCATTTATACACCTTTAGGTCATTTGCATACGCGTGTTCAGAATACGAAAATGATTTAAAAATGTTATATATAAAGATTAAGACTAATAAAGGACCCAAGTTGGATTTTTGAAGTACTCCTGATGTCTGAATAAATTGAAATGATTAAAAATCATTATAGTATATATGTATATAATTCTACCCGAAAATTGTGACCTAATAAAGTATATAAAAATGTAATTGAAACGAATTGCATTCAATTTTCGTTGTAAGATATTAAGAAATTATAGTGTCAAAAGCGTTTGATCTATCTCTGCAAATAACGTTTAATGTAATTGCATATATACACGTTCTGCAAATAACGTTTAATGTAATTGCATATATACACGTTCGTATGCAATTGCATTGCGTTCAGTATCAATATCTATTGCAGGTTTTTCAATCAAAAATGTATTTTCATAATGAGATTTATGGCGCACTTAAAGAAACTGAGTCCTTGGTAGCTCAATGGTAGAATGTCCGTCCGGCAAGCGTACTACTGAGGTTCGTTTCTTCACCGAATGGCAAGACTTTTTCATTAATTTCTGCATTTATTAAACGATTTAATAAGCAGAAAATTACGAATTTTCATGAAAACTAACCGGTTTGGAAATATGAAACGATCGATGCTTCGCAAAGTTTTCAAACCTGCAGCAAAAAAATAACAGCGTCAAACTTAATTTAGGAAAGCACAGAAATTAAAAACTTACGTTTCTAATTGAACTAACAAATTTTTTATAAAGTATTGCGGTTATATGCAAGACGCAGCAAAAGTAACTCCTGAATATTAAACGTAAATTACAAAGCAATTCTAGAAACTAGTCAAAAATTTATTTCCGCGCCCTATACATATTCAACTGTGTTGAGCTTGCGAATTCTATAATTGTTTTATCTGTAGTTATTATCATTAATTTAGAAACTATTCTTTTAAGCACTGCAAAAAAAGAATTCTATAATCAATGTTTAACTATAGTAAAATATTTTTACTAAAGAAAGTATCACAAAATGCAAATTTGTTTAATTTCACTATTCTTTTATTTCGTTTTACAAAACGAATACTTTAACTCAAAAACACTTTCTACAGACGAAAACAATTATCTTAATTTCCCACAGAGTACAAAGTCTGTACTTGGCAATTTCTGATGCGAATCGAATGTCTTGCCGTACGGGCAGATTTCACATATATTGTTTTTTATTCCATCTCCCTATTCTCTTTCTGTTGCAGAGGACGAGCACGTCTCTGTGGGGCGAATGGATGGGCGTGATGCACGGAGACGAGATCGAATACGTGTTCGGTCATCCACTGAATATGTCCCTGCAGTACAACTCAAGGGAGCGTGAACTCAGTCTCAAGATGATGCAGGTCTTCGCACGTTTCGCCACCAGCGGGTAAGTCGAGTTTCGTATAATTAAGGGAGACTTCTCACTTGACGTGCTCGCGTTTCTTTCATCCAGCTATTTAACTTACTTCTTTGTCGTGCTTTTGTTTCTTCTTCTCTTAATGTACTTTAACGAGATTATTATATACTACAATCATATGAAGTTTTTGATGAGAGTAAAAAATTTAATTATCTTATATGAAATGAACTTATTTATATAAAATTTACCTACTGTTTTAATGTATATACATATTATAATAAGCTACCACTCAAAATGTGAAATTTATAGTATTCGAAGATATATGTAAAGCAACTATCTTATATTTCTATATGTATTGTATATAACAGAGAGAGTGAGTTTTTCGTGTTTAGTACAGCGATCTCGGAAAATAGTGAAGCTAGAAAGACGATCAAATGGGGAAAGATTTGCAGTTTTGCGGAGCCAACTTAGAACGCTATTTGTTTATAGTTAACTCGATATTTTAAGGAGAAAATTGTAGAAAGTTATAATCTTAGCAAGATCGTCAACTCAAGCTGTTAATATTATATAAGCTGTCTTCTTAGAGTTATGACATAAAGTAGCGTTTTTTAATGGGAACCATAGTTCGCTATTATCATAAATGACGTCACTTTGTAACCTTTTCAAAGGTATAATACTTATGCGCGTCATTTTAAAAATTTTAAAAAATAGGACGTTTTTCTATTCCACTACGAAATTAAGCTTAGTCACGAAAAAACTTTTCTTCGACAAACAATGTTAAAGGAAATTTAAATAAATGAAGAGAAAAACATATTAAAACAAAATACTAAAAGATTAAGGATATTTATAAAAGTTGATACATAAATCACATCAGAACAGAATTCGTAGCTTTTCTGAGAGAAGACCTATTATTTCTGCAAAGTATTCTTCTCAACTCGTCTAAGATCCTCTACCATTTGATATGATCTTCGATCAAATCGGCTGATAGCTCAGTTGTAAATCACATATCATGTGGAGAATCTCGAGTTCAAGTCCGATGGCTTTCTGGAAAGGTTTTTCATGGTTTCGTGTGAAGGCTTGAACTATTATTATTATTTTAGTGGGCCCCATACATACAAATATAAAGTGATCAGATCTGGATATTAAGATAGCCATGCAATGGGTGCAATTCTTCCTATTCATGAATTTGGAAAGTTTTCATGTAAATTATTTCCAAGCAAAGCAGGTGTTTTAAATTTAATACATTCCACATATTCTTGAATCCGCTTAGTAAAGAAATTACAGTATTGTCACCGATTAATATTCCGTTAGAAACGTACAGATTGAGAATTACTGTCAACATCACTCCACCAAACATCGAAACCAAATTTAATTTGTGGTCTTAAGAAGCGAATTTTTTTGTATCCACAGATATTTGTTATGTTTATTGAATATAACATGATTTAAAAACGCTTTTCATCTATCCATGAAAGTTGAATTTAAATTGTTGGTCAGCTCTGCACATATTCCTAAATTAGATACACAATGCAACTCACTTATCACGATCATCGGCGTGTAGTGTTTGCCCAATTGGTAGCTTATAGAAACAATAATTATGTTTTTACAATATTCATATAGTGGTACGTTGCAAAGTTCCTCCTTCTAGGACAATTTGTAGGATTGAAGATGATGGATTTTTCTATGTATATATCAATAAACCTCAACAGCTTCGTTATCCGTTTTTGTTTCAATCACAGAATGAACCATATTTTCCTAGATTTTTTAAAGTCTTGTAAATATAGATAGAAGAGACTGGCGACGATCAACATCCCACTATTGATTGATAATAAATAAAACCTAATGCAAGCTACCACAAGCTAGATAGACATCAAATTACACGATTTTCACCTTTATTATCAAAGCTAACTACGTAGCTTCTTATGCTAAAACAGAAAAATACCACTAGATCTTTTAGTTCATAAAATAATCGTCATTGAAAAGGCTAAATATAGACTTTTTATGAAGAAGTTGAATTTGATGGAGCCTGTGGTTGATTGACTTGATCAAAAGGTTGATATATAACCCCTTTCCACAATTAACTATTTGTAAATTCGTAGCATTCGACAACCAAGTTGTCATCATCAGCAGATAATTTCAAAGCTACCTGGTAAACAGGCGAAAAATACACTCCGTACGCGACCCGCACCGTTGCAAACCAAGTGTACATCTTGTTTTGCAACGGTGCGGATCGCGTACGGAGTGTATTTTTCGTACAATTTCTTCGCCGTGTTTTACCAGGTGCGACACTTTGAAATTATCTGCTGATGATGACAACTTGGTTGTCGAAATGCGTATACAGAATTTACAAATAGTTAATTGTGGAAAGGGGTTATATATCAACCTTATTGATCAAGTTTTTATGAAGACATTTCCAAATATAATTGCCACTAAAAAACAGTTAATATCATAACTTCAATATGATAGACGTAATGAAATCCATGATTGGCTTATCTTATTAAGACTGCAATTATCTATTCTTTCTAACTCTTTTCTGTCAAATAAATAGTAACGTAGACATATGCATTTAACAAAATCACATAGAATCGATTTTTTTCGAAATATCTAGTTAGCAATGGTTGTTTCTAGAAAAACAAATACTTTTAATTTGGTCTCATGAAGCTGTATATCTATTCCTGTGTAACATTATTTCGAACTTCGTTAGTTTTTGAGATTCCTATACTAAACATAGAAAAATCAACCTATTAAATTCACTTGACTGCCAGGTCTTGACATACGCAGATATTCACAAAACCTTTATGAAAATCTATAATTTGTCAAACTGTAAAATTTGACGGTTTGACAAACTAGAGATTTTCAAATGGTACACGCGTGCTTTAAGAACCAGATCTTATTATAGAAAAGGGTAGCAAATATGCCATTGTCACATCTTCAACAATTTTGAATCCCATCCAGCTTCTCTACAGTGCCAGTCAGATGGAAATTCTTCGTAAAACCTTAACTAAAGGTTTGGATATTTGTTTGACAGTGCTCTAATATTACTGCAACTAAGTCCTTGAGTTTTCTGATACGTACCTGTAGACATTTTAATAACATTTATATCATGTTCACAGTAAGTAAGAGCTACTATATGGTATTCATATTAGTTGTAACAGCAAATTGCTCTGGTAAGAGTGGTCCACACAAATTATAATGAATTACTATACTTTGTATCACGAACAAACAGTCTGAAAAATAAGCGTGATTAGCACGTGATCCTTTTCTGATTGGCTCAACGTATACAAACATTGCAACGTTGAAGCCTTGTTTACACACAAGCGCTGCACGTGTTGTAGCTAATTTTTTTTGAACAAGTTTGAGGTTATATTATAGTTTCTGTTATTATTTCTTTATTCGATTATTAACGTCTATATTTTGTAATTACCTTTCTAAAGATATGAAAAAGTATTTGGTTAGTAAAAAGTAAAATGAAACATCTAAATTTCCTAGAAGGATAATTTCTTATAGTTTTAGAGTACGCACATTTGTTTCCTATAATCGTAAAGATGGCGAAATCACCGTTAAGATAACGAAAGAAAAGCCATTTGTGACTGATAAACAGTCGATATTGAACATATTCAAAATATATAAACTACAGCACCCAAACTGCACCAGAACACAAGCTGTTCAGTCAATTGCGGAAACAGCTAGTAACAAGGCAGACGTTATATATAAGATATATTTACTACATACTGTGAGCGATTTAGCTACTTAAAAGAAAAAAAAATAATTATATGGAAAATACAATATTTGACTAGACTAAAGCAATTTAGAACGGAAAGTAGAAAAATCTATTTATATCAAAAGTTTGGATCGGTGAAAGCATTAAATGTGCACGGCAAACTTTCAATGAGAGTCTATCAACAGGTTTCAAAAATCCTAATTGAAAAGGAAGACGGTTGACATTATTAGATATTGGTTGTGAGGACGGCTTTGTTGAGAATGGCTTACCTTATTTTCTATCAAATAAAATAAGTTATTACCTGAAGTGATAAATGTAGAATTGTTAAGAATCGATATGAAAATTTTACCTCATTTGGAAATTAACTCTGTTATTGCTATGGACAACGCTTCGTACCATTCTAAAAAAATAAAGTCATGAACGAATATATTAATGGCTTACTAAAATTAATATTATATTTGAATCTAAAATGTGAAAAGTGGAATTGTTGAATCTAGTAAAACAACAGAAATAAAAATATAAGTACGTAGTAAACGAGCTTACTAGTCTGGTACGTAGACTTCCGCGGTCGTGGTCCATGCTTCCGGGCTGGAACCGCGTCACTTGTATATCTGCCGACGTTTCACTATCAGTTTCAGTGCAGTATTTCAGCCCTAAAGAAGTCCCATACAAATGGGTACGAAACGTCGGCAGATATACAAGTGACGCGGTTCCAGCCCGGAAGCCTGCTATGTCCAAAAACAAAACAGTTTTGAGCGTCCTCAATATCACTATAGAGCTAATTTGGGGCCAAGTAAAAAGAGAAGTAGCTGTAAATAATAACACGCTTAAATTGAACAATGGTCAAAATTTATCTATGTTGCCATTCATAATGTTACTAAACAAAATTGGGTAAAGGCAATTGATCATGTCAAATGTATTGAAATAAAAATATGGGATATTGACGGACAAAGAGAAAATTTAGAAGAATTTGTCATAAATGTAGGAGATTCTAGTACCACCAATGATTCTTCTAATGAATAGACATTTATTGTTCTTTTAATTTCCATATTTTCGACAGTCAAAATGTAATTTGCTTTATGAATATATTTTACATTACAATTGTATAGTGCTTATTACACTAATATGTATTAGCAAATTTAGTTTTAGAACGAAAATTGTAATCATTACAAGATGTAATGGTACATGTATTTATTGTGAAATAAAATATATTACAATTGTTTTAAACTTTAGGAATACAAATCAACCGAAAATAAAGCAACTAATATACACTACCGGTCAAATTTATTTGCCCACCCTTAGTTTTAACCAAAATTATTACACTATCAAATGTGTACTGAAAATTTATTTATTGTACCAATACAATAGTGTAAAATAAACATAAAATAGTTACATTTTTCTTATATAAAAACTTTTATTATAATTAATAATTATTAATTATTATTAAATTTTGCTCTCATCAATGTGCCCACCTTTATTTTTGATAATTACGGCACATAACCGCGGCATACTTTCAATTAATTTTTTCAGTGTATCTTCTGTAATTTGTGCCCAGGCTTCTTGAAGTTGTTCCCACAGTACAGTGATTGATGATAGAGCACGTTCTCGAACCTTCCGGTCCAATTCTTCCCAAAGAAGCTCTATTGGGTTCAGATCAGGACTTTAAGCTGGCCATACCATTATAGAGATTTGCCCTTGCTCTTCTAGTTGACGCAAGTAATCGCCACACAATCTAGAAGTGTGTTTTGGATCGTTGTCCTGTTGAAATACAAAGTTTTCGCCAAGAATCCTTAGTCCTGAAGGAACAGTGTTATTTTCTAAAATTTCCTTGTAGCCTTCTTTTCTTAGGACGAGATCGCCTACAGATCTTCCACTAAAATACCCCCAAATTATTACTGAAGTCCATGTTTTACGGTAAGCGCAATACATTCTGGCAGTACTTTCTCCTGCGGATCTTCTTACGAATATTCGCCTTTTACTACCGAAAAGTTCAAACTTCGATTCGTCTGTCCACAACACATTATTCCACTGATCAATCGTCCAATTCGTATGTTCTTTAGCCCAATTTAGTCGTTTTATCTTGTTTTGCTGTCATAGTAGTGGTTTTCGCAGAGCAATTCTTTCGTATAAACCCGCTTGCCTTAACCTTCTCTGTACCGTAGACACACTAATTAGTTTAGCACGCGCTCTATTCATTTCAGCAGCAATTTCTGGTGCTGTTTTTCGTCAATCGCGTCTACTTATCCGTATTAGATGCCGGTCATCTGCAGATGTCGTCGCTTTGCGTCATCCAGATCTTCTTTTGTTGGAAAATGTACTACTTTCTTCAAATTTTTAACGTTATAATCAACGGTTCTGCGATTTAATCGTAATTCTTTTGCAATTTCGCGATTACTTTTACGAGTACGATGATAAGCAATTATCATAGCACTCACTTCAATAGATAATTCCCTCGTCTTCGGCATTGCATTAAAATATTAACAATAACTCTCTATTTCACTGTTTTCGCAACAAAAGATAAACGATGACTGACATAAAATTTATTTTCCTTTTTGAATAACACATCCTAATATTGTAATTAGTTAGTACAATAACACAATATTGGTAATACCTTTCGGAAATGCAGATAAAACTGTTAATACTGTAGGGATTAGCCTATATAATATTTATGGTATTTTTCCAATTTATGGCACCTTTACGATATATCATTTTCGTAGAAATTCATATGGAATTACTTCCACTAATAATATTGTTGAATAATTATAATACAGATTTTTCGAAAGATAATCCGTATTTCAGGAGACACATAAAATTGGGGTGAGCAATAAATATGAACGGTAGTGTACATGTCATGTGCTTTCGTAAATAAATTTTTAACTACATTTTCTTCAATTTATTTATATAATTTAGCTTGAGAGTCTACAATTTAAGTAAGTTACATTACTATTATTATTATATATTATCTTTTTGATTATAAGTTAAATAATACGATACTTCTTGTGTACGTGTTGTTCGCAGAAAGATATTTTGATTTATTGATCAATGGAAACAGATTGTCTCCTGACCTATTTTGTTTATGTATAAAGGATGGAATATTTTCAGATAGATGAACATTTAAGATTATTTTATAATATTTAGTTACTTTATTCTACATTTTGGTTAAATTAATATTGATATCATATTTACTTTATCATATCGTATCATGTAATTGTGCATTATCTGTTGAAAATAAAGAATATTAATTTTAGTTTTAGTTAAGACAATTGTAGAAGCAAACTGCATTTTATATTGGAAGGACCGATTTCAAAAATGTATTAATTACTTTCAATATTTGTACAATTATTTCATTTTCATCAACTGTCACATCACATCGCATAATGTGGGAAAATGTTTTCATTTACTATTACTATAACTATTATAAAATCAATTCTTGCAACTTACAGTTAGATACCACTTATCCGCATTAAGTTTTGAATTATAATTGCACTAGAAAATGCCGCAAGTGCAATTACACAAGTACAAGATTTTCACGACCCATTAAACTTTAACAATACTCCTGTTGATTTTCAAAATTATACATTAATATAGTTTAGTTTCCCGGCAAGTTTGGAACAAACTTCTAGTATATGCATGTACATGCATTTATGATCTGTTTGTCGTTGGCATCACAGAATTTACATACATATAATAGAATTAATTCCCACTTCTTGCTCCACCGTTTACCGTTTACGTGGGTTGTCTTTTAAGTTCTGCATATAAAACAGAATAACAGCAGATAGCTTTTAAAGATTTCATTGTTTTTCGAAGTATTCTCCGCGAAGACTAATGCATTTTTGCATGCGGTTGAACCAATTCTGGAAGCAGTTGTTGAACCCTTTTGTTAGTACAGTCAAAATTGCGTTTTTGAAGGATGATAGGAATCTTTGACCATGCAGTCCGTTCTTGATTTTCGAAAAGGTAAAGAAACCGTCGGGACTTAGATCTGGATTGTACGGAGAATGGTCCAACAATTCGACGTTTCATTGCGCTAAAAATTCAATTGTCTTGCATGCTGCGTGCGAACTTGCATTGCAAGAATGATGTTTCGTCGTTCAGAGATAGTTTTCGAAACTCAGCTATGACCTGCGACAAATAAATGGTTGTATACAAATCGGCAGTAACAGTTCTTTGATCTTGTAGAGGAATTGTTGCTACATGACCTGCTTTCGAGACAAATGTCGCGACTATCTTTTTGGAGACACTTCGAGAACGTATGACTTTTGTCGGCTTTTCTTCACCTTGGAACACCCAAACAGACAAGTGGCGTTCATTTTCTGGCACGTATGAATAAATCCAAGATTCTTCACCACTGACAATGTTGTACACGTTTTTAGAGTTTCCGGCGTTGAAGCGATTTAACGTTTCTTAACACCAATTCACTCTAGGAACTTCTCAACGGGAAACTAAATTTTTGTACATACAATTCTTTATACAAGATTTTTTGAATTGAGGGCTATGAAATCCCTAATAATGGTTCAATCTGGCGATATGTCACATATCGATCTCCGTGGATGATCTTACGCACAGAATCGGCATTTTCCTGAATGACAACCATTTTTGATGAACCCGCTCTTAGATCGTCGCTAAGACTAATGCATTCACGTTTGAATTCTCCGTACCAACGAGAAATTGTTGACTGAGATGGTGCTTTATTGCCGAAAACAGAAACTAACTCGGCGAGGCATTCTTGTTGAGATAATTGTCTTCGAAGATTATAAGAAATTATTCCAAGTTTCGCAATATGAGGCAACAATGAATCGTAGGAAGCTGCTTGTTGCTGCATTTTGAGACATGTTCGTACGTGCATAGTAGCCGCAGCGCCATGTCGATGGGCTAAATTATTCGTTAGCAGTGAAAGTGTATAATGCTTGCGATGGCATCGTGGTCACGAAATGAGATAAGGGCAGTTTTGCGTTATAATTTGGTACGTGGTTTAAACATAGACCAGTGCTTCGAAGAAATGACTCTTGTACTAGGTGATGTTCGTCCACATCACACAACGATATTCAGTTAGTATAGAGAATTCCAAAGGGGAAATTTAACTATGGGGGCTTCTGAGAGGCCGGGAAGGCCACGAACGTCAGTTACATAGGAAAACGTTACTACTGTGAGGAAAACGCTTCGCGACGATAGGCGAGTGACCTACCAACAGATAGATAAATGCACCCGCAATTCGTTCGATTCTGCATGATCATTTGCACGTGAAGAAACTTTGTTTTCTCTGGGTGCCGTATCGACTGACTGAAGAGCAGATGACACGACGTGTCATCTGTTCTTCCATTTTTTAATTCCATTTTTCAACTAACTTGTCAAATTTGACAGTTCGTTGTAGCTACAATACTGCACGTATCGCACTGAAACTTTGGATTTAGGTTAACTAGAGATGGAAGTTAATTATAGTACTGACATTTGATTAGTGGCGCCCTCTATGTCCCCCTATGATGTGATTGCCTAATATTTGTCTTGAAATCGATACCTTCGAACTGTTCTAATAACTGAAAATCATTTAGTTAACTTATTAAAGACTTATTTTGTAAAATAATCATATAGTTTTCGTAATACGATTTTTTTTATTAATTATTAAGATATAAGTTCAGATTTTACAAGGTTTGATATTCGATAGACTAAGAAGAAATATTTACAACTGAAATGATAACGGTTATACTTGTTAAAAAGTAATAACTATTATAAAAATTATATTGGAAGTATGAATAAAAATTCGAGAATACATAGAAATACAAGTAATATTTATTAAAGTTTAATAAGTCCGTTTAATATAATAAATAGACCAATGATGGTGATTAAACTAAAAATATCTAAATTCAAAATGTGAAGGATCTACTTGCAATTACTTTACACTAAATTAAAAGTGTGTTTCCAAGAAGTAACAACAGAGGGGTTTAAAATAAAAACGGAAGCGAAGTAAGTAGATCCAATCTACTACCCTCTTGAATGTGATATTGAAAAACATCAAAGAGACGAGCAAATTTAATTGAAAAAGAAAACGTAATAAATCAAACACGTCAAAGATTTGATAGTTATAATAATATTGAACATAAACGTAGAATGAAAAAAAGAAGAAGAAATTCAATACAGTACCTACTTTAATTGTCGATAAATGGTTATAGGATTAATAGATAAGAAAATACTAAATGAAAGAATCTTAACAAGAAACCAAACTTACAGTATAAATAGAGTATTTCTAAAAACCAAATTTTCAAGAAACCAGAGTATTTATTTATTGTGTATATTGCAGCATCATAATTTTATCCTTCAGGAAGACGTTTTAGTCTATATTAATTATAGTATTACAAATTTTACATTTTACAATAATAGTTTATTGGCGTAAGTTGTTTGAACATTCCCGACAATTTAATATTTCTATCAGTTTATGATACACTTAATCTACGTTGTAAAATTTTCTAGTGCGCAGTAAATCTTAAGACGGTAGATCAAAGATGCATATGTCATTATTAAATGCATATACATATGTATACATATTCTAAAATTTTATACTTTTAACACCTGTTTCTCTTTTTTGATCACGTTTGAGTATATTGTTTTCTACCATGTTTTGTAGAATTTTCTCGTTGTTAATTTTCGTCTCAAAGTATGCAACAAAATTTATTGATTTATTCTCAAAGTGGCTGCTTATCTTCTGGATTACCCACTTTACTCTTCATTTAATATTGTTAGAACGGCGTCTAAATTTCATTGTACTCGAGTTTTCCTAAATATAAAATTTCTAAACAATTTCAGAATTCTACACACAGTCGTATTACTTCAAATGATTTAGTTACAATCAGGAAACCTATGGCCTTCGTCAACTTAATAAACATAGATTCTTTAACAAACAACGATTTCAAACATCGTGATATTTAAAATTGTAACAAAAAACAACTTGTACATATGTAAGTGTTAAATAAATAATTTTATTTTAGTGCTTGCGTCTCCTCAAATTATTATAGGAACCAATTAATTTAAAAATATCCTACTATTTACGACAATAATTAAGGTAGTGAACGTTGGCTTAGTTAAAGTATATAATGTGCTAACTTCCAACAGAAATTGGCAAACCAAAAAAATTAAAATATACGGAACTTTGGTAAGACTATCTGTAATATAGAAAATGAAGGAAATAATAAATGAAAAAGAAGAAGAGAGCATCTAATCGCATCAGCAAGAAAAGTAACAACACAAATTCTGGATCATCATGGTAGAATTTAAAAAAAAGAACAAAAATGAACAGTAAAAATAGCGAAGAAATTTGAAGGAGAATGTATCGTGAAATATATAAAATTACTGTATCTGGAATGAGTTGTATACAAAATAGGAAGAAAACTAAAAGAAATTATTGAAAGAAAAATGAATTGAATCCTGATGTGGCAAAAAGTGAAACCAGAGGTGGGAAGGAATGGCAACATGAAGTGAAAAAACACGTGGAGAGTTTAATTGATAGCTGATTGGGAAACAAAGTACTTACAAAGATAAAAAAGGAGTTGAAAAGAATCGCGAGTGCTATTAAAACTAAAGAATGGAGTAAGCCATAACCTTGAGGATCAAATGACAATAATAATGGTAATTGAATGTATTTCGAATAATTCATAAAATAAAAGACATTTTATATTATTCACTTGATATACCGAGTGAGTTTGCAAGAATTGCAATTTTAAGGGTTCAATTTAATGAACTTTAAGAAACTGAATATCATGCAAAAATCATTTTTTCATTATTTTGTTCTGTGCCTTTAACTCTGTTGTTGTTGACTTCAGAAAAAACATCTAACCATACTTTTTATTTAAGCTATAATTTTTGAGTTATAAGACATATTTTTTCCAATGGAAGCTATAGTCGGTCATGATTTTATAGAAAAGACACAGTCATGATTATTTTCGTAAATAAATAAATTATGGCCTTTCTTTCTTTTATATTTTGAAAATGTTCCAGTAGTACGTTATGGAAAAAATGATGGAATGCACATCGCGTTTAATAGTAAAATTCAAGTGAAAATTTAATTTTTTTCAATTTCGAAGTTATGAAGGTAATTTCTTTAGTGTGACATATTTATTCCACTGGAGTTACAATTTTAAATTAAAAAAAATTCTAAGAAACTAATGAACAGTGAATGTTAAACGATAAGTTAAGGAATAATAAAGGAAATTAAATGAAAGTAATTATACACAATTAATAACCCCTGTGAATTTTCATTTAATAACTTCCATAATCCAATTTATGACACACTAGAAGGATTCGAATTCAGAATAAAGCACACTCGTTGTCTCAAGCTCGCAGAAGGTCCTCACTGGAAAACCGCTTTTAGCTTCATTTTTACATGCAGGAACAGTGCAAAATCGCAGGGAGCAAAATGTGGACTGTAGGGAGAGTTATCGAGAAGTTCCAATCCTGTCGTGGTCAAATGTTCGGTGCAGGCTTTGGCGCGGTGAGCTGAAGCATTATCGTGATGGAGGAACCAGGTATACATTCTTGACTTTGGTCTCAGGTTCTTCATAATTCAAATGACTTTAGGCACGCACCGCTCAGTACACCACTTAGTTGTGATTGTCTTCTGTGTGTCCAAAACGACGCGTTCCACAATTCCACTTGATTTGAAAAATACAGTTATCATTTTCTTCTTTACCGCTCGGGATTTTCTAACAACTACTGTCCTCATCATCAAAAACCCAAACTTTGTTTTGAGCTTTGGTCGACACATCGTAATAGTATAGCCAAGTCTCGTCACCTGTCACGATGTTGTTTACATATCGAGATTGTCCCTTATTAAACTTTTTTAGCATCTCCCAGCACCAAGTGACACGTCGTGCCATCTGCTCTTCAGTCAGTCGACGCGGCATCCAGAGAGAACAAAGTTTGTGCACGTGCAAATTATCATGCAGAATCGAACGAATTGCTAATGCATTTAGGCCTGAAGTACCCTCTATCTGTTGGTAGGTCACTCGCCTGTCCTCGCCAAGGAAAATGTTACTACTGTGAGGAAAATTCCTCACAGTAGTAACGTTTTCCTCCGTAACTGACGTTCGTGGCTTTCCCGGCCTCTCAGCATCCTCCACAGTTAAATTTCCCCTTTGGAATTCTCTGTACCACCTAAATATCATTGTGCAATGTTGACAAACATCACCTAGTGCAAGAGTTATTTCTTCGAGGCACTGGTCTATGTTTAAACGACACACGAAATTATAACGCAAAACTGCCTTTATCTCATTTCGTGACCACAATGCCATCGCAAGCACTTTACACTCTCACTGCTAACGAATAACTTAGCCCATCCACAAGGCGCGGCAGCTACTATCCACGTATGAACATGTTTCAACACGCAGCTTCTTACTATTCATTGTTATGTCATATTGCAAAACTTTCCTAGTACCTTTTGTACGATGTATAAAGCTGTTAGAATTAGAATTTTTCAGTTTCGCATCGTAAAAGGGCATAATTATAAGAAATTAAATTAGGTAGTACCAAAACGACATAATTAAAGTAAGTAAAGTATTTAAGACTAAAAATATCCAAAAAGTCCACCATTAGGATTAATGCTGAACTTACACCTTTTTAAAACAGAATTTGTTCTTAAAGGTCATCTACTGATTGTACGACTCTTTATACACACTATCGTTTTATCATTCTCCATAAACAAAATTTTAAAGCATACAAATCGGGCATCAAGGTAGCCATACAGTTGCCTTGTTTCTTTCTATTCATGTGTTAGGGAATATTTAATGTAAATGATTTCGTACCGTTAGTTGATCAAAAACTCTGTATTTGCATGTTCAGAATTTTCATTTAATTAATAAGACACTATACCAGAAGTACTTGATTAATATTATTAACATTTCCCTATTTGCTGCCCAATATTGATTCATGCTTAATTATTTGCCGTAGATAGAAAGAGTGAGTATGAACCGTACAATGCACATAGTACAAATTGATTCGTCGAGTTTACCTACGTAATGATTAACTAAAGCGATCTTTGAATTAAAGTAGGTCATGAATTTTCCCGATTCTATTCATTTAAAACTCAATTTACACTACCCTGGTATTTTTAGAATGGAGTTCGTAAAATTTTAATACGCTAGTGTAAGGAGACTACGAAAAATAGAAATGTTGCCCTTAAATCAATTGATTAATGCAATAGAATCATCAAAGTCGTTATGACGATTGTATTTAGGTCAGAGCTTTGTTTTAAATTTAGATCAATTCAGTAGGAGGAATTGCTAATTAGAATTCTTTAAGAATTTACATTCGACTAGAATACGCTGGCAAGTTTAGAACACAGATAAACACTTGTGTTTCAATTATTTATTTCTTCGTCTTGATTAGCGAGGTATAATACGAGAGAAATTAGAGACTATTCTAACAACCCACGATCGAAATAACTAAATATGTACGTTACCTAGTAACGTTAAATAGTGACAACAGTTTTATAGTTACATATATGTCTAATTAAATTTCAAATCGTTAATTACTTTACTTGCGTTTGTTTCTCAAAACCGTTTCACATTTTCGGATACAAACGCTGAATTTTTCTCTAAGATAGTACCAAGCGATGAGATTTGGGTATATCAATGAGACCTAGAAATAAAATAAAATGCAATGCATCCAATGTATTCTTCTCTTTCAAAAAAAAAACATTATCTCATTGTTTTTCGGGGCCAAGCAGCAGATATTCTTATTGAATACATGGCGAATGGGACTACAAAAATAGCAGTTACCTTCTATACTTTAACAAAATGACATGTGGCGTATAAGGGACGAAATTTCATAATTTACTGTAAAGGGATCGTGAGCTGTCAAAATCGCCTCGCCATCGAGCAAGAAAAGCATCGTGTTTGAAAATGAAATGATAAAAAATAATTTAAAGACAATATTAGCAAGGCCTAGATACTATAGCGCAAATTATATGCAGGCCTAGGCAAATGTATGGATCCATTCGAATATTGTCGGTACGGCTACTAAAATTGTCCACATTTAAATAAATGCAAATAGGGGATTCAGCGAACATATTTGCATTTGAATTAGACTTCCGATTTAGTTGGAATGTTAATTTTTTATTTTAAATGCAACACGCTTTATATCTTTAGAAATTGCAATAAAGCTCTGCTTTCGGAGTTTAGTAATAATGAAGTTAGCACGTTTTTGTTCAGCAGCAATAGAAATATTTACTATTTAATAGGCATTGGGATTAAAATTCAATATTTGAATTAGCCAAAGAATAAACTTTGCTTAAGTATTAAAAATTGTTAAATTATGTGAAAAAGAACGTTTGAAATTCGACTCGTTTTAGTGACGTCAGAGCTTTTTTAGAAAGTATGCAATTTATTAAACAATTTGCATCAAGATTGACATCCAGTATCACAAACTGTCATTGACCAAACTTTAAGAAACTCGTATTTGACCAAAGATGTTCGAAATTTACCAATAAAGCGTAAGACCAAAACCCGCAACTAAAGAAGCTATTACTCAAGATATTGTTATAGCATTAGAAGTATGGCCACAAAATTCTACTATATCCCTAGTACTAAACTATGATATTAGTTTCCTATCAGTAGCTAAAATATTAAGTCATGAAAAATATCATCCGTATACACTACATTTAATGCAAGAATTATTATGATCTTTAAACTTAATTTTGCGAAAAAGTGATTGAGATTTGCAACAATGACTAATGTTTTGTATACAATTTGGGGTTTTCCAATGAGGTACGTTTTGTTTGAATGGTACTCTTAATCGACATAATTATTGATACACAAGGAAACTCACCCTTGATACTGGATCAAGGATGAGTTTCCTTGTGTACGCGCTTTATGCATCAAAGCGCGTACACAAGAAAAATAGGGAATTACCTGTAAATGTTTGCTGTTAACAAGTCTGAGCACCTCTTACTCTGTGCATAATGTTTGAAGTGTTTTGAACGAAACATTTCCAAATCTGCGGATAAGGCAAAAAAATTCTTTGAGTCACCTCTACGATCTCTAAATTTAAATTGAAATTGTTTAAAATATATAGGGTGCCATCACTCCGACTAAACCGGAAGTACAAATATGTTCATCGAATCTCCTATTTGCAATGTCTTAAAAGCAGAAAATTTTAGTAAAATCACATAGCCATATCAAAGATATTTTTTTAATCACTGAGGGTTGGTATATAACGCCCTTTCTACATTAATTTTCGTATACGTATTTCGACAACTAACTTGTCTTCATTAACAGAAAGCAAAAATGCACACAGTGTGAGATACTCGAATGGATCCGTACATTTACCTAACCCTGTACAAACTTTCACTATAGTGTCTGGACCTTGCTAACTTCTTTTTTAATAATTTTTCTCTGTTTTCAAACACGATATCTTTCTTGCTTGATGGAAAAGCGGTTTTGGGAGCTTTTGATCCCATACGTTTGTCTAGACCTGAATAAAGCAATGTATAATACAATTGAATAATAAGTAGTAAATCTGAAATATTTTGAACAAAAAAGAAATCAGATAAGGGAGCGCACTGTGTCACTTACTTATTAATAGTTCTACAAGATTACAAAAAATCTAAGCAAAATATACAGGTAAGAATCAAAAAATTAGAATAGGTTAGAAATAAATGAACTGGTACGCATGAAAATTATATGATTTTTGTTACAAAGAATAAAGAGCAACTACAAAAACAAATAATCAATATTTATACAAATATTGAATAAAATCGAATGTATAGCACAAATAATATCAGAAACGATTTTTTAAACTTACAACGAAACGAAATATCTTGAAATTTTCGCAATTATTTAAGAGGTTTAGCATTTCATAAATCAAATTCTCACTAATTTCGTTAAAATATAGCAATTTTATTTTAGGGACAGTGGATGTATTTCAATTTATTCAAATATATTAAATCCATTCGATCTGCTGCTTCTTCTAATCTTTACTCTTAAAGCAATGTAATTCAGTTGACTTTATTTTACTATTGTATTTTTTAATTATGTACACTACAGGCCATAAGTGAGGGATCACTTATCATAAATAACAAAACACTTGTTATTTAGACACATCCCTCAGACATTTACCTGTTTTGGTGAAAATAATTAAAATAACAGTTGTAAATGTAATTCTGAAAAGGATTATTCGGATTATTATTATAAATTAGATAAATGTATTTGTTTCTGAAAAATATTGTAAATCCTTTTAATAGTTTTATGGCGTCTATTTAATAGAAATATTTTATATATCCCAATAAAATTAATAAGGTTTACAACGCAATATTATTATAATGGTATTAGGAATTCATAGTATACTATTTAGCAATTTAAAAATTAGTTTTCGTGCAGCATTTGTCCGAGTAAGTTGCAATACGAGTATTTGAGAACAGACGTAAAAGTAACTTATAAAAATGCCGAAAAGAAACGAACTTAGAACAGAAACTCGTAGTTCTATAATAACGGTACATGGTGAAACATTTTCAGTGCGGCAAATAGCCCAAAAGTTAAATTTATCTTATCAAGTCGATCATTACAACCAATAAAACGTTGCGGAAGGCCAAGGGTAACTGTCAGACAAGAGGATTTGCGCCTAAAAGTACTAACAAAACGAAATAGGCGCATCACAGCTCCTCAGCTTCGAGCAGAGCTGAATGAAGGCCGTCGAAAGCCGGTGTCACGGACTACTGTAAAACGACGTTTGACAAAGGCGGGACTACATGGGCGTATTGCAGCTCGAAAACCATTATTGAATCCACGAAATCGTAAAAAACAGTTACAATGGGCTCAGGACCATCAACACTGGGACATGGAAATGTGGAAGCAGGTGTTATGGACAGATGAGTCAAAGTTCCAAGTGTTTGGTAGTAATCGACGAGTTTTCGTTCGAAGACAAGTGGGTGAAAGGATGTTACCCGAATGTGTAGTGCCAACTGTTAAACACGGGGGAGGTTCTGTGCTTGTTTGGGGATCCTTTTCCTTTGATGGTGTCGGAGATTTGTACCGCATTGAAGGCACTTTAAAAAAGAGGGGTACCTGAAGATTTTGGAGGAACATGCGATTTCGTCTGGATTAACGTTAATTGGTGAAGGTTTTCACCTACAACAAGATAATGATCCCAACTTTGTAAAAACTATGTGAATCAAAAAGAGGAGGAAGGGGTGCTGATAAATATGATTTGGCCACCACAATCACTCGATCTCAACCCTATCGAATTACTGTGGGACGAATTATATAGAAACGTGAGAGAAAGCTGTCCACAATCGCAGAAACAGCTTTGGGAGCAACTTACAAGAGTGTGGAATAATTTACCAATGGATACGCTCCAGAAACTTGTATCGCGGTTGCCTAATATTTGTAAAGAAATCATTAAGCGCAGGATCGAATATGATAAAAAATTCTACAGAATATGTTGAAATTATTTTATTGTATAAGGAAAAATGTTCATTTGTCTCGTAGATATAGTTTTGTAGAAATATACGTTTTGTTTCACTAAGCGTGCATGTTTTTTTTTTAAATTTCATCTAGTGATCCCTCACTTATGGCCTGTAGTGTATATTGCAAAATAAGAGCATTTAGAGGGACTCCTAAAATTTTAAGTTCAAATAACCCATCTCTAATCCGAGGGCTGCTCCTTTTTTTATTTTAATAGCTAGATTAACTTAAAAAGAATTTTGAATTTTACCATTATTTGTCCAATATTTTTAAGTTAAGCGGATGTTCATGTTGTTGGAGGAAGAAAATAAATTCATACAATTATATTTTATTCTATTATAAATAAATTTTAATAAACGGGTGCATATTTGATAGAAAAAATAATATCTCCCTTTCTCATACAAACATACAAATATCCGAACGAAAGATTGAAGCCGAAGCATATTTCGTTAAAAAATAAAAGTAAAGTCAAAAATAAAATCTGTATTTATTAAAAATATATTTATTTGCCAATTTCCTGAAATAAATAAAATAACGTCTAACGTTTAGTACTAGAATTACAAACTCAAAACTTTCGCGAAATTTAAAAATGTCTACTTGAGATGTGTAGCTTTATTTTTCTGCTGAATCGCTGCGGTTGAGAAATTGTATTAAAAACATTTTACTAATAGTTCTTTTCAGGGTAATACCTTAATGCAACTTCTAAGGTTTATTATTGTCCATTTAAAGGTTAATTTAAGCAAAAACGATAATTAGAATTTCATTACGTTACTTCATACTATTTTCCCATTGTGACAATGTTTATTAATTTTAGAGTATTATTCTGTTGCATTTCTTAAAGACCTCCTGATATATTTCATTTACGTTCAACTCGTGTAGTACCAGAATATTTAAAATTTGGGTTCGATTATCACTTTACTTGAAGATAAAAAGAAATAAGTAAGAATAGTTAGCGGACGTTATGCAATTTTTGAATTAGCTAAGAAACCTGTACTGTGTAGTGACTTGGGGGTATGTGGGTTAGGAAGGTGTGTCATGATAGGAGAGTAGCAAAATGATGTTTCATGTCTTCAAAGATTTTCCAGAAGTTGTAAAGAATGGAAATCGACCTATAGTTCGACAGTAGTCACTTATTCTTTTCTTATGAATAAAATTGACATTTTATGGAAAGGTGAGATTACTGCTAAGGGCAAAGCAAATGCAAGTCTGCAATAACGCATTCAAGAGCTTGTCAAAAGATCATCACCAGCAGTACACTTGTAGGTTAGATTAGAAATATATATACATATTTGGTAAATATACAACACAAATTTCTAAACGGAGTCCACTTTCGTGACATTTCCATTTCTTTATCCTTCCATTCTTGTAACCCTTGTGCAAGTAAACATTATTATATTACGTGTTAATATCATAAGATTTCCTATCTAATGCTAGGGGCGGTCATTTTAATTGTACTACATCCGGATAGTTATTATTAATATAACCATTAGGTCCGAGGGGGAACAGGAAGACGAAATTACTGTTTGACATGTACATATGTATGTATCGAAACTATATACACGTATATATGTACAAACGAAAGTACATATGTATATTCTGTTCATATAATACTATGACAAACGGGCTTTCAACCAATTACTAGGTCATGATCTCATAAAATGTTCAGGAGTAGACTACACAACTAACGCTCCCATCCTGCTGTATTCTCTGACCGTACTAACCGACTAACCGCATGAATATTTTCTCAAGGGTTTAATACAGAGTATAAGGCAGTAAATAACACATAAATACTAATGTAAGTATAGGTACGTACCGCACGTATTCGTTAATGATCTAGTGTTTGTTAGTGCATTATAATAATAATGGCTGACGCGCCGATGGTGTACTAGGTATGTGTTAGCGACGTAGCCCCAGTTCGGCTGAGTACGTGAGACTTGTTATAATACGTAATTAGGTTTTGTTAATCTGGATTATGTTACGGGAGCTACACACATGTACAAATACACACAACATGATAGACATACACAAACAAACGTACGAACTGGGCGAACCAAAAGAGACGGCACCGGTTGAAACGGTAAGCTCAGTCGAATCGCTGTGCCTTCAGACCCCGAACCGGATTACATACTTTGTCGTCAGATGGCACTGCTGTATGTTGGCCGGAAAGCGTGACTGAATTAAAGATGTATTTACGTTATTGTTTTGTTTTTTCTTTTACTTTAGCTTAACGAGATAAAGCTTAAGGTAAACCAATAAGTTTTTAATTTATTTATTTCTGCTCGTTGTTCACTAGATACGTCATTAAGAGGATAACATAAAACGAGGAAATAAATTTGAAGTTTATATGGTTTAGGTTTTGCTATTCTTTTAAATTAGTTAACAAAACATGGCATAACTTAATATCAATAGATTGTAATAAACAATACATCGGTCAGACTAAACGTTCGATAGGAACCCG
The DNA here is from genome assembly GCA_031893035.1 of Dermolepida albohirtum. NCBI lineage: Eukaryota > Metazoa > Arthropoda > Insecta > Coleoptera > Scarabaeidae > Dermolepida > Dermolepida albohirtum. Next base: position 248,929 of record JAVIWB010002248.1, on the reverse strand, counting down.
GTAATAAGAACATATAACGCACAAGTTTAATCGACCTGAGAAATGCGTGAAAGACGTACCAGAAAATAATCATAGTGTAACCACGGATTATCTACATTTAATCAAAACTATTTAGCAATTACCGTGAATTGGACAGCTATGAAAGCATGTTTTTCGTTAACTATAAAAACCATGTGTTAAACATAGATAAAGGACCATTACCATTCTATAAGTTCCTGGAAAAACACGACCGTCAAAAGGTCTGTAAGGGGAAATGGGAAGGATTGTACTTTTAAGTGATAGTGTTTAAGACAAAGAAATATTGACTTTCAGATGCCTTGGTTTAGGGATGATTGCACGAAATTGTTCTATGTAAGTATTACGATGAGCGAATCCGGGGTGACACAGACTGCGTTTTATTTACCTTTCTTGATTAATTCGATCTTCATTAAAATTTACTTTGACCCGCTAACGCCAATGAAGTATTTTATATGTTTTCTATGACTTTGCTACTACTGTGTATAGTTTGTAAATTTGTTTCAACTAGAGAACTACCTTTGATGGCCACTGATTCTTTAGGATTGAACATAATACTTAATACTTTATTTTATGAAAAGTTTGAGAATACTACAAAACTGCTATAACCACGTGACTCAGCGTGTAAGAATAGAACATAGGCTTTAAATCGGGTAGTATATCTAATTCAATTCTACTAAAATCCTCTCTCGAACTAATCCCATACTGTGGCTGTGGATCTCAAAACATTTTAATAAGCTAAATCGTAATTACGGTTGCCCCCTACATAACGTCTCGCAATCCTGTGTCTGCAAACAACTCAATCGTAACCGCTACACTTCCTTGATCCGTAACCAATAATATCCTTATATAAACCCACACGCAATACACTTACACTAATTTCCGTGCAACAACAAAAGAAATAGCAACGATTAAACCCTGATCTTGTCTCATGTAAGTGGAGACGAAAAATGGGCAGCAAAATTACCGAGAAAGCAGTTCCAACCCGGAAACTAAGGTGAAGGAAGTCAGGAGGATAGCGTTTTTGAAAGTCGCCTAACTAATTGAAATTAGCTGTTGTTGAAGTCTACTGTTCTTCTGTACGTGTGTACTGGTCTGTTTGTTTTTCTTTCTTCTACCTGTGGTGATAATTTAAGGGCAGTCTAGCAATAATTCTTCCAGGTTTTCCTAGTATGCGCATAGCCCACCTCCATGGTTATTTCTATTTTCCTTTTCTTTGTTATCCTCTATGATTCTATGTATATTCAAGATTTTGTTAGGTCACAATATTCTATATATAATTCTCGAGCATTAGTTTATGAATGACTAGAATACTATTATAAGGACACAACAACATAAGGACATAAGGACATAAATACATTTTATACCTCCTTGCGACTGCATTGAAACTTTTTTCTCAATATGATGTACAAGCTCCAAAATACATGGACACTTAAAAAGCAAGATCTCTGTCAAGTCAAACAACAAGATAACAAAAGTCTCTGTCTAGTTAATGTACCAGTCATGTAAGATAATATTTTTTTGAACGGTAATTGTAATTGGATTATTCAAAAGCAAGTTCCCAGTTTGAAATGGCTTTGCCAAATATTTAGATTCTGCAAAAAAATACTAAGTTGTTCACAAAGATATGTGATTTTATTTTTAAAACGAGAATCCAGAATTTGGTACGTAGACTTCCGCGGTCGTGGTCCATGCTATCTGCTTCTGCTACTGCACTGAAACTGTTTCAGTGCAGTAGTTCAGCCCTGAAGATGCCCATACAAATGGGTACGAAACGTCGGCAGATATACTAGTGACGCGGTTCCAGCCCGGAAACCCAGAAGCAGATAGCAGAGAATCTAGAAGTTAAATACGATCGCGACGGTGATGTTCAATTAAAATTACTCGTTCTTATAAATTATGAACGATATTAAAAAGAGCATTCCCGAAATATTCTCATTGACATATGCCATCGATTACTCCAGTTGCGCACGAGAAGTAAGTTTACTCAGCAATATCCTTTCCATGAGATAACTCTATCAACCAATAGTTAGTCGGATTCATAACTGGTGAGCTAAAAGGTCAACTATTTGTTGCGTCTTGAGTCCGGTAGAGCACCGTATTACATATGAACAATATTATCAATATCATGATTTTGTAATGTTGATAGCAGAAAGCCTTCTAAGTTCGGAAATATCGTCATCCATTTATCCTTACTATTTTCGTTTGTCCAAGTTCCATTTCTCCACAGAAATATAGTCCTTTTGGAAAATTAAACGTAAAGCCAGGCCAAACAATAACATTAACATCGTGTAATGCTTGCTAAATAATTATATTATTTAAATATTTTCTGCCGATATCCTTCAGCTTTGCGTTAACACCTTCATTTAATTCAGAATTTGCTTCATCCATCCAAAAGATTGTAGACGAAAATGGTAAATAAAATGCCCACACTAATGTCCGTATTCTGTATACGTATTTTTGACTACCAAGTTGTCATCATCAGCAAATTATTAATCACAGTGTGATACCTACATCCGCGGTTATGCTTACACAGAATACTTCTGCGCGGTCATCCAGTCAAAACCAAAACTCACATCAAACGATTTTGCCTAATTATTCTCCTAACATTTGCAAACGAATCTGTTTATCTCGTTCTCTAAGTTCAGAGAGCACTTTTATAAGAATACAAGGAAAAACTGTCTTCCCAAAAGTGGCTATTTCCAATCGTTTTGAAAGTGTCAGCATTAGAAATAACTTGTGCAGAACTTCCACAAATGAACTTCTTATAAAACTAGAGCTGCATTGCCTTTTTGTGGCTAATTGAACCAGTTTTCTCAAATTTTTGCACGAACTTACGAAATAATTTTGTTGAGCAAGGCCTATTTTGCAATCCATGTTTTGTCGATATCCTGTTTATGCGTGGGCAATAGCACCGAATAAGACCAATAATAACTGTAAGCGGCAAAACCATTTTAACAAGTATCGATTGAATGATGCTGTCAGTACTCAAAACCACAATCTGATACTTTTATTGAAATTAGAAAAATTATGTAGCCATAATAACAAAAAATAATCAACTATATATATAAACAAAAACCCAAATCCTTACACACATATATATAACATATAGGCTGTGTCTGTATGTGTATCTTTTGATACTGCCCTTTCAAACTGGGAACTTACTTTTGAATAACCGTATATATTACGTAGAATTCCAATTTCACCCATAAATTGCAGTACAGCGTTTCTCAGCCTTTGAGTTGTAACCCAATATTGTGTCACGTCAAAATTTTTATGGGTCGCAAAATAATACAGGAACTGCATATTCAATGGTAGTCGGTATCTGTTTTTAACAGGTGTAATACTTTAAAAAAGTTCCATTTTCTTAGATCACGAAATATGTATTTGGATTGCGGTAGCAATACAAACAAATTTACTGAGTGGCTACATAAGTTGAGAAACACTGCTTTAGCCTACAGTTTTACAGTTTCTAGCACGATCCCCTCTTCAAGAGACTAAATCTACTAGGTAGATAACGCTGAGACAAATGACTGCTGGAAGGACTTTATTTACACCAGTATTGCCATTCCCCTAATTTTTGCTATTAATTCCTGGTCAACAATTTTTATTTTTGGTTTTGCCATTCAGTGACGTATACAAATTTTTATAGAAAACAGAAAGTTTTATTTTAATAGAAGGTACATGGTCAAATTAGCTCTAATTTCGTCGGATTTTAATTAAAAATATTTCCTAATTATAACATACTTTAATGTATATTTCGAATTCCTACAATTAAAAAGGTGACGAAATTGTCATTTATCAACATCTACGGCGTCACTTTTGAATGTCCAACAGTAATCTAATAGCATTACAGAATTCCATTGTCTTAGCAATGTTTTTCCAACTCACAAATGTCTTGGTTGAAGCCATTGCCATGCTCATTACTAACGTTGTCTATATTTTACGTACAAAGCTAAGTAAGAATGTAGAATGAGCACTTTGTGAAACATATTGAAATCATCAGCGTGGTATGCTTGTATCGTGGTATGATAGTTTTCTAAGTTTTAGTTCACAAAAAACTACTCGAAATTTGTACCATAGTCACCCACACAGCTTCCTTTATGCTGTTAATTTGGTTTTAAAATTTTCTATCGCTTAATGTTTATGGCGTCTGAAGTTCAACAAAAATATCTAATAGTTTCTCTTCTGTTATTTTTTGAACTTTTCTCGTAGGTATTTAAAACTGTCGTCTAGTTTAATGGACAGAGATGATATGATCTTAACTTTTTCCACTAAAGCTAACAAGGTACATGTAGAATCACAGTTTCTCTTGATTTTTGACTGTCATGTCGAAGTAAAGTTTATAGACTCGATAAATACTGGGACCTAAGTTTTTACTTTGATTTAATCGAGTAAATTTACCTCACACGTTACAAAAATTATTGAGGTAAGTTGCGCACGATCGTGTCTCTAAAGAACTAAGTTAACCAGTTAATAAAATTTTTGATACCTTTCTGTTATTAAAAACTGATTGAACTCACCCTCACAGCTCTATGCTGTTTGCAGTTAAAGTCGTATCCTTTATATAACATATGTCTGCTTATCCACTCCCTAAAACGTAGCAAACTTGTTACACCTTGAATGAACAAGTCACGTCACGCCTGAAAAAGTATGTATGTATATACCTGCATTTTCTTTTCAGCCAGAGCTAAACCAATGCTATCGCGTTTCGAATAATTTGTATTTTGTTTATATTACTTAATTTTGCCAGTTATCGACTTAGAGTTAAACTTTGTTAGCTAGTGTTATTAATGTTAAAATAAATTAAAAACAAGTACAAAATAACTTAATACTAAATACAACAATAACCGAAAAATTATGTATTTTATTTACATTACGTTGCATTAAAAAAAAGTTTCACTGTGAATAAAGTAAAAAAAAAGCAGTAGCAGGAAGGTGTTGGGAAAAAGAAAAATCCACTGAATCTTTTATGGTATGAAATCCGCGGGGAATCACCTGCATCTGGAATATATCTCCGCTTCTCCCTATATTACAACGCGGCGAAAACAGAATAGTCGATTCTCTAAATGTTTGCTTCGAGGTGAAAAGCGAAATTGTTTTTCTCAATGGAAATGCGTATAATTTATTTTTAGATATTTCCTCCGGCTCTGTGATATATTTTTTGACTCCCACGTTCATATATGTAATAGTAATGTGTAAAGACATATGTATATAACACGAGAGAAAACGCTCAGAAGTTCGTAGATGTTTTAATTATATGAAAAAGTATCATTAAGTTAATTATAGTTATTCCACTACATACGAATTTGATGGGTTTCTTTTCTACAGAATGTTGACTGAATTTTACTACTTGGATTTTACTAATATGCACGTCATTCCATCTGATCAATATTATCTACACAACGTGGTGTTAAATAATAATGTAGAAAGAAGTTTGACACGTTTTAAATTTCGAAGATAATTTGGAAAAAATTAACTTTCAAATTTTCTTTTTTTCTCGTTTACTTATTTTCTGAAGTGTCACAGAATTTTAAAAATACGGCATTAAAGTCCCTTTGTTACACAAAATTGCGAAAAGGTTATCATGGTGATAATTTCAAATTTTCTACTAATAATTCTAATCATAATAATAAAAAATTAAAAGGAAATATGAACAAAGGCCAACATCTATATTGAAACAAAAGCTTAACTGGAGAAGCATATTTAAAAGCAGTTTATTACGCCCATCTCTATACTAGACCCTAAAAGTCCGTATTGCTTACCCTACAAAGAAACTTATAATCCCCCATTACTCCCACTTACTAGTTAGTTAATTCGTAGAGTATGGGAGTGACTCCTGTATAGAAGATCTTAAAGAACATCACAGCACTAATCTCTAGAAGTATCTTTGCTCATAGAAACAAAATGGGCAATACAAAATAAAACGCTGAAGACGATAATGGAAGAAAACTCAAAGTTAATTTTTTACACACATCATTTATTAACATGACTAAGCAAAAACTGAGAAATTCCGGTATATATATATATATATATATATATATATATATATATATATATATAAGATTTCAAAAATATTAATATAATTACCCACATCTACCCAATGACTAAATGAACAATCCTGGTATACAAGTTCTCAGAATTACGAGGATGGTCCCATAAATAACTGGCCTGGCGGTAGTTGTTTGAAAAATATCACTTTATTAGACACAACCTGTAAATCATACATTTTAAGTTTGAAGACGCCACGTTGTTTAGTTTTTGTTTGGCAGCCATCAATAGTGAACGTTTTCAGTGAATTTGTAAAAATGGAGAAAATTGCTTTTATTTGAAAGGCCTCAGCCCAACCGATATAAAAACTGAACCGGATTCTACTCTGGGTGAGTGTGCTACTTCATTTACAACAGTGAAATATTGGGTAGTAGACTTTAAACGAGGCCGTACGAGCTGCCAAGACGAGTTTCGAAGTGGTCGACCAAATGTGGTGACGACTCCAGAAATTGTGAACAAAATCCACAAAGCGGTACTGGATGATCGTCGACTGAAGGAGTGCAACCTAGCAGACATAGTAGGCATTTCAAAAAGGTCGATACATCGCAACGAAAATTTGGACATAAGAAAGCTGTGTGCAAGATAGGTGCTGCGTTAAGAAGAACGTATTGTTTCATCGAGACAATGCATCAGCTCACAAATCCGTTTTTGCAATGGCCAAAGTTAATTAATTAAAGTTTGAATTGCTACCTCATGCAGCCTGTGCGCCAGATTTAGCCCCCTGGGATTATTTTTCCAGGGGGCTAAATCAAGCAAGATTTTCCAGTTAATGGCTATTTTGAGGAGCAATACAGCTCTTATTACAAAAAGGGTATCGAACTTATTGAGCATCGCTGGGAAAAGTGTATAGAGCTTAAAGGAAATTATGTTCAAAAATAAATATATTTCTTTCCAAAATTTTTTTGTTTTCTTTGTTGGGTCGGGTACTTCTGGGACCACCCTCGTATTAACATAATTACTAGCATATAGTGAATATTTAAATGAACGATTCGGGTAGAGAAGATCTCAGAGTTATTAATATATTTACCAGTATATTATTAATGTGTAAATTAATAATTCTGGTAAATAAGATCCCAGTTATCAATATATAATTACTAGTATATAATTAATAATTTAATGAACTATTCTGATACATAAGATCTCGGAATAATTAATACAATTACCAGCATATAATTACTGATTAAAATATATGTTTAATGATATTAAGCTATTTAGTATATAACCCTCTAATAATATTTTTCTAATTAGTATAAAAACTCTCTCATGAGTTGGACTGGATACGTATGCAGTTTACATGAACTTTACACTGGTTTCTATGCCTTACTGGTTTTACATTAACGTTTTTGCTATTGATTTAAGATTCATTTACTAAATATGAACGATACTAGACAATCTACTTCTGGATGCAGAAGGTTATTCAATTGACTTCGTGATCCCAGCATAAAAAAATAATTACGGAAAACCGATGGTTGCTTGGTGTAGTATTTTAATTATCTCCAAAATCACTCGCTTGATAAAAAAGAAATTTCAGCTGTTGATCCATATGCTTCGTGAATTTAGTCGAATAGATTATCAATAAATACTAATTCAAATTTGACGAATTAAGATTTAGACCTACCAGAATCCAATAATTAGTCGAAGGAAAAGCGCTTCCTTGCAGTACACCTAAATTATTCCACCACCAGCAAAGTCGGCTAACTAAAGCGTCTGGACACTACGATAACTCGTCTAGAAATATGTATTTCGAATATTCTGCCAGCTTAACCACCAGAAAACAAACCACGGTAATGATTTTTATTAAAATTAATGTTATTAAGATAATTAATTATAAAACTCTGAACGAATGTTCCCAGAACCCTAGACATAGAACCCACATCATCGAAATCACTAATTAAAGCAGCATGAAGAAAATAGCGAAGGAAATAATAACCTGACTTACGGTGCTACTATCGAGAGAGTACCACTGATATCACAAAAGAATAAGATAAAGAATTCTTCTCAATTCTAATTAGTTAACTTCAGAACAAAGCCCGATTGCGTTCAGAAACTCGACAGTGCAGGACCTTAACAAGTCAAATTAAATCTGTTGTAAATTATGCGTTTAAGAAATGCTGATGAATCTATAAATGATTTGAAAATTTAACGGGATATTACATTCACAAAATGTATTATATTACCTCATACAGCAAGGTACACGAAATTTGTACGGTGGTTAAAATGAGCATGTAATAAGTTAATACGCACGCAATACCAGTTCTCATGTACTCTCGCCATAATTAAGTAATCCAACACATAAATAGAAGAGTTGAATCGTCTTAATAGGACAAAATATTGTATGCTATGACCAAGCTCTTGCATAGAATGCATTACCACAGTTGGAAAAGATAGGAACAGAAGTATGGTAAGAGGGTAGCCGTTTATATTTCGAGAATAGTAAACAAAAATTTTTTTATTATCGGAAATAGTTTCATTGCTTTTCAAAATATTGTCATTGAAAATCAATGCATTTGCATTCGTTTAAACCAATCTGAAAAGCATTGCTGCCACTGTGAAGGCGGCATCTGTAAAATATAGGTTTTGAATGCCCCAACTGCCTCTTCCGGCGTAGAAAACAGTTGACCAAGAAGTTTATTCTTCACGTGTGGGAACAAAAAGAAACCAGACTTTACAGCGGATGGCTCATCAATGTTTTTCCCGGTCAAATATTCAATTGTTTGAACCGACCTCTCAGAGCTCGCATTGTTATGGTGGAGAATGATCTGTCGTTTTCGGTTTGTTTTCCTTATTTCTTCAAAAACTTTTGGCGAACAAATAGTTGACCGGTTTTTCCAAAAAAACAGGCGACCATTTGTTTTGATGTGCTTCGAACGCGAACAACTTTTGTTAGGTTTGGCTCATCTTGGAATACCCACAAAGTCGACTGTTGTTTACTATTGAGCTCATACGTATAGATCCAAGATTCATCACCTGTCCTTTGTGCATTTCTGGGCACCAATCGACGCGAGTTCTTTTTTGAGAGATTTTTACTTTGTGTATATTATTAATCTAGATTACATCTTGCTGGTTCTTCTTTGGAAGCTACGATGAAGCTTAAATTCAAGGCTCATCATTTTGAAGAAAATTGTTTTTCAAAGAGATATGAAAATTGAAATTTCTTAAAAATTATACTTTATATATTTTAACAAATACATGTGTCCTAACATTTTCGAAGGTATTAAATGTCTTTGATGTCAAAATTGATCTTACTCTTTTAGCATAATGCTGAGAGAATGAAAAATTTTAAATACTATGCCAAATACCAACTCTTGAATATTTAGATAGATTATTCAATAATTTAGCTATAAAAAGTAGTGAATTTGTATCTACTAGTTCAGAACTATTACTTTACATACTACAAGCGCCAAAAAAAGAAGCTTTTTGTTTTGACGAAAATTTCAATTATTTTAAATGGGCAAAAATAGGTCGCCATTCTTGACCTAACAAGTTTTATGATTTTTAGTTTTTCAAAACACCTTCAAATGGGAGGGCTTTACTTATAACAGTTCTACTTAAATACAAACATCACCTACAAAAATTAAACTAAAGTAAAACTAATTAATCGTAATTTAATTTTCTTTCCAATTTCGCAAAGAATATACGTTCCTTGTAGTATCAACATTCGGATTTGGGTTTCTGTCACAATATCGTACAATTACTTCCATTCAACCGAAATAGAAAACCCACCATTTTCTAACAAGGTAACAGGCGCACACAGAAGCGACTGACGCGACGTCTTCTATTATATTTCCCGGTAACTATTAATAATACCCGTTCCTTCCGGCATGATATTCATGTTTCGAATTAATATTTCTTATATGTGTACTATAATAACCTTTTCTCAAATATAAATTACAAGGTAAATGGGAAATGAAAAGTTTTATTTAGAATATACGAAAAACTGGTAAAAAAATAATAAAACAGAAACACACACACACACAAATTTACTCACGCAAGTTACAGATTGATTGATGTAGTCCTGTTTGTGTTTTATATATCTCGTTTCGTTTTATGAGTATTTTTCTTTTAGGTTGCGTTTCGTTTGTTTCGTTTCTGGTGACATATTTTATACAGGCTACTTAATCAAATTCGAATAAGTCATTTGTTTTCGTGCACACATAAAAGATCTGAGAAGGGAAGCATAATTTTTTGACCGCGAGACACGGATTTTTTGCAACGAATAATAGGTCCTAATTTACAGTTCGTAATCAAATTAGATAAATCACTTCTGTACCAATTTACACCCCCGATGGCGGAAATTGGAAGGCTTGATAAGTTATAAAACACCTTTGGAAATTATGTATATTTGTGTATACAATGCGCCTTAAAAATAAAGAAGTATATTTTTAATTTATATTGTATTCACTCGCAAACATAAAGCTTCGTGTTTTCTTTTTTTCACATGTTGCTATGAAAAGAATTTATAAATAAAAGTTATGGTAAATATGAAAGCGACATTTAAGTTTTAATATATAGGCACATAAAAAAATTATAATCTAAAAACTGTAATTTGAGAAATGAAATTGCCTTAAATAAATATATATAGAAAACTAGTTAAAAAGGAATTTTATATATAGGTCATAAACAATAATTTCAAATATATTTAAATTAAATCAATTTTAAAATCTTAATAAATGAAAAGGATATAATATTGAAAAATTCCAATTTTAACCGATTTTTGCATCATCTATATAACGCAGAATTTTTTTTCTTTGACAAACCCGAACTCGCGTTTTCATGCAAACCGGGTATGTGTCCTTACCCTTAGGTCACGAAGAACGATGATACAAACAGGACTACATTGTCTAACGTACCATAAATTACATTGTGAAGGCAGATATTAAATGAAATTCACGGTAGGTTTTAATTACATATGCGCCTTTAGAATATCTGAAACTCAAAAAAACGTCTACATTATAGAGGGCGTTTCAAAAAGAATACACGTATTTCGAATGCGTATATTTATTAATCTTTTAACATACGAATATGAAACTTTACACAACCTCTCAAGTTCAGATTACAGGTTTTCAATATGCCCTCCATCAGCGACACGAACAATACCACATCGATACTCAAATTCCTCCCATACTCGGGCAAGCATATCCTTCGTCACTGATGTTATAGCAGTACGGATCCGGTTCTTCAACTCTTTCAGGTTCTGTGGGAGTGGTGGTACATAAACGTTGTCTTTAATGAAACCCCACAGGAAGAAGTCAGAGGATGTCAAATCCGGTGACCGCGAAGCCCAGCTGGGACAGGCTAAGTTGCCAACTCCTTGACGACCAGTTCAACGGTTCGGTAGAGTTTCATTCTGATATTCACGCACTTGGCGACTCTAGTGAGGGGGTGCCCCACCTTGTTTAAAAATGAAGGTGTCTTCGTGCAGCCTCGTAAACAACCAATTTTGTAACATAGCGAAATACTGCTGACCGTTAACCGTGTTTCCAACAAAGAAGAATGGGCCGTAAACAGGTGATCGAGATATCGCACAAAACACATTGATTTTAGGTGAATCTCGTACATGTTCAATGGCTGCATGTGGGTCCTGTAGACCCCAAATTCGAACATTGTGTTCAGACTAACATGGAAACTCGCTTCGTGACTGAACACGATGCGTTGTGCGAAAGTGTTATCATTGTCAATAGTATCATGAACCTCATTACAAAATGCCGCACGTTTCCGTTTGTTATCAGGACGCAGAGCTTGTTACAACTGCAACTTGTACGTAACCAACCGACGTCTCAAAACACGCCAAATTATTGTTGTAGGCAGTTTTGACTCCCGACTGGCACGACGAGTTAATTTTGACGGATTTCTTTTGAAAGCAGTTTGAATTCGTGCAACATTTTCTTCAGAAACACGATGGCGGCAAATATTATTGTTGTTGCTAGAGTGCAGCCAAATACTTTGCGAAGTTTTTCTGATAAATAGATAAAATAATTTCATTAATATTCCAATTTTGAAATAGTTTCCTTCTTATCTGCTTCTGGGTTTCCGGACTGGAACCGCGTCACTAGTATATCTGCCGACGTTTCGTACCCATTTGTATGGGACATCTTCAGGGCTGAACTACTGCACTGAAACTGAAAACTGAAACGTCGGTAGATATACTAGTGACGCGGTTCCAGCCCGGAAACCCAGAAGCAGATAGCATGGACCACGACCGCGGAAGTCTACGTACCTAGTTTCCTTCTTGTTTCAGTGAATAAAGACGTCGAAATGGTATGCAACTTCTTTGAATTTAACTACATGGAAAATATTTTTCATATGTAAACAACAAAAACAAGGAAGCAATTAAAAAAGGAAAACTCATAGTATTTTTCATAATATGAAATCTACGGTAAATCACATTTCTAACGTTACATGTATCTCTATATCATAACGAGCTAAAAACAAAAATTCAGTCGCGTAAATATTTGCTTTGAAGTGAAGAGCGAAGTTGTTTTCTGAATGAAAATGTGTATAATTTATTTTTAGATACTTCCTCTAGCTACACGATAAATTTTCTAATTTCCACGTTCATGTGATATTAATATACATACATATAAATATATTCGAGAGAAAACCGTAGAGGTAGTAGGTGAGTTAATAATACGCAAAAGTCTAGTTAAATTAATTAATAATCACTCAAACATATACAAATTTTGTTTATTTTATAAAAAATGTTGACTTCTAAGTTTCGTCACTACAATTAGTTTCTTCTTTACAATTAATCAAAATTTATCAACGGTAAGGCCTACTAATCAAAAAGGTGAAAAGTCTTCATCGTATTAATATTTATATCCTACTAGACACGCATTTCGACGTGAAGTGACTTCTATTAATTAGTAATTAGAACACAGCAGCGAAATGCTCTGCTAAACAACTGTTTAGTAATGTTTTTTTGAACACTGTGTTTTAATTACTACTGAAACTGACATTTTAGTTATCGAAATACGTATCTAGTAAGACACAAATATTAATGTGATAAGCAGTTTTTCACTTTCTTAATTACTCACCAATCCACGGTCGCCAACGTAATAACCATAAGTTCTAGAAAAATGTTCGTAACTATGCAATTGGATTTTTAAAAAAATTAAAAAATAAAAAAGAATTACTTGCAGAACAAAATATGTAAATAACAAATATAGCAGTAATAATTTTTGTAAATTACTAACTCTGTACTCACTTTTCTTCAAAACCTTGCAGAAACTATTTTCTTTTTACTCATAATTTATCTGACAGAGATCCTAATGTTGATGATGATTTGCTATTAACAGTCAAATATACATTTTTATATCGTGCAATACAAAATCTAAATAGATAATAGTTGACATGTCTTTTTTTTTCTTTGAGGGGGTGTTAAAGAATTATTTATCTACTACAGAGACAAAATAGGATTTTGAAATTCGAAATATTTTTTCAACATGATCTCATCTTAACTTAATACGTTTATTATTATTAATTATTAATTATTAATTAATTACTATTATATGTTTATTAAAAAAATCTGCTCTGCAAATCAGCTTTTTACAGCTCAATCACCTCCTCGCTGGAAATAAATTTTCGACCTTTCACTTTTTTAAATTGAGAGGATGAGCTCAAGCGAATAAAGGGGTATTCAAGCAATTCAAATTCAAATTCAAAGTCACATTTTTTTTGTGTAATAATGTACGATTTGTGTAGACAAGTAACTCGCGCAAGAACAGACAGCTTTTTTCGTAGAATGGTTAATAATATCGAATAATATTCCCCAGTAAAGTTGGGTTGTTTTATCTTTACCTAGAGAATCAATTATGATTAATTCATGGCAATCTCAAAAATTCGGAAAAAAATTTTGAACACCGTGCTTCTTAGAACTTGTGGGGTCAGAGTGTCTTCATTCTATGGATTATTCCGTTTTTCTGGGCCGTAGAAATACACTCGAGTTTTGTTCGTGATAACAGCACGGCTTAAAAAGTATTCTTTTCAAATAGAGTATAAATTGAGCGCGCTTTTACTCGCTTCTGATCAATGCTCAAGCATTTGGAAGTCCATTTTGTAAACATTTTTTTATATTCAAATCGACGTTAAGTATGTAATAGACGCGTTCATATGAAATATTCAGTGCCTCAGATATTTGCTTTAGTCAAATTCAATTGCAAACAATACTAGATCATAAATTACATCTATGTTTTTGGGAGCAGTTACAGAAATCAGTATTTCAGGTTTTTCTTTAATTTCAATGAAAAATTACGTAAGTTTTCTTACAATTTAACTCTTCTAAATTCTATATTTTGTTTACTTGTATTTTTAACTACTTCTCTAAAATAGATTTATCTTCTCCAAAACAGATTTACCGTATTATAAATATTGCGGATATCAGGCACCTGCCTATCGTAGAATGTAGGACTTTTGGTAATAGCAAATGTAAACCCAGTGTAAGATTTCTGGACTTCAAGATCTCCTGATCTTTCTCAGCTTTACCAAGCTTCTAGTGCCCATTAAACGACGAAACTATTCTATAGCTTTTGTCACGTGAACCACTCTCTTGCCGAATGTAGTCGACACATTACAGCCCTTGCCTGCCATAATTACTTTCAATAATTCGTTTTTCTTCTTATATTTTATAATTAACCACATCTTATTTTTATACTTTGTTTATTTTTTGAAAAAACTTTATATCAGCAAATTACTACTACTAAGTGTTCACAAAAGTCTATTGAAAGTTTAAGGTGTTTTTTCTTGAAAATCTTTAGCGGCCAATTTTTTGTGGCGGTAAGTGTATGTTGTTTAAATAAAATGCAAAATATTACAATAATTTTTGTATTTCTTTTTTGCAGAAATAATAAAATAGCTTATTCTACCTTTATTTTTTTGCATTTTTATAAAGTTTAGCTAAATGCCAAGACATCTGCGAATTAAAGTGTTTTCCTTTGTATAATACAGCGAATACTTGACGTTGTCAGACTGAAATGTTTTAAGACAGTTGTCTCTATTCTGTTCCGCCTACACATATTTGTTTTTCATAGTCGATATCTGAGTCAGTTATCTGTAGTAGTAGTACATCCGTACAGAAATCCAATAAACGAAACGGCATCCTAACAAATAAATGTCATTCTCTTCGTTTACAGGAAACCTGTGACGGACGACATCAATTGGCCCCTGTACACGAAGGATCACCCGCAATATTTCATCTTCAATGCCGACAAAACCGGGATTGGAAAGGGACCCAGGGCCACGCCGTGCGCCTTTTGGAACGACTTCCTGCCCAAACTACGAGAAGGACAAGGTCAGTATTTTTCGTAAAAACAGAAAGTAGATATTTTATATAAACGTCAGAAATTCGTTTTCCCTTCCTAAAGGACACGACAATCAAATATTTTGTATTCATGGAAAATCAAGTAAAGATGCGATCGTCTTGATATGTACAATTTTTAAAAAAATGTGATTGACTTCAAACTTAATTCAGTATTATTTTTGTTAGCTATTAATGCCTTAATTAACATGAATGAGTTATTTAAAGTTTTCTAATGAAAAAAAATAAAATAAAATTTTCGATTGATTGAAGCCATATAGGTAATTTTCATGGAGCCTGTGGTTGATTAACTTAATCACTTAAGGTTGATATATCGTCGTATCCTTTCCACATTAATTTTCCTATTCTGTATACGTATTTCGACAACTAAGTTGTCAGCATCAGCAAATAATTAAACGGTGTCGCACCTGGAAAACTATGCACACTATCGAAAAGCGAAACGCACTGTGTGTGTTATGGCTTTCGAATTTGTTTCATGTAGACTTTTGCCATAGTTTTCTAGATGCAACACTGTTTAATTATCCGACGATAATGACAACTTAGTTGTCGAAATACGTATACAGAATACGAAAATTAATATTAAGTGTTATGTATCAGCCTTAAGTGATTATGAAGCCATAGTTATTATTAGGTGCTTAAAAATCGATTAAATGAAAAACTTCATGAGCTCTAGCTGTAATACGAGGGTAGCCATTTATATTTCGGAATAGCAAACAAAAAAAAATTTCTTAGTATCGAAAATAGTTTTATTGCTTTTCAAAATATTCTCCTTGAAAATCAATGCACTTTTACATTCGTTTAAACCAATCCGAAAAGCGTTGCTGCAACTGTGAAGGCGGTATCTCAAAAATATGAGTTTTGAATGCCTGAACTGCCTCTTCCGGCGCAGAAAATCATTGACCATGAAGTTTACTCTTCACATATGGGAACAGAAAGAAATCACAGGGTGCTAGATCAGGGCTGTACGGTGGATAGCTAATCAATTAAATGTTTTACCCGATCAAATATTCTGTTGTTTGAACCGACCTGTGAAAGCTCTCAT
Organism: Dermolepida albohirtum; assembly: GCA_031893035.1. Lineage (NCBI taxonomy): Eukaryota > Metazoa > Arthropoda > Insecta > Coleoptera > Scarabaeidae > Dermolepida > Dermolepida albohirtum. The sequence continues at coordinate 232,508 of JAVIWB010002248.1, read as the reverse complement.
TGTCATGGTGGAGAATGATCTGTCGTTTTCGGCTTGTTTTCCTTATTTCTTCAAAAACTTTTGGCAAACAAATAGTTGTGTACAGTTGTGTTCTACAACGCTCTAAAGACACGAATGCAACATGATCATTTGCTTTGATATGCTTCGAGCGTGAACAACTTTTGTTTATTTTGACTCATCTTGGAATATCAACGCAGTCGACTGCTGCTTACTATCGGGCTCATATGTATAGATCCAAGATTCATCACCTGTGACGACTTTATAAATGGTCTTTGAAGCATCGGCATTGTATTTTTTGTGCATTTGTTAGCACCAATCGACGCGAGTCTTTTTTTGGGCGCTTGTCAAATTATGTGGTACTCAACGTGAACATAGTTTCTTAACGGTTATACGTTCATACAGGATCTTATGTACGCTGGTGTTACTAATACCTAGAGAGACTAGATTAATTCCGCCGTGCTTCTGTTTCAAATCGATTTCACCTTGCCCATATCGAATATTAGAATTCCGCCAACTTTTTAATATTTAGTGTTAGAACCAAGGTTTTTATTTTTTTGAATGTGTACCAATGAAATAAGGTTTGCAGATTTAGATGATCCTCACTTGAATTCATCATATAACAGAACATTAAACAATGTTACTTTCAAAATATCTCTTACGATGTCCTATATCCTAATTTTCTGTTAATTTCACTTGCACTTTTGCCTTTGTTGATATATAACATACTACTGTAAAAAGACATGTTACTCCCTTCCGTTTAAAGTTATTCGCGTTACCAAATTCTTTTTACTACCAAAATGTATGCTATATCACTATTAAATACTGGTACCTTATTTTATAAACCTACAGAAATTGTATCACGAAAATTATACATTAGCAACAATCAACCCAATATTATATATTTTCTAAAAATTCTGTGAAAAAATAGTCTTTCAAAAATAATATTAAAATTAAATTAAATAAAATCAAATTAGGTACACTTATAGCAGCTGGGAAATTTCATCGCTCAAAAACGCTTCTGCTAATTTTACGTTTTCCTTAAATGTAATCCTCACTCCTATGTGTATATATGTATATGTTCTGAAGTTGCTTCCAACAGACTATAGCTAAACAGAACAGAAAAAAATAAATCCTCGGTTTTGATACATAAAACTAATTTCGAAGAGAAAACTCATTACTGTCGCAGTATAACAACTTTTTAATTTGGTCTAAATCCATTATCAAACATTTTGCCCTTCTGTCTTTATCTAACTCGTAGGGTTGAACATTCCCTGTTTGCGGGGCAGTCCTTTCAATTTTCCGAAAATAAATGACTGCTGCACTCGCCACCGCCTCGCGATTTAATTTTGCGAAAATGGAGTGTTATTGAAAAAACTTTTTTCAATCCACCATAGACTATTAAAAAGAATTATTATTCATTTTCGTATGAGAATAGTTGTTCGTGTGCACAACAAGACGAAATTTAATTTTTGGTTTTATCGAAATTTGAGATATAATAAGAAAAAATATAATAATATTAAAAGCCCTTATGTAAATTATGTAAATTAAATATATAACATTAGAAATATAATATAAAATAATTATAACAATAATAGCATAAGAAGAGATATATAGATAATGGAAAACAACTATAAAAGGCAGAAGTTTTAGATTGACATTTGCTCAAGCTTAAGAAACCTATCCCTTTTTCGTACATTTAAGTCTTCATGATGAGGAAAATGGCTGAAAATGCCTGCGAGTAAAACTACCTTAACTATCATGCTTTCAAAATCAACAAGCGATGAAGATTATACAAATACCTATTTCTTTAACATAATTTTAATATGTATAGTTTATAGTGGTAATATTGCATATGAAGGATAAAGTCTGATTAAGTTGGGCAGAAGTTGTTCTAGTGCTAGAGTCTCCAGAACATTTCAAAACTTTTCGAAGAGAAATTTAGTAAACTACTTTTAACGTTCCTTCTTAGGGAATCTTCTCCACACAAAGCACATGTTTTTTTCAGTCTCACTTGCACTTTTGCTTTTAAGAAAATAAAACAGCATTATACTTAATCTTAAATCACCTTTTAAAATAAAATTATACTAGTTATCAAATTACTTTTACTACTAAAATGTAAACATACGCCTGCTCCTGTGCTACATTCCGTCTTAGACTCGTCTGTGAACCAGATCTGCATGCGTTGTATCGGATCAGAGCATTCTTGTTCCTGTTTATATCGTTCTGGTTTGATAATCTCAAGTGGAGGAGTGAGTTATATTTGTTTCATACGGTCTGTTAACATATTCAGGCATATATCTTTCACATGTCTGATAGTACTAGTATGACCATTAAGTCATATCAATGACTACAAAGTTTTGCGGGGAATTTTGCAGTTTGAGAAGACTTATTACTGCCTTCCCTTTCATCACATAGAAAAATCAAGGAAGATCCAATGGGACTTTCATACTATAGTCGGGGTACTTTTGATTTTCCCAATATCAACGCAAGTTAGTCTTTGCATCTTGCTCAATTTTTCCATCGCTGTAGACTACAATGGGTTAACCAACCACACCAGCGATGAATAACTGAGAGTCGGTTTCATCACCATTGTATAAATCACAGTGCACTATTGATGATTTTAGTATTTTCAGAATTTTATTATTTATTTCTTTATTATGTCGTTCCTCCGGCATGCATGTTAACATGTATTTGAGTTTGCCCAATAATCATGCCAAATTCAATTGTTGTATTCGATTCTTAACTGTGCAGTTAAATATCAATAAGTTATTAGGTATGAAATATTTTTTAAAAAATCAATAAAATCAGCCTAAATTCTAGCACAATCTTCTAAGGAAGTCACTGTCGCGGTTAATTTAACATCATTAGCAACAAATAAGAGACAAAATGGAAAAGTATCTGTAACATAACTTATAAAAGTTATAAATAGGGGCCAACCAAGGTGACGTGCCTGCGGAATGTCGAATGTACATGATTAATATTAGGTTTCAGATTAATGATTGTAACACTGGGTAGCTTTTAGTCCTGAACTTAATCTAACGCGAAATTCTCCAGTTTGGTAATTCATCCTAAATGATCAGCATCCACATAAATTCTTTCTCCATATATAAAATACAAATTCAAGTAAAGTAGTAATTATAGATCTATCAAGGAAAGAACACGTTAGTAACACGAAACAATTTAAATAAAGATTGACAAAATTGGAAAAATAATTGGTCTGTAATTTTTAGGGAAAAATTTTCCCAAACTGGGATAGAATGGATGTTGGACAATTATTCTTCACATTTCGCCTACATTCCATCTTAAAAACTGGGACAACCTTTGCATTTTTTCGTAAATAGAGAAATGTTCCACATATAATGTAACCTTTTTCAGAAAATAAGAAAAAATATTTTCTTTTTGCTAAGTTTAAGAGAGTTTATTAGTAATAAAAATTATATAAAACAGCGAAAAATATTACGTTAAATATTACTAACCATATACCAGGATATTTGAACAAAATGCAGAAAATTCTTTAAATCTAAAATCGTCATTGGTTGGTAATGATTTAAAAAGTAGAAGCACAACTTATAGTTCGTTTATTTACTTATCTACCTCGGTATTTCACGACTTTTTATGATACTAACCGAACCCGCGCGAAATAAAATTTCCTGTGGTATGTATAGGTCAAGAAGTCGAAAAGATTCATCAAGGGATTTCCGAATCTGCCGTCAGATAGCGCGATGAATAGAGTCCTTCGAAATAGTCGAAAACTGGAACGATACTTTTTCACATCTTGCATTGGAAATGTAATATATATCAGTTTGGTTGGTGGGGGTTCTGTACGTGTTTGTCGGTGGATGTGAGATCGATGGGCGTCTTTCATCGTACCTTTGGGAATTCAGTTGCTTACCAGGTAAGGGCCGACACGCTCCAAGAACCGTGTAAGGGAATTTTTCGTTAGATCCTTCTTTATTATCTTTGACTAGCAGTCTCTCTTTCTATCGCTCAGAAACGTGTACGGTATTCAGACTTGTGCGCTCGTGATCAGTGAAGTAATCACTATTCTCCTTGAACTACCCAAACGACCACATATCATTATGGTTCGTTTTAGCAGATCCCTGTCCTGTTCTGTTTGTCGTTATGATATAAATTCACAAACAGAAAAATTTATATTGAATTTTACAGCTTTTACCAAGTTATGAGCAATTATAATAACCGTTTCAATTTTTATTTAAAAATATGTAGCTGATTAGCTGATTGGACAGGTGTAACCAAGAAGACTTACTGATATATCGACATTTCTTAGCGATACGCTTTCCAAGTTGCTAGAGGGTATCCTATAAAGCTATCTGAAATCGTTAGTCTGTGACACTCCAGTTGAAACTAAAGATGGTTGAAGGCATCGTATAATAAATGAACTGAATGTGTAATACAATAAGGAATATTCTAAATGTTTCATCGGTTAATGAAGAAAAGATTTGATTCATGCATATTAGCTGGTGGTAGTCATTTTCAGCAGCTCGTTTTGACAAACGTATAATATTCATGTAATAAATATATTATGTTTCTTAAAAGCTTTAGTAACCCTGTATTATCTAAAGGAAGTGTTTTCAAAAAATCATCAAAGACATAATTATTCTTAAAATAACCCAAGGAATCACCCTTTAAGTGTTTGCTGTATGTTCGCCAAACATACTTAGTTTAGTACTAGCTTATTTTTTGCATTGTATACAATAATAATAATACTATATACGAGGGTAGCCGTTTATATTTCGGGAATTGGCAACACTGTTAGTGTTGCCTCCGATCTGATGATTACATCGTGAAGTTTGTCATTTTTGACAATATATTTACCTTGACAGTTTTATTATCCGGTCGCTATTTTTATTATCAGCAAAAGAATGGAATTAACTCTCGCGAACATTTCCGTGCAATTATTTTGAATGCATCGACGAGCTGAATTCTGTATATGGTGATGAAGCACCATCGAAAACTACAGTATATCGTTGGTATAGTGAATTTAAGCTTGGACGGGGTTCTCTGGACGATGAATTTCGTGAAAGTCGTCCTACAAATGCTATTGTGTCGGAAAACATTAATGCTGTGTCAGAATTGATAATGCAAGATTGTCATGTGACATACCGTGAGATACAGCCATCTCTAGGTTTTAGTAACACCAGCCTACATAAGATCCTGCATGAACATTTAGCTGTTAGGAAGCTATGTTCACATAAGTTGACAACCGATCAAAACAGGACTCGCGTCGATTGGTGCCAAGAAATGCACAAAAAAATACAATAGCGGTGTTTCAAAGAACATTTATATATAAAGTCATCACAGGTGATGAGTCTTGGATCTATACGTATGAGTCCGATAGTAAGCAGCAGTCGACTGTGTGGGTATTCCAAAATGAGCCAAAACCAACAAAAGTTGTTCGCGCTCGAAGCACATCAAAACAAATGGTCGCCTGTTTTTTCGGAAAAACCGGCCACGTTGTAACCGCGCCTTTAGAGAGTTGTAGAACGGTCAATTCCGAATGGTACACAACTATTTGTTCGCCAAAAGTTTTTGAAGAAATAAGGAAAACACACCGAGAACGACAGGTCATTCTCCACAATGACGATGCGAGCTCTCACAGGTCGGTTCAAACAATTGAATATTTTATCGGGCAAAACATTGATGCGATGAGCCGGCCGCCGTACAGCCCTGATATACCACCTTGTGATTTCTTTTTGTTCTCACACGTAAAGAATAAACTTGGTGGTCAACGGTTTCCTACGACGGAGGAGGCAGTTGAGGCATTCAAAACTCATATTTTGGAGATACCACCTTCACAGTGGCAGCAATACTTTTCGGATGGGTTTAAACGTATGCAAAAGTACATTGATTATCAAGGAGAATATTTTGAAAGGCAATAAAACTATTTTCTATAATAAAAAATTTTTTTTTATTGTATATATTATTCTCGAAATATAAACGGCTACCCTCCTATTATAGAATAATAGCAATTAGAAACATTAAATAATATATATTAAAAAAAGACAAAGGTATTCAAAAGCGAACTTAATTATAAATTTAAATATAATACATATTAACTATAAACTAAGAAAAAAATAAAACAGTAAAAAAGGCGAAAATGAAAAATTATTTTCTAAACTTACAAACTGAAGAACTTAAAGCATTTAACACTTTATATTATTACAAATGTTATACGATGTTATACAATAAGTATTAACACTACAATACATGGATATGTTATTCTCAATATCTAGAGAATGATAACGATTACTAGTAGCAAACAGATAAAAGTTTCCACCACTATATCTTTATAAGCAAAAATAATTTAAGGTATTATCCTATGATGATGTAAAGATTACTAAGTTCTCTCAGAGATCACTATATATATATATATATATATATATATATATATATATATATATATATATATATATATATATATATATATATATATATATATATACATATAATATATTTTGTGTTCATACTTTGCGAGCATCGTTGTACATCGAAGAATTGTAATATTTAGGAAATAATTATTTTCAGTTTTTTATTCTTTTGTGCTCTTATCGCCCTCTCGTAACGTAATCAATACTTGAATTGAATCTCTTCGATATTTAAATTTGCTGGATTTGTATTATTATTGTCCTAATATTTACTTGAAATTATTCCCAGTATTTTGTAAATAATTGCCGTAATATTTCGTCTGTGCATTACGTTTTTCCTGCATTTTTTCTCGTTTGACGTCACAATAATAGCAGCATAAAAGATAATGGCCTCGATGTTTCGTCCTCTCTATCGATTCCAACTGCGTACAGTTAAGAAATCTACAGACTGTCATGCCGTAAAAGGTTCAATTTGGATGTGTATTGTGCATAATTTATTGTATTTAAGTATTGATACTACGTTTGTGCTAAAAAATACTATGCCGATCGATTAATTTATCGACTTAGAGTTATATTGTGTCAGATAAATTGATAAATTGCGAACACGTGTACAAAGTTCCATCTCGACTTTGCAGTGACGTCTTACCTGGAAGAAATTTATTTAATTAATTAACCCTCTAATTCAATCGTAAGATACATAATTTGTAATTATTATTAATTTTCCTAATTTGCTTCCTTGTTTTTTTTTCCATGTTGACATTAGGGTTTCTGCCTCCTTCTCATTTGGTTTCATTTTAATTACTCCGTTTCCATCTAATAAAGAAGACGGAGATATACCTGCTTGCTTAATGTTTAAACGAAACCATCTGGCACCTGCTCCTCGGTTAAAGATACCAGGAGATTGTAATTTTGCCAAGGATCAAGGACATTTTTAAGCTATGTTATTTAAATGGTCTATTGTCATTTATATTTGGTTCATAAGACTGTAGGTAATTATTTAGTTTATAAGCAACCGCTCAGTCTTATTGCTGGCAAATTCGAGAGCTATTACATCCTAGAATGTTACCTTTAGCCACAATTTTAGTTTGGCGACGAGCTGATCAAAACGCTCGTCGTCACTTATTCAAACATTACACATATTTAATCGGTATTATTGATCCGTTAGCCAGTCGTTTATTATTAAAGTTTGCATGCATAGTTTAAGGGCTTGTCAATAAATTGGTCATTATTTAAATATTACTTCATATATTTTGTAGCTTTGGGTTAATTAATGGCTAGTTCATAAATTGTTCATTATTTAAAAATTACTTCATATAAAGGGTGTTTCAAATTGCGCGGTTTTTTTAAGAATAAATAAAATATAAATGGCGCACTAAATTTGTCTGAGTATGTGGGCATATAAAAAGAGTGACGTATGATATTTATAAAAACGGCTTCGTACACGGTACAGCAACGCGTTCAAATTGTTGAACTATTTTATGAAAATCAGCCGTCTGTGAAAAGCGTTTTTAGAAAATTACGTGAATTTTATGGTTTACATAATCGTCCATCTGAAAGCATTATTGGTCGAATTATTAAAAAATTTCAAGAGACCGTTTCCGTGGAAGCTCAAAAAAGTGAAAAATACAGTCGTAGTAGTCGTTCACAAGAAAATATTGGTTTGGTTCGTGAAAGTGTTGTTGAAGATCCTGAAATGTCCATTAGACGACGTTCGCAACAACATGGACTTAGTGGATCAACAACATGGCGTAGTTTACATAAGGATTTAGTTCGGAAGGCATATAAAGTTCAAATAACACAAGAACTGAAGCCATTGGATCATTTAAAACGTCGTTCATTTGTCAATTTCATCAATGAACAACCAGCTGATTTTTCTCAAAAAATAATGTTTTCCGATGGGGCACATTTTGAACTTGGTGGCTATATTAATAAACAAAATAGCTATATCTGAGGTGAGGAAAATCCACGAATTATTCAGGAGAAACCTACGCATCCTAAACGAGTTACTGTTTGGTGTGCATTATGATCAGGTGGTGTAGTTGGATCTTTCTTCTTTGAAAATGCTGCTGGTGAAGCTGTAACTGTCAATGGTGATCGATATCGTCGGATGATAACCGAATTTTTGTGGCCCGAATTTATGAATATTGATCTATAAGATATGTGGTTTCAACAGGATGGCGCTACACCTCACTTTGCACACGAATCAATTGATTTATTGAGAGAAAAATTTCCTGTACGTGTAATTTCAAGAAACGGTGATGTTAATTGGCCACCAAGATCATGTGATTTGACAACGTTAGACTATTTTCTTTGGGGTTATGTGAAAAGTCATGTTATAAAAACATTCCACAATAAATTCCTGCTTTGAAAGATGAAATTATTCGTGTCATTGTTGCGATAGAGCCTCAATTATGTCAAAATGTCATTGAAAATTTTAACAAAAGAGTGGACGTCTGTGGAGCTGCAAGAGGAGACCATTTGACAGATATTATTTTTCGCATATAAATGTCATAACTGATACTTCGATTACCAATAAAAAGTTTTTGAAAGTGAATGCAAATTATTATTCTATAAAAAATCACGAAATTTTTAAACACCTTTAGTTGATGGCCCCAGTCTATTTAAGAGCTCGTTAATAAGTTGTTCATTATTTAAACATTACTTTATATATTTGATAGCTCCAATTTAATTAAATGCGTGTTAATAAACACTGTTCCCTGTTTAAATATTACTTACAAAGTTTGATAACTCTAATTTACTTGTTAGTAAATTGCTCATTATTTAAATATTCCCTTCATAATCAGTTGATTATTTTTGCTCGTAAGCAACTAATACGTAAATTATCAGCAAATTACAACATTTCCCTCTCACATGATCTTTTGCTTTATACATAGACCACAGTCAACTTACTCCACACATATAATAATTTAATGTAATTATTGGCTCAGTGATAAACTTAACATTATTTTCTTATATGATTTATCGTTATTCTTTTTTTGTTGGAAAATGCTCAACGAGTATCACTCAACTTAAGAGAATATTTTTGTATGATTAGTGTAAACCAACTATACGTATAAGTAAGAATGATTCCATACTGTGACTTAGATTTGGTACGTATACTTCCGCGGTCGTGGTCCATGATATCTGCTTCTGGGTTTCCGGGCTGGAACCGCGTCAGTTGTATATCTGCCGACGTTTCGACTTACGCTTTCGACTTACACCAGTTTCAGTGCAGTAGTTCAGCCCTAAAGATGTCCCATACAAATGGGTACGAAACGTCGGCAGATACACAATTGACGCGGTTCCAGCCCGGAAACCCAGAAGCAGATAGCATGTGACTTAGACTTTCTCTTTTTTATATATTTATTATTCTACTAAGGGCAGGGCAAGGCGTTACAATATCCATTAAAATCTTGCGATTAATTTGACTTTATTGATTCGTCTTATGAGTAATCTTCTGAGGGAAAAACATTAAAGTATTGATTAATTTTATGGGCCCTTTTATTTATCTGCGTCATATATTTATATTCGTTGGCTTTTCTGTTAAGCTGTAATATGACGATTATAACAGCTACAATCTTGTTTACTTGTTTATTCTTTTACGCTACCATCTATTTTTCTACACGTCTGAGATTTTTCAATTGTATCTAATCTACTGTCTTTATTTTTTAACGAAAAATGTAATTAATATTGTTCAAGCTTGTTTCGCTCTCTTTGTATTCCCGATTGATTGAACGTTTTTTTGTAGACTGCTCAAGACAAATATAGTCTTTTCTACTGCATCCAATGTACTGTCTACCTCTTCCTTGTACATCATTTTACGTTTTCCAAAATTCTTGGCAAAGTTCTACTTTTTAAAACGTATTGTGTAGATCATTAAATATCCCTCTAACTTCGTCTATGGCTTGTATCACAAGATCATCTATATACCGTAAGTTGTTGAGGTAGCTAGTTATCTGTAATAACGAGACTAATTTTCTAAGAGTATCTTCGAAGACCAAACAATTTGGGTAATAAGTAGTCACCTTATCTCGTTCCCGTATTATTACTTCACAAAAAAATAATTAATGACATCAAGCGAAAAATGGCTTGTTTATCGCAAAAACTCAGCATGGTAATGATATCACTTTTCCTTCGATAAAATCTGACAATTAAATTTCTACTGTGGTAGTCCTGTTTCACCATTGTCCGGTTTTAAAAATCACAATCCTTCCAAATTCTGCTACGCACATTCACAGTAAAAGAGAGATAAACGAAATATAAAAGTAGGGTTCGTCTGACTCCTCTGGGACGAATTTAAAAGCGGCCTCTGGTCAGAGTCGATACCGTCGGGAACATTTAAATAAACGAGACCAATTGTGTTCCGAGAGAAACTTAAAACTCCCGCAACAAACCGCCAAACAATGACAGTAACAACAAAGAACAAACAACAAAGTGCGAAGACGAAAGAAGTAGGTAAAGATGAAAGTTTGAGACACAAACGAGGGAAATAAATTTCGTCGCACCTTTATAAAGCATTCCTTCTTATACTAAACAATTTGTTTCACGTAGATATGTACATATATGTACGTATATACCTGAAGGAAGAACTATGTAATTTATTTGTAGCATTTAATCATAGTATTTGAAGATGTAATATAAACATTTTATCTACGCAGCAAATATTCAAAGAAATCTTAAAAGAAAATGTTATAATATACGATTTCTGTAGTCTTTCACCAGATTTAACAATGTAATGGCTTGTGATCAGAATAATAAAAATACTACCACATTCTTAGAAAATAGCAAAATTTATAGCTTGTTTTATCAAAATGATAAACCTACTCATAAGCTTGCACGGTCCTCTTAGAAATTTTGCTTCCGTTTACGTTTCGTTCTTACCTGCTGAGACACGTTTAAGTTTTCTGATTTTCTATGTGAAAATATATTCTGGAATCTCTTAAATATTAACAAGAAACCTAATTGCTTATCGTTTAATTTTACACAGCATACAGTACATTCAGCAATGCAAACTTTGTGAATTGTTGGAATGCATAGTAGTTGATACTTTTGTTATTTTACGCGTGCGATGGATTTATAAGAACTCCTAAGTATTTAAAGCTTTTAACCGAAAATAGATTTGAAAATTTAGGATGAGTTTTAGAACTAGCTTATTTATGTGTTTAGCTTGGCAAAAATTACGAATAATAATAGTGAGGAATAAAAATAGAATATGTACAGTGATTTATTATATGTAAGTATATTTTCTGCTCCATAGTAGTTATTAAAAGAAGATGGAGCTATATTTCTTGGATTAGATTGTAAAGGCTGTTTCAAATTGCGCGATTTTTTTAAGAATAAATAAAATACAGATGGAGCACTGAATTTGTCTTGGTAAGTGGGTATTTAAAAAGTGTGATATATGACATTTATGAAAATGGTTTCGTACACAGTACAACAACGCGTACAAGTTGTTGAATTATTTTATGAAAATCAGCGTTCTGTGTGTGAATTTTATGGTTTACATAATCGTCCATCTGAAAGCACTATTGGACGAATTATTAAAAAAATTTCAAGAGACCGGTTCTGTGGAAGATCAAAAAAGTCGTAGTGGTCGTTTACAAGAAAATATTGGTTTAGTTCGTGAAAGTGTTGCTGAAAATCCTGAAATGTCCATTAGGCGACGTTTACAAGAACTCGGACTTAGTGAATCGACAACATGGGGTATTTTACACATTGATTTCATCAGTGAACAACCAGTTGATTTTTCTCAAAAAATAATGTTTTCCGATGAGGCACATTTTGGACTTGGTGGCTATGTTAGTAAACAAAATTGCCTTATCTGGGGTGAGGAAAATCCACGAATTATTCGTGAGAAATCTATGTATCCTAAACGAGCTACTGTTTGGTGTGCATTATGGTCAGGTGGTGTAATTGGACCTTACTTCTTTGAAAATACTGTTGGTGAAGCTGTCACTGTCAATGGTGGTCGATATCGTTGGATGATAACCAAATTTTTGTGGCGTGAATTAATGAATATTGATCTAGTAAATATGTGTTTTCAACAGGATGGCGCTACACCTCACTTTGCACACGAATTAATTGATTTATTGAGGAAAAATTTCCTGCACGTGTAAGTGATGTTAATTAGCCACCAAGATCATGTGATTTGACACTATTTTCTTTGGGGTTATGTGAAAAGTCAGGTTTATAAAAACAATCCACGATCAATTCCTGCTTTGAAAGATGAAATTATTCGTGTCACTGGTGAGATAGAGCCTCAATTATGTCAAAATGTCATTGAAAATTTTAACGAAAGAGTGGACGTCTGTGGAGCTGCGAGGAGGCCATTTGGCAGATATTATTATTCGCATATAAATGTCATAACTGATACTTCAATTACCAATAAAAGGCTTTTGAAAGCGAATGCAAATTATGTGTTTTATTTATTCTTTTAAAAAAAGGCGAAATTTGAAACACCTTTACATGGCTATTAAAAGCAATGAGAATTTCTATCTATACAGCGTTCAATCAACTCTTCCTAATTTGCTCTCTACTTAGACTTTTTTCCAAGATCTTTTATCAGCGCTCTTTTTTTTATTTGTGGTCTAACATTTAAATCATGTGCCCCAACCATCTTATTCTTTTTTCCTCTGGTTTCTGAAATCATTACTTAGCAACGTCAGAGAAACCCTATCCCACAAGTTCTGGATATTATATTAATATTCTCTTTTCTTTGTTCGTTTTTCAAGTCTCAAAATTGCTGCTGTATATGTTTCTAGCTTTGACGATTAGACGTTCATTTATTAAATTCACTGAGAAAGTTGGTATATAATCCTCTACAATTGGTGCTTTGGAGACTTTTGCTACGTATTTTTTCTTCTAATTACTTCCGGTTTTCCGTATTTTTAACTTTTGTTTTACCAATCATAATCTCTTTGTTCATTTTCTTGTTCTCTTTCTTAAAAGCTGTTTTTACCCTGCAGATATCTAATAATTTTCTCATATGTTCTAACAATTTTATCGTTTTGCTTTAAGAAAGAAGGTATTAAAAAATGAGAAATTGTAGGATATCAACGAGGAAAGGTTAGTGTATTGAAATGAAAGGATAAGAAAGATGTGCTTTTATTTACAATCTACACAATCAATATGCAGAATGCCAGAAAACATGGCCAAGAAAAGACAAGACCTACTTGTGTGATCACATCATGTCTTCTTAATAACACGATATATTAAATTTTACATTTTAACTAAACATTATCAATCCTGTAACTTACGTATTTCAAAAAACGTCGTTCTATAGCCATTTGCAAATAATTTTATTGCGGCGACCATAGTGGCTACACCGAAACTAAGCACCATATCTAGTTAGATTCTTCAACAACTGGGGCGACCATAGGGGAGACACCAAAACTAAAAAACAGCGGATATGGTGTCCACATTCAGTTCGATTCTACTAGAATCCTATCTCACACTAGTCATTACTATGAACTACAAATCCGTGAATCTATAGAATTCTCTAAACACCCTAATAACCTATACCGCGATGATGGTTGCCCCCTACATAACTACTCAACCATAACCGAAACGCTCCATTGACCCGTGACCAATATCCCTTTATAAACTCGTCTACCACAGACTTACTTAGTCCTTTCGGACAATTGCATGTTTACACGAAAGAGGGCGGTATTGTTTTTTCATTATTTTGACTAAATTCTAAAATCATGTTTCTATGGCACCAGTAAATAAAGTTTATATAACATATGGTATGTCATATATCAGAAAAAAAACAAATACTGTTTCATACGAAGTAAACTTTGCTTAACATACACTATCAATTATGGAAAAACGGACACTTGATTAAAATTTATAAAATCCCCATAAAGTGTATTTCAACGATATTTGCTCGAAATACCCTAATGATAAATCGTTCTGTAGTAAGTTTATAAATGAACAATATATTTTACACGTACTTATGTAAATTCAGAAGCATTTACTACTCAAGGTAAATTACCTAGTAATCGGATTTGGGTTTGTTAAAAATCTTAAATAATATTATGAAGGGATCATTTACGGCTAGATTCCCATTTCTTAGATATACATATGTACATACGGCTGAACTTTTTAATTTACTACCATTGTAAGTGCACTTAGTCGATAGACGTGCTGGTGTTTGATAGTATATGTAGAAGGTGCGTAAGAAAAATACTACGCGGTAAATCTGTAACTATTGAAAACAAGGCAATGATACTTGACTTACATACAGAAGGGCATTCGATCCGCGCAATACCCGACAAATTAAAAATTAAAACATCTACAGTGCATCTTACGTTGCGTCACCATGAGCACACTGGTAGTTTTCAGACAGATCATGATCGTCCCAGGTCATCGCAAGTGATAAGAGTAGATAATTACCACATTAAACTTATAAGCAAATGAAGTAGATCAATAGGAGCGGTTGCGGCTGAATTTTATTGGAGAAGGAGAAAAGAGATATCAGTAAGTACGGTGCAACGGTGTGTTCGAGATATATTCGCTTCTCGCGGCAGAATAGCAGCAAATGTTTTGAGGGCTAAATCGTCAGTAATGGTTGTAACGAGCTGGAGAACATGCTAAATAGACAATTGATAGATGGAAAAATATATTATGGAGTGACGAATCTAAATTTGAAGTGCTTAAAATTATGAAGTTGTGTGTAATACTCACCAGTTGGGAATAATACCCACCTTAAAACACGGAAGAGAGTTAGTATTTGTTTGGGGATGCTTTTCCATTTATGGAACTAGTAATTTAGTGAAAATCAATGAAATTATAGCAAAAGAAAATTATACATTTTTAGAAGAAAAAGCAATTCCATCAGAATTTCGTATAATTGGACATAATTTCGAGTTTATACATGACAATGACATATAACACATATCATTGTTGTACAAAAACTATTTAAACTAATAAGCAGAACTCATACCGTAGCCATCCTAAAGTCCCAATCTCAACCCAATTGAGAAACTTTGGGATGAACAGAATAATCAGAAAAAGCTGTCCCATGTTGGAGAGAGAATAGAAAACGCTTTCACAAGTTGCCTTACACAAATTAATAGAATGAATCCCAAGAGCGCTGCAAGCTATGATAAACGCCAAGAGAGATTATTTGATGAAAAAAGTTTAATTAATATGACATATTTTTGCATTAATAGTTAAATATTCTTGTTATATGTCACACGTAAATGAAATTGTACATTTTTAAAGTAATAAATAACTGCAATATTTGTTCGTATTATTCACATGTACTCAGTTTTTACTTAAATAGTACTATGTGTGTACATTACAAAACTAGGTATGTGAAATATTTGCACTCGATGTGATTTATAGGTGATAGAGACTAGTGTTCATTCATTCACTGTTACCAAAATAGGGTCTTCGAATCGGGAGGAAAATTTCGGGGCTTTCCTTTGTGTTTGAGATTAATACCGAAAACCACAGCTTTTAAGTTGTTCTACGACCTTTCAATATCTCTTGTAATTGGTTTTAAATTATTGGCGATGCGAAGGCTGCTATTATATTAATAAAATATTATAACTATTAAAATAGTTAAACTTTTCAAAAATAAATGTAACAGTAACAGCAATTTAAATTAAGAAAGAAACTTCATAAACCTAAATGTTATAACATGCTGATCCTTAAATGTACTGTTACAGGTTCTGGAGAAACCCCATGCGAGGCCAGCGTTCTCGGAGCAGTAGCCGCTATCTCTACGAAAAACTCATACAATATGGTGTTGCTGTGCGCTTCGATTACCATATTGTTCACATCGTCGTACATATTTTAAAAAGACAAGTAGTCCAATGTAGATTTAGATTGAAGACTATTTAAGAGAAAACACAAAATAGAAGTAAAAAATACGCGAAGCGCTTTACATATAAACCATAATTAAGCAACTTTGATTATTCTTTCTTTAGTTACCAATAAGAGTGACAATACTTTTTAAGTCATTTTTCCATATTTTACCAACAAAACTCAACAGACTCTAAAATTTATTAATTTTAGAAAGAAAAAGGAACAAATGAAAACGGTAATAGAGGAATTAATATGTTTTAGATTATATTAGAGGTACATTATTTTTTAGAACAGAAATAAGTAATTGCTTTAAACGACAAGGCTGAAAATATGGTATGCTTCGTGATAAATGGAAATTGAGTAGTCTATATAATTAAAAAAAAAGCGTAAGTAGACCGTGCGAAAGGAAAGCTCAAAAAATCGAATGGATTTTATCGATTCTGCTTTGCTAAAAAAAGAGAAATGTTACCCTAAAAATTCCTAATTGGGGGAGGAAGTTAATTGTTCCTCAAACAGATATTTTCAAAAAATTTTCAAAATATTTAAAAAAATCATTTTTTTTTCTGTAAATACACTTCAATTTTTTTAATTTAATTTTTTAATACATACATTTCCACGAATTTATAAAAGTATTTATTTGAGGAATTTATATCAAAGTAAAGAGATGTAGATAGGGCACGAATATAAATGCTAAATAAATAAAACAGGATATACGTATGGTAACTCTAGCATGCCCGTAGCAAAAATGCATTTGACTTTGTATGAAGGCAATGTCTTATTTATTTAAGATGGGATATTCTAAGAAATTAGAACCTCAAAAAAATTGCTTTCATACATCGCCAGCGACAATCATTATATATATACATACTATATGAATATAGTAAAACGTTTAATAAATGATATTAATATTAAAGTAAAAGAGAAGAATCAGTTCTTATGTTAGACTATAGGCTGTGCAAATTTGCATCGCGCATGCATGCTGATGTAGTAAATTATTTTTAAGTAAATATTGTAATTAATTTTTAAAAAATTATGAAATACTAAGAATAATAATTGAAGCACGCGAACAGAAGAAAAACAAAAAGAAATAACAGTATAATTTCAAAAATAATAGTAATAATATAACGACGTAACTGTAAGCTAAAAAAATATGTACGTAATGCACTATTATTTAGATAAGAAAATAACTAAAATGAAACACAAAAAACATTAAATTATGGATTCGTTTTAGAAATCTATCTACATATCTATCTACATAAAATGACGTACAATCTAAAAAGCGATCTTTATATGGATGTAAATTACAATAGAAGACCTAACCAGTGCTCAAACTAAAGAAAATAATTTTATTTAAATAAATTAAAATTTTATTATTTTTTTAGCTTTCACATTAGCTCTAGTGCTCCTTAGAATTCTGATATATTTGTAAATAATTCAAGTTATTTATAAAAATTAACTAGACACCACATTGTGAAGACATTATTTAGAATTATTTTAGAATTATAAACAACTGAATTTTATGACTTGGTGACATGAGAATTTCGTATACGCAACAACGAGATTGCAAATCATTCAAGCCAGGACAAATACAAAAGTGATATGAAAGCTTAAAGAATAATAAAACAAAATTTTATTTTTACGGAGCTCCATAAATTTTTTATAGCTTAAATGACTTGTAGAATTTTAGCGTACACATTTTATAATTATTTGGAATTTTACAGAGTTATTAAAAAATAGTCATATTGTAATTAGAAATTTATAAATATAACATCTGTTAGTTTTGGAATTCTAGGCATCTAGTTTAAGACAAGTTGCTGTAACTTTTCTTGGGTGAGTTATGTATGCTACGATACGCAAAATGAAATGAAAATAAAGTAAGCTCTAAAGATGAGATTCACGACTCTCTTTCTATGCTGAGTTTTTCCATGTTCTTCACTACTACTTAATTTTTATAACTTGCTGTGCTTCTTTGCTTCCTCAGCTCTTCACTTTAGCTTGTTTTTCCTGACTTGAACTCCCATCTGCTTTTTGGTTTTCACTTTGATCTTTTCCCATTTGTTCTCCATTCAGTAATATACGAGCCATACGAAAGTGCCTCTATAAATTTGGCGATATCTTCTCTTTGTATTATTTCATTTATTCCATACATCATTAGTTTATGATATTCTCCTTTTCTTACTAGTTTTAGTCCGTATATTTTCCTCATGATTCTACTTTCAAATTTTTGGAGTTTTTCTTAATTTTCATTTATGATATTCATGGTTTCTGTTGCGCATGTTGTTACTGGTTGCAGTTTTGAAAATTCTTGGTTGTTCTACTTTTTCTTTTGTTTTGTATTGGTAAAATGCTCTATATCCTATCTGTATTCTTTAAGATATTTCTGTCTTTTTATTATTCGTGTTACTAATTATCACACCTAAATAATATTGTTTATCGCTTCAAACTGAAAATGTTCTATTTCTATATTTTCGTTTACGTTTCTACTTTTATTTACTATATATTTTATTTTCGACTAATTTCACTTCAATCCTCTTTCTGCCGCTGTTGTATTTATATATATGATATATTCTTTAGTGATTCTCATAAATAAATATCTCTTGGGATAATAGCCAGTTTCTAAATATATACCAATTAGATCGAAAGTTTATAAAGCAGACACATTTAAGATATTTAAGCCATAAAATTATGTTAGCTACTCTAGAACCGATGCTCAAATTTTTTGCTTTATATATTTATTCTATTTTTCTATAGTATAAAGCAAAATGTTAATATTTTGTTAAAGGATGTTCTGTAGAATCTATTCTAGAAAGTTTTTCAGAAATTTTCATCCTGCTTAAAGGGTTTATTTATTATGAACCATTTGAATCTAATGTTTAGTTAAGCTTTCAATGGCAGTTAATGAACTTGCATTGCACATAAATAGACATCGATATTTTCCGATTATATAAAAATAAAAAGAATGAAATAATTGAAACATTCCCTCCTGAAGACGAAATTATAAAAAGCGATTTAAATATTTTAATCTGCTTTCACAAATTAACTAAATTTGATAATGACACTTCTTATAAAAATGCAAGGATATACTAAAATATTATAGCAACTTGTCCCAAACTTGATTTTTGAATTTCAAAAATATCACAAATATCATACATTCCACTTATAAAATTCTACGAGGTCAATCTATACACAGTAATGGGGATTACTGTGTATAGATGTGTATGGGGGGGGGGGGGCATAACACCGTACTCTTATAATGTATTTTCATATTACGCGATTTCAATCCCCCGTATAACACAGGCATTCCCCCATATAACGCGGGGATTTCCCACATTATATTTCTGTACTGTGAAATTTATAATGATTTGTACAGTTCATAATTAGTTTCAAATTCAAATAGCGAAACCTTTGAACATTCTATTAAAGAAAATGTCGGTGGAACGTTATTTCAGATAGTTCGGACAGCGAATAAACATGCAATAAAACCGTTAATTTATTTGAAATTAACTGTTTTTTTTTTGTTCATATGCATAAGTTTTTTATTTAAAATGTTTTTAGTTTAGTTTGATTTTAATAAAACGTACATATTTCGTTCATAATATAGTTTTTTCTTAATATTCGATTTAAACTCCCTTTAGAGAGAAAAGTTAAACGTGAATAATTTATACGTAACGCGTTATACGGGGTCGTAAAAACGCGTTATACTGAAATACTCCTACGACGTGTTTTCCTATAACGCGGAACCAATCTACCGTGTTATAGGGGTGATTACTGTATATCACACTAATTTTGATGAATACTTCCAAAGATAGTGCATACATACATTCGTCAGAAGAAAAGGTTTTATAGTTTTACTATTTTGCATATGGAGAACGCTTGGTAAATAGTACGTCATGGTTATTAATATATACAGTATGTCCCGTTTATTAATATTTATTTAAATATATTAAAGTAGGAATTTATGCATCATAACTTTTAACTGATAAAGAACAGTTTTTAAATTGAATAGAACAGCTTTGAACTGACACTGCACCATTCTAAATTACGAATGAACTGATGAAATCTGTTGTTTACCAGTTAAAGGCTATTCTTTCTCAATTAAAAGCCGTTCCTTATCGATTAAATGCTCACTATTTATTAAATATCAGTTCAAAACTGTTTGTTACTCCTCAGCGTTTAAATTTTGCGCGTATTATGATGTGGTCACGTGAAGGAGGTAATGGAGGGGGTAAACTCTCGCAGCAGATCTGTACGTTAGTTTTTATGGCTTTTTGCTCCCATAACAGAGATAAAATCTCTAGGCGCTATAAATGTTGGGTAAATAATTATGAACTATGTTGTATATATTGGAGATCAAATAAACCAAAATTCATCCCAAATAGGTTAACATAAAATAGATTGAAAAATTTTATCATATTCTTGTAAACCGAGAGCAGCCGTAAGTATCTGGGATGATCAGTAACCTAACTTTCTACGTTTAGCAGTCTTTCGAAATTGTATATCAAAATGCAAGGTATACCATTTGATACGTATACGAACATATATAGTTAATATAATGTAATTGGTAAGCAAAGTAAAGTCAGTTTTTCTATACAAAAAAAACTCCATGTAAATAATATAGTTGAGGCTTCATTATATATTTTTCCACTAGGTTGGCAGTGACGTTTTAATAAGTAATTAAAGTATTGCGAGAGCATTCCAAAGTATTTAAATAATTTAAATCAATAATTTACTTTAAGAATATTAACCTAATTGTATCGAATTATACCGGACATACTGTATATAGCAAAAAAAATATAAATTAATGATAAACATATTTACAAAAATTTTACAATATAAATTTTGTTTTTTGTTGCCGCCAAAGAGTATACATAAAATAATAATAAAACACATTTTATCGTTTCCTAGAAGTGTAAACATATACATATTTAACGCTCTGCTCTATAGTGAGAGCAATATATGTTAGCTACATGCTGTATGTCTAAAACATATATTGTTTGACTATATTTAAAAGTAACATAAAAGGTGATTAAAATAAGTAAATATATGTTGACAGTACTTCTTTATTATATATTGCTAAAAACTAATGAATTAAAAACTATTTCAGAAAGACAATAAATACAAAGAAGTAGTTATACAAACTTTGTTCTCGTTTCAATTTTTTTCTACTTGATATTAAAAACTGGTAATCCTAGCATTACCATTTGCTGGATTCAAGACTAACATTCCTACGTTAGTGTTTATCTTGTTTATTAATAAAATGATTAACATCGTATATTAATTAAAGAGGAAATATAATTTTTGTTTTAAATTGTCACGATATTTTTTATTATAAAATTTCGGTATTCTATTTGATAAAACTATCTCCAGCCATCTATTTTTGAAAGGAAAAAAAAATTTTAAATATTTAAAGTTTAATTGCAAAAGCCGTTATAATAAGTTGAAATAATGCAATCGACTGAATATTGTTCTTAGAAAGAAAATGAATCTAAAAAAACGCGCTCACTGACAATCTTCTAGTATAAACAATTAAAAATCTTATTTTATTTATTGAGAATATATCAACATCTTTTTTCGTTTGATAATTTTTATGTTATATACTTTGAGAATCAACGAAAATAAAAGTAATTTAATTTCGAGGTTACGAAATGAATGTTTTATTAGTAATTTAGGCAAGAATAAATTTCAGATTTCAGATAATTATAATTTAAATTCCGGTACAATTGAAATTCTATTAGTACAAATCTAGTTTTTGCATTCATTCGTGAAAATTCACTCGCAAATTTTAAAAGGATACATAACTTGCAAATTTTGATACCTATAACCGAGCTGATGCATTTCACCAATTTCCATCACTGACTTTCTTCCTCTTTCTAGTATCAATTACAACATTTTCCAACATTTTTTTAAAAATTATTTTATCTGTTAGTTTTATTCTCTTTTAAGGAATTTAAAGTTTTGTAATTTTCCTGTTTTTATTTCTCTATCGTGAGTCCACTTTAATACATGAAATACTTACTAAATTCCTATATCTACGCAACTCTTACTAGTTTGAGACTAACGAAACCGTCCGTTTTAAACTTTTCCACTCATTCTCGTATCTATGTCGTCCATGTCATGATAGTCTGTCTACATTTCTCTTTCTCTCTGATCTTCCTCCTTCATACATTATTCTTGTAATTATTTCTTTTCATGTACTCATTTCATTCAAATTATCCTTATTTTATAATTGCTCTAATATAGTTAACTCTTGGCTGTACGTCTTTCTAACTTCTTATGGAGCTGATGTTTTTCAAGCGACAGCGTTTTCCATACTGCAAAGTTTTATATACTATTTTGCTGCAATTTTTCTTTGTTTTTTTTTTCATTCCCAGCTTACTTTATTGAAACTTAATTCCCACGCCTACTATATCATTATTGATGTGATGTGATGGCGAAATTGAGTTCCTTTCTCAATTTCATTTCTCGGAACGAATTTTTCATAATTCTATCTGGGCTTACTTGTGACACTTCAACGTTCTTCCATATTTTTTCCCAATGACTCTGACATTTTTTTTCTTCCCGGTCTTATTTCTGCCTTTGTGTTTTTTATTTTACCTATAATTTTCTCGTTCTTTGCACATATCGACAAAAGCTTTCTTTGCTGTGCTCTTCCTGATTCACCGCCATTTTTATTTTATCTTTATTTCGCTTCAGTTGTTCTTAATGTAATTCATTACTCTTTCGTTTTTTGCACATGACCATACCAAGTAAATTATCTCCTACGAAAATTCCTCTATTTAGTTCTGTGCAGTCTTAATTGTAGTATTTCCTCAAACACCCGTTCACGTTTTCCACTGACATTTATACTTCTTTCTTCCATACTGTTCTCGGTTTTATTTCTTCTCTTGTCTTGATTATTTTCCTGTAATTTTTTCGTTGCTTACGAATGCCCATAATGTCAAAAATATCATTTGCTTTGTCTTTCTTGATTCACTTCTATTATTTATTATTATCCTTATTGTCCTTTATTTGCTCTTCTTGCAATACTTTATTTTTCCAATCTTCTTACACAACTATATACTATACTGCTTCGTATTATTTTTTTATCTTGCTTATTTTTCATATAATATTCTCGTCACACATGGCCATATCGTCAAAAGCGTTCTTTGTTGTGTTTTTCTTTATTCAACTCTATGTCTATTGTAATCTTCTCTCTATTCTCTATTTGCTCTTTTGGTAATTCTTTTTGTTTTGTTTTTACTCATGACCATACCATTTAAATTGTCTCCTTCTCTCGTCTTGCTTATTTTTCCTATAATTTTCTCGTTGTTTACAGATGGCTATGTTGTCAAACATGTCCTTCGTTTTGTCTTTCCTGACCCACCCATACTCTTGCTTCATTACTCTCTTGTAATGCTTAATTTTTTCATTCATTCCATTCACATGACCATACCATGAGTTGTCTTCACATTATTCTTCTTGGTGTTTATGCTTATTATAATTTTCTCCTTCTTTACATACAGCCATACTGTGTCGTTACTCTATTACCTCTCTAATAGTCTATAGCTCCTCAAACGTTATCTAATGTATTTCTTAAACATATTAATCACCACTAATTTTTAAATATTTCCATTGTCATCTCTTTTAGTATATATTTCTTTCCTTAGAAGACGTTCATTGACTATATAATTCATTATCTATAATTATAAACTATTTTGTTATGATTTCGTCAGATATTTTGTTTAAGTCATAAATTAGAATATTAACGCCCTGATGTTGAAAGTACCTAATTAATATTTTATTTAAAAAGATCTAAATATAAGGTTATATTTAAAGTATACTTTTCGAAAATACTAAAAAATTATGTAAATTTTGCACTTAAATATTTATTTTGATTCTTCAATTTAATAATTGCTTCAGTATTACTTGCTGTAGAATAAAACGTTCCGTATTGACTTACTTATCGTGCTTTTGTTCTGTAGTACTACAACATTAGGTTTTAATAGATTATGCAAAATGTGCTTATTAAAATTATACGTTATTGCACGATATTTTGGAATACGACTAAATTACAGGCTGGAGTAGTTTACTATAGTTTTACTAAAGCATTATATGGCACTGTATAACACTGTATTCCGGCTATATAACAATATATCACTATACTGTTCTTATTTTTTGATAAAATAAATAGAGGATTATAGCGTTAAATTTGGTTTCCAAAAATTAATTGAATGTAAATAGAAACGAAGTAATATATTAACTTATTTTGATTACCACTATATGTCTAAGTATCTGGTAGCTTTAAAAAAACCTGAACGTTTACATATCAAGAACATATCAAGTAATTGTATACATATCCGTAAGTATTGTGTTACCTTTATATACAAAAATATACATACATATACATAATATATAATAAGTATAGAATATTAGATAGTGATGTCAATGTGAGAGTGTTGTAATATTTATACTCTATGCATTTCTATGATATAATGGATAAACAAAATCAATACCATTCGTGTGCGTTTCTGTCCAACACCATTCGCTTGTCAATTGTAAGGGTACAATAAAAATTCTGATGTAACAGACCAGCTTTTGCTAGTACTTTGCGAACTGGCTGGTTGCTCACGACACAGGCGCTTCTCTACCTTCCTCTATACACATTTTACATACATATACACGATAATAATGTAAATCTTAATATTTTTACACGATCGGATGACAGATGGCGACATATATACCTCTCCTGACCTCCAATTTTTGCGCTTAACGAAATTCGAAGATCATTGTGGAGAGATTTATAAGCAAAAAGTGATGGACATATTCTTATGATTAAAAATATTTAAGCGGCATCTGTCAGTTCGATACTGAAGGATCAATGGACTGGATAAACAAATTATTTCTTTTTGTAAATTAATTTCGATTTGAAATGAAACGTTTTTCTTCATAATAATTTGTATAAATTAGATTGTTGCATTTAAAAAAACTTAATTTATGATTAATTGCTGAGAGTCACTTGTGAAGGAAATTATTCCATTATAACCTAATCTAATATCTAGTACAAATCCATTAATGTTCAATTTTATTTTTCAATATTTTTAGCCCGATTTAATAAACTGAAATTCACAATTTTCCCTCAGCTACTGATATATTTACACATAAAAAATATACGTACGTCTAAAAAGAGATCAAGCGTGAATATCACCAATAGAGATAATTGCGTGAAGATGTATTTGAACAAATAAGGACATATATGTCAAAACACGAGCGAGTTGGTGATGCATGTGTCTTTTTTCAACATAGAAAGGTTACCAATTTTCTTCTTTCTCCTTAGAATGATATTCTACAAAGTATATACACTTCAAATATTTTATTATAATATTTAATACGAAATTGACGGCATATTTGTATTATTAAAGAAACTTCATTAAAAATCAAAATCGAAGATGTTTGACATATGCGCTTCAATTTTAATGCGCAATAATATATTTTCTTTAACAATACAAATATATATGCAACTACTTTTATTCTTCAAGAAGAATAAGGCTTCACTTATTGGATCTATGTCTTCCTAGTTCCTGATTACCTTTAAAAATAAAATAAATTTTTACTCAAATTCTTAAAAACACTGTTATCAGACGTATTAATCCAATTTCATTATTTCTTCGTTAACTGTTCTTCGGTAATTTCGTATTCTATTTTTTTGTTTTGTGATGTCCATGTCAATACGTATCTGATTGTATCAGAAATGCTTTTCTTTTTTCTTTTTTCCATTATTATTTCCATATATCTAAGAACAAATTTTATAAAAAAAAATAATCGCATCGCAGAAGTAGTAGTTTATATCCAAAACTTCACTCCATAGCCCCCGTCCCCCACATCTTTTATTTCTCCTGTAATCATCCTTTTTTACATGCGTGTCTAGCTTCCTCTTCATTAATTTCCAGTGCTCTTTGATATAGATCAACCGATTTCTTATTATTAAATGATTTCGTATAATACCATGTTTGTTTTTCACGACCTTCTCAAATATTGCACCAAGGCATATTGTA
Source organism: Dermolepida albohirtum (assembly GCA_031893035.1). Lineage (NCBI taxonomy): Eukaryota > Metazoa > Arthropoda > Insecta > Coleoptera > Scarabaeidae > Dermolepida > Dermolepida albohirtum. The sequence continues at coordinate 206,278 of JAVIWB010002248.1, read as the reverse complement.
CAGAGGAAATGTCACATAATACATCCCTGCTTACATGTTTCCTTACGCTATAGTTCTAGTCTAAGTAACCGCATTTTATAAAAGGCGTTATGATTTTATTTGGTGTATAAAATATTTTAGTATTTTATAGCCTCAAATAAAAAAATAATAAAGATATAGTCAATCACAGAAGTGTCGTACTCCTCGTAAATGTTGAATATCATTAAATGTGAACGTCTTACTCTAATAAAGCGTATTTATTTTCATTTAACAACGTTAAAGAACTCTAAAAACCCGTAATAACAATATGAAAACTGTTATTATTTGCATATGGACAAGAATTTCCTAAATATTCTTCTATTGTCAGAAAAGTTTTCGTACAGTTCATCTTTATAGGATGTTTCTCTATAGTAAGCCATAGATTTAGAAAGAATTCGGTAAATTCTCTTCATAATATCATGTATTTGTGAAAAATAAGTTGTGAAAGTAAATAGTAATCTGGTAATATGTGCGAGTTAACAACACTACACAAAGAAAAGTAAATAAATAATTGAAATTTTACCTTAATACATACCTAAATGTTCTACGTTTGACAATAACTATTAAAGACGCTTAATAAAAGGTTTTCACGTGATACGCGTTCGCTGTAATCAGTTATTCTAGAAATTTTGTCTATGTTTTCTTAATGTACTTTCTTCCAGAGTCAAATTTCATCTGCACGGTTATCTTCAGCGCATTTATCCATGAATTTTAACTTATTGTAATTGGAACAGTTCTTGATTACACTCATTTAGAAACTTTCGACGCCAATTTTTCGGGAAAACTTCACAATCAGGATATATTTAATATTTTCTTTTTCAATCTGAACTGTAGAATACGCCTTTTCAATAAATTTTGCTATTTAGCCTAAAGGTTTTTTTTTCTTTGTATAGTGTTATTAACTCTTGTATATTACCAAACATGGGTTTGCTTTTACAACTCATCATTGACCACGCACGAAATGCTTATTTTTAACAAACACGTAATACAATGAAGAGGATATACTGAATTCATTTTAAATTTAAGTCTAGTCTTCGTATTAATCTACTTCCCTGAAAATTCCGTTGCGAAGTAAATGTTAACAAATTTTTGAATTATTCCAGTCATCTGTATTTGTTTCTTCTAATTTCTGCATTTTTATTCTTTTAGTTTCTTTACCACAATTCATTATATATGTACATATGCATTCCCAAAAAATTTCCCTGGTACCTATCAACAAACTCCTGAAATGTTCATTTAATTGCTGCTGTTACTATTATTGTTACCAATTACTTTTACTATTTACTTACTAACCTCTAATTTAGCTGAAGGTTTCGATTTTTTTTAACACCAAACTCTCTTACTCTCTTAACTTCCAACCATTACAGCTTTGCGCTTTGTGGACATGATACAATGACAATGAGCAAACGGTTTCATAAAGACGTTTAGAAAAATTCTTCTCCAGGTTAACTTTCTTTGAATACGGCTACCACCATCCACGTTTCGGGCCAAAAAAGAGAACAGATTTTATGTTTCCTTATATACTACTTCGCCGCAAACTTTTTCATCAAATAGTTCACATGGTTATATACACGCTTCTTGCTTTTACTTTTCGACAGAATGTCTCTTACAGTTCCTCCAGCAGTTAGACTTACGCTGCCGAAATATATAAATTCTTTCTTCGTTTTGAAGATGTATAATACAATAGTTTTCTGAGCACGGTTGTGTTAACACTTTGATTCTACGTCTATTGTCTAATTAAATTCTCCAACAAGTCTGCTACATGATAAAATTTTAATTATATGTTTCTGAATCCCCATGGAGAAAAACCTATATTATTTGCATATTCAAAATCTTCAAGTGTATGTCAACCACCAGGATCTTTCTTTCTTGTTTTATATAATATCGTATCCATCACAATCAAGAAGAATGGAGGGGATAACACCCTAGCTAGGAAGTTCTAATAGCTGACCAGAGAACGTATTTTTTTTAATATTACGCAAAAATTTAGAGAAAGTAGTTTAATGTCCTTGCATCTTAAAACAGATGTCGTCATTTTGCGACATTTGCATTGCTGACTTGCGAATTTTATACGAAAAAATGATTTTTCGACTTATAGAAACGCAAAACAAAATACTGAACCGAAAGAAAGGGATTATAAATTTAATTTTACGTCCGCGAATAAAATAACAGCATTCAAAGCGAAAATACAGTCGGTCCGAGCACCGGCGAAATGCCAACAACCGCAAAACGGAATAATTACAAAATAAATTTTCATTATTCCCATGCAATAATATAATGAAAGCATTACCCTGATGGCCCGACCGTTTGCCGTTGCACGGACAAACACATTCATTTTCCACCGAATTAGTATGGATACTAACCCGCCAACCTGTTGTTAAGACAATTAATATTAATTTAGACCACGGTATAGAGCGAACACAGTCCATTGGTCCGATAACCTACACAAATCAGTGGTAGAGCTTATATAATAATACTACCCCCAAAATCTATTGCCTAAAGATTAGTTTAGTGCCTATACATATATATTATACATATATACATACACTAACTATATAAATATTACTTTATATCTCGATAGGTATAATGGTATTAAGTCAATAAATTGTTTCTGTTACACGTTAAGAAAATAATGTGAAAACGAGATAATTAGAATAACTTATTCTCGCGATCTAAAGAAAAATACTGTATATGATCAGATGTGAAAATATTTCGTCCAATATGTGTGCTCATTTTACTAGTTAGGCTTCCATATAATCAGGTTTTAGGCCACTAAAAACCTTAAACACTACATCTCAAATATATTTTTGAACATATCTCCATAGTCTTCCTGTTAATCGACAGAATTTTTTTATATATACCAGGTCCCAGTTAATTTTGTTAAAATAATCACTAATTATTAGCATTTGGTAAGTCTAGTTAAAAGCAAAACTCATCATGGTAAAAACTATTCCACTTTTTTAAAGTTTGTTATCCGGTCTTAAGCTTTTACAAAATCAATAAAACTGATAAAATTGCTGTCACTCTATTAACACCAAACTAAACGATAAATCGTGTAATAAAGTGAGATTAATTTGCTTGTTCATAGACTTTTTAGCCTAGTAAGCACATGTTTAATGCAGCAATTTTTTGACCAAATACATTACACGTCAAATACCAAACGATTTTGTTTATGAGCTTTCATGAGAAGCTTATACAAACACATCAAAGATGGAGAACAACTTCACGGAAAACGATTAGAAGAATTCTAAATAGAATGTTTCACTTAAAAAGAAACAAAGTCAACCATTTGTAATTTATAATAGTCCCTTTTCATGGATAAATTATAATACTTATTTTTCTAAAAAAATCATTTATGATTACTATTTTAACTTCTTTAAAATCTCAGTTGCAATAAACGCAATAATAATTTTTATGCCATTTTTAATTTTTAACATGTAAGGAATATTTCTAAGAAAATGATCCCTATATTACAAACTACAAAACTTCGAGTCTAGTTAGATAATCTTGGTTATTAGAGCCATTGATATATGACGTTTAAGATACAGCACTCCAGTTGAAGCTTTTAACAACTCAGTGGCGAGTATGTATTAGTAACTTTAACACTTTATTTCTCTTTTTTGTTATTGGTGTTTTGTGGTCTCTGAAGTATCTCTATATTCTTTCTTCTAAGACGGCTTTGTTTGCGAGGTTTAATTGAAAATTTTTCACTTATTAAGATGCGCTGGTGAATAGGTTTCATTTCCTAGCGAAAAAGTAGCATGCTCGAATTAGTTTTTATTTGTTTAGATTTTTAATTCTTATGACTCACGGTACAAGGATATATGTGTATCGTAAAATTGGCGGATACTTGTCGAACACGATGACAACAAAAAACGTGTCGCAAACAATAAAGTGCTGGACCTAACACACTTCCTTGTGGTACTCCTGACATTGTAAAAGGAATATCGATATATTCATTACTTTATTCTACTAGAGAAATGAAAACAAAATTATGAATAAATTTTGATGTATTTTCGCCATAGCCATACAATCTGAGTTGTCTTTATTATATCACTGCTCTAATACGCCTTCTGTATACAGCTGATGTTTTTCAGATGTTTACATTTTGAATTTTAATTCTTATTAATTACGATACAAGGATATATGTATATCGTTTCCGAAAGTGTGGATTGTCTCAAATAATAGGTAAAGTATTGGCAATCAACACACTTCCATGTGATACTCCTTTTATGGATATTCTGGGAAATATTTCTATCACAAATATACAACAAAGATTATTATCTGACAATTCTAAATAATTTTAATACTTTACCTATATGCTTACACATATCATCTATTACAGCTAGGTGTCAAGAGTTATTTAGCTTACTTTGCAAATTATTTCTCCTTCATTTCTTTGCTTGTTCAATACGTTGTTGACCACAAGTCCTTTTCTTCAAATATATGAACTGTTTGTTGTTTCTTCGTTTTTTCGTCAATTACTTTCTTCTTCTCTAGCGATTCCACCATGTTTCTCATGCTTTTCTTACTGAATCTTTATGATTTGTTTGAATTATGTGGCCTTCGATTTTCATAGTTGTTGCTTCAATTTCTGCTCTCTCCCTTATCATATCTTTTATAATTTCTTTTTCACTTTTGTTCCTACGAATTCCAATTCTAATCCTTATCTTCATACCGCCATAAATGCTTCATAAATGCAAGTAAGGACCACTACTGTTTTGTATATTTTACTTTTGGTCTCTCTCTATCTACTTCTTTCTTATTTAACAACCCTCATTTCTATTCATGGAACAAATTGAAACTTTAATCAAATTATATTTACAATTATATATAATAATGCAAGAGTTTTTTGCAAAACTACCTAAAATGTTTTAGGAAAGCTATAGATTCCCTACTAATGTTCCTAATTTTGTCACAACTTGTATGTTAATCAAAACTATTACAAGTATCAGATCTCGAATATATGAAAATCTAATTAATTTTGCAAAATGCACCAGTCACACAGGTACACATTTCAGCTTGATGAAATTACATTTTGTCAATGACAAAATGACGTCAACTAAAACAGTTCGCGTATAGTAATTACATCTAATTTGCTCATTTGGAATATAATCAGATAATGGTAACGTAATACTGGTGAATTCATTAAATCACTAAATAATTCATTACAGTAAGAGTACCCTTAAGTAGAAAATACGTCGCTTCAGAATTATGAAACTTTGAATAAGGCGTGCTGGAAATTATATCAATTAACACCATTTCCATGAACATGTATGTACCAAGAAGACTTGACAGTTCGTTAAATTTAATTAATATAATATTCTGCATTCAATTATAAATAATATTTTTAGGTATAATTTAGTAACTGCAGGAATAAGTTCTTTGATCTCTCTAGCTAAATATTCATTATTTATACCATGTTTAACCTAAATACTATCACATGTTGAGAAAATTTTTTGTCTACACTGAATAAATAAACAAAATAGGCAATTTTACATCCAAATGCGACAAATATTAAAGAAAAAAATTAATTTAAGAGTGCGTAATACTGATTATACCCCAATTTTGATATATGATGCTGAAAATTTAGTTTCGGCCCATAAGCCGGTACAAGCATGATATAGAAAACTAAATGAAGAAATGAAAAGAAAATTTATGATAAAATTATTGAGACATAAAATAGAAGGGAAGAAATTAAAATGGGCTGGATGTATATATTGACGGTATATGACGATCGGCAGATTATAAAGACATGATAGAAAATATAAAGGAACGACCATAGCTATCTGGAGTAAAAGCATAACTGACATACTGCCTAAAAAAGATATGGGAAACATCTGAATTTATAGCCTGAGACAAAAAAAAGTTGGTGTAAAAATGGAAATCTTTATAAAAAAGGAACAGAATGATGACGAAACAATACTTTTACACAAGTTTTATTAAAACTTGTGTAAAAGTCTCTTTTTTGGTGCCTAAGTTCTGTCCAAACCTTATGGTTTCTTTTTTAAATAATCACTAATATAATAATTTTGAGGAACAATTTCAAGATACGACTCGTGAGAAAACCTCACATTTTCTTGCGCTGCTCTTTCTCGTTCGAGATATGAATTGATGCTAGCCATTGATCTGGGTACTGGCCAGCATCAAATACTCTCTTAGAGTCTATGGAGGATCTCAATGCTTTTAACCATTGAGTAGGTTGAGTGCCAGCTGAGTTTTACCTGATACCTCGCCAGGACCAGATATTTTGATGTTTTTTAAATTGTTGATGCCTTTTTCGATCTCCTCTTTTGTTATTGAGGCTCCTGTCTATCGCACTTTCGTTTTCACTTACTATTCTCTCATCTAAAAATTAGTTTCGTTGGTTTAACTATAGGATAGCGGTTGACTAGACTATTTCCACGTCAAGGTGGATAACTTGTTGGAATCCTATAATGAACTATCCGAGTTGCTGGGATGAAGCTATGGAGGATGAAGACAGAGGGAAGGACAACTCTCCCCTGTCTCAAGATAAGAGTCAGTTCATAGGATTAAGGTTCTGATGGAGTTTTTCTAGAATTTCTTTTGTTCTTTTACGTTGGAAGCGATTATATTGTTAGTATACAATACTGCTATAGACAGGCTCACATAAAAACGTTACACTGCTTAGTTTACTTAGGTTTTGTCTATACCGACGGTATATCATCGTTCCTGTACTATATATTATAATAAATCTGTATACTCGTAGTTATATTTGTTACAACTCATAATTTTGTAGTTTGCTCCACACTATTTTATTTGGTTTTGTTTTTTCCAACTTTACAGACCTATGAGGTTTATCTGTAGTTTCACAATATATAAATATTTTCGTCTCTATACCGAAGTCATTTTGAAAACGTGTCTGACGGACACTCCTGGAACATTAAAAATTGATTAATTTAATTTAACCAATAAATAAAAATGCTGTAGCAAACACTCAAAATAATTTTTCGTGGTACGAATTCTAATATAGACATAAACGTACACGAAATAACAATTCGTAGTATCATATGAGCCATATATAGGTCGAAATATTTTCAGAAATACAAACACATCATGAAAATTTCCTTTTAAAATACAATTACAACATATCATTTTAACATATCATACAAGTTAGTTCCTCTAGTATAAATATATATGACGGTAAAAGTATGTATAGTAATATTTCATTTATAAAAGAGATCTTTCTTTCCCAATGCTAGTTTTGCTGTGTATGCAGCACTGGTGCAAGTATATAGTTATATCTGAATCAACCACATTTTTATAACTTTTTCTGTTGTACAAACAAAACTATCTTATGAGTAATATAGACGTTTTGATGGAATAAAAATATGTATATAAAATGTCAGTGTAAAAGAAAATAACCATATAATTAATTAAATAATTTAAGAGAAATATATTTAGAAAAAGAAAACGCTTCGTTGATGTCTAAACGGGGATATTTGATTTGTCCTTCTAATTTTCATTTTCGCACACCGTCTATGCAAGTAGTTATAAGGCCTGTCATTTAAGTGTTAGAGATGATGTCGGCACAATAAATATAATTAAAATTTCACGGGGAAAGAGGTAAGATATAATAATTTTGTGTATCGCCTTTAGAGGCGATACACCGACGACAGCATCACGTCGACGTTTATTTACGACGTTAAATGAGCGTCGCTTGCCTGCAGTTTTCAATTAAGCAGTCGCCCTCTTTAAAACACGTTGTATACAGGAGGTATAAAGTATGTTCACGCAAAGCAGCCACTTGACTTCACTTTATGAATATGTATCGGAATACTAAGCGGTTAACAGGACAACGAGAGGTCTGGGAAAACTCCGTAATGGAAAAATTGTGTGTTGCGTTGTAAATTTCGTGACCCCGAAGTAACGACGGATGAACTTTCTAGCAATTTTGAAGTCATCTTTGTATATTAACATAATACGTTGTTTTACATAACACCCTTCCTTGTCTTTCTGCTTACTAAAATCAATTAACGTGAAGATTTTAAAAAGCACAACGAAGGCGGAAGTTTTTAAATTTAACTAAATATTATGCCATGACCCCTAATTATTTTGGGAATATAATTGTTTAAACATATATACAAATTTAATTATATTGAGCAACATTTTCAGTGTAAAAATGATAATTCTTCTCCTATTGCTATTGATTACTTCCTATCACAATTTCTCTATTTAATCTTCTTTTTCAAATTACTTGTACAACCACTTCTCCTCCCTAATCTTAGTTAAATATTTAACTATTTAATATTTAAACATTAAATACAAAAATTAAAGCGGTTTAAATAAACCACCTTAATTTTTGTATTTCAATTTTAATCCCGTCTTTTGTGTCATCTTTAAATTTGCCAACTTTCTCAACTTTCTTAATCTCGTATTTCATATTATTTTTCATACCAAAATTTGTTGTTCAATCTGTTCGATTAATTCTTGAGATTAGTGATAAACGAATTATTGAGCTCATGTTTTCGAAGACATTCGTTATTGTCCAATGTTCCAGATGATGCCATGGACTTCTGTTTGCCTTCCAAGCTTGGTCATATATTCGGCTTCTTCAAAAATTTTCTAAAAATTTCTCATCGTCATTTCGCTTCGTTGTATTGTATCCCTATCGTTATGATCAACTATGTCTAATAGCATAGTTTCGTCTATCTAACTGTTATGATACTTAATTTGTATCTACCTCTTCGGTTGAAATTATTGGCATTACTCTTAGGTGGTAATAAAAGCCAATATTTGAATGTTCTCATAGTCGACACGACATTCTCCATCCTGTACCAGCGCCATTTCGTTTCTGTTATAAAAACGTCAAAATAATGTACATGAGTAGTGCAAGAACCCTGGAAATAACAAAGATCCTACTTAAACCAAGAAGATGAATATATACAAAAAAACAAATGAAAATTGACACTATAAAAAAGAAAAACAACAAAAGTTACGGGTCTTGTTATTAGGAACGCAATTTAGCGAAAGGATATGGATACGGTGAAACGAAGTAAAGTAATGATTAGATATTTTAAGTAGCAAAAGACGATATCGACCTTCAGACATTTTTTCGAAGAAGCTAACTAAACGATTAAAGAATTATTAAAAGCAAATGAAGAACATGGCGACTCTGGGAAGATAGCGATAATAACGTACGAATTTTAATTTCAATTTAATCTGTTCGTAATTTCCTCTTTTAGTTCCTCGCATAGTTCTGTTCCGTCCCAGTTATTTTAGCATCATCGTATCTTCAATTTCCCACCAGTATTCTTTATTTAGAGCTTGTCTGAATAATTTGCTAGCTTTGCAACCTCCATCTTCCGCAAGTCTATCCAAATAATATATTATTCTATGCCATCGACATATTTTGCATGTTTTTTTCCTATTGGTATAGTGAGAAGTATTGAACAAAGTAACTATCAAATGTAGATAGCTAAGATACTTTGCTAAAAAAAGTAATAAAATATATTAGCAGCTGTAAATTTAAAATGTATTAGCATATATTAAAGCTCACATTGTCTTTCTCCGTTGTTTTTTATGTCTCTTTCTTCCTTAATTTTATTTGTTTCTATTCCTCTGCAAATGTCAAAATTAGAGATAGGATTTGTCTCCACTAACTTCCATTCACTTCTTTCACCCACTTTTCTGTTTTTCTTTGACACTACATTTATTTCATCGACGCTTTTACACTGCAGTTTCCTATTTTCTCTCTCTGCTTTATCTATATTTTTCGATACTATCCTGTTCAGTCTGTTAGAACTCACACGCATAATCTGGTGTTTCCACAATAGAAGAGTTTTGGGAAAAATATTCTCGTATTAGTTTGATTTTAGACTAAATAGTTCCTAATATCATCTCCATATTTTCTTTCAAAATGTAATTCCTATATCTTCAGTTCTACTGTTACATTTTCTTTAAAATATCCAAACGTTGCTAGAATATATTATTCGTGCTACTTGATTGTATATTCCTAATTGGATTATTTCGTATATGGATTGCTTTGATGTAATATTCATTTTCATAATTTTCTTTGGAGCATTGGTACTTCCTCCTCTACACTATCTTCGGAACTAATGCTGTATACTATATTGCCTACTTGATGAATTTTACCTTTGCATCTACTGATCATCCAAATTCTTTGAATCGATCTTACATTTTGCTTTCTAAATGAGAAATCAGGATTCCGTCAGAATTTAGCAAAAGATACTTACGGGCCTTAGATTTCCTAAGTTATTATCATCTTAGGAGTAATCTGTTCATGGATATTCTAAACAGCAGTGGACTACATTCATTTGCTTATCTTACGTACTTGAAATTCCCAAAATCCTAATTACATCCAATTTTTTAAGTATTTCCAAATTTCTTTCTATCGGTTAGATCGAATGTTGAATTTATAATGTGTAGTATCACAAATGCCCTTTCTATATTTCTCAATATATGCATGCTATCAGTCTGCTATCTATTGAATCTGTAATCAACTTGTTCATCTAAGACGGTGTTGTCTACATATCTTAAGAATTTCTCATTTATTTTCTGAAAAGTTTTACAAATAATTGTTATATAATGTACGTTATATTAAATTCTTAATTTAGTGGGTTTTTATACAAATATCTACAAGCCTCTATATTACCATCCACACATATCATTCAAGCATTTTTGGAGCCATTCCATTTTCTCCGCAAAACTTACCTAATTTTATTCTTTGAGCAGAGATATATATTAAATTTATTTTCGATATACAATATATATCGAAAATACTCATTCCGGTCACTTAATTCTGGAAAGTTTAAATTGACCCTGATTCTACATTCCCTAACACAAATGCTATCTAAATTAAATGTAGCAGTCCTGGAATAGAACGCGTAAACTTATTTATGACTTAATTAATAAAGCGCAGGAGTATAACCGTACTATTTGCTTTGATCAATGCAAAAGTCCATGTACATGTGCATTGTTTAAGTTTACCTTTAGACTCGTAGAAACCAGAGCGAAAACTATGTTAACACCGGAATAATCCATGCACATGTTTGTACAACAACTTCTTGAAATCTTAACTTAACTGGACGGGCTGAAATGTAACTATTAAATAACTTATATGATTCGTTGCAATAATCATTAGAAACTGAATGAATTTACGAACAATACTAAGTTAAAAGTGTAACAGGATCGGAGTGGTGGCAAACAAAGTTGAAGTACTATCATATAATCTAAGTAGTAAAAAGAGTAGTTAATAATTGTTAGAATGCTGGTAATTGGGAATACAATTGGTATTATATTTCTAATTAACTCTTTCTGTTATGGTTTATGTATAATTTATTTCTGTGCTATTAACTGAAGTCAAGTGGTTGTTAGGTTATTTTCTTAAATAGAGTCCAAAATTAAGAGATAAACAAAATCTTTATTAGTTATACAAAATTATTCAATTTTAAATTTTGTGCAAATAATCTCGAGCCTTCAACTCCTATATTCCATATACCGCTCTTCATTAACTCCAATAATTGCTTTTCAACCTGTCTTTTTTCTGTTTACCATCAATGTACCATCAAGTACCCGCTTGGTGCTCTTATACTGTTATATTCGAGAAATCTTACTCTCTATAGACAATTATATAAACATATCTCGTCCTATTCCTGACTCATTCTTCTTTTCCAATAGTTTTCACTATTTTTTTCCCATCTTTACTTTTTTGAATATTTTTCGTTTCCAAGTATTCAGCCATATTTCGTTCTTGCTTTTGATACCCAAATTTCATAGGCTGTGGTACAGATACTATAATGCTATGTTAACACTCGACTGGCCTTTGTTTTATCCTTACTTCCAATACTATTTGAAGCTCTTATTTAATTTCCCTTAATTTTACATTATACTTGATCGTCCCTCTCTTCTTGGCACCCATTACATTTAGTCTATACTATTAAAACTGTGTAACTTGCCCAAACGTATAAGTACTATTCTTATTTTTTGTTCCTTTATCCCTTTAAGCTTGATACCATTAATACTACCTCGTAACTATTATTATTAATTATAATTACACTTTTTCCATTCCTATCAGTATACTGAAGATCTTTCCCAACTTCTTTTATCTAAATATTACTATTGTATCATCAACGTACACAATGATCTAGTATTTAGAACATCATACCATATTATTTATATATTATTTAAAATATCAAGTCAAAAAGCACTGTGAAGAAAGAAAATATGTTTTTATTCTATATTAGTAAACACACGGTATTTTTTATTCCATTGTAGGAAAAATCAATTCTATTCCAAAAATGTTCCATGTTTCTTGCTTTCAAAATTATTTTTGATAGTAATTTTTATGTATTTCAAAATATTAGAATAAATCCGCAATAAAGGTCAATCACTTTTATCCTCCGAAAAACAAAGTTTTTAATGAAGTTTCAAATGGCTATATTTACATTTTATAGTTTTTGAAGTACATCTATTATCTATAAAACTACCAAAACGTTAAATAGAAGATTCGACACTTTTCCTAAGAAATGTAAGAATCGATACAATTTTTGAGTATCATTTGGTGATCAACGCAAAATATCTTATAGCTATAATTAAGAAAATATCTCAGGTTATCAATAGCGAAACATATTGCCACATTGAATTACATGCATCTGAATAATAATTGAATTCTATAACTTTTTGTATTGAGAGATTCAATAAATGTACACACCTACTAGACCTAAACCAAGGCAAAGAGTTCAACAAGTTCTCTGTCATTCAAAAAATAATTAACTTATCATAGCATATGGATCTTTTATAGATTTAAGTATAAATGAATATTTATTCAATTTTCGGTACTTAAACGATGCCTAATTAAACAAGAGCCTGTGTCTTTATCTACAAAAGTTAATCCAAAATAGTTTTTTAGACCCTGGATACTTATTTGGACAACTAATTTGTGAGTAAGTATCATCAGTAGTTGAAAAAAAGCACTAGCACACACCCTACACAAATTGTGTGTGTGTACAAAAGAGAGACAGAGAGAGGAAGAAACTTTACTACTGAAGACGATAACTTACTTGAACCTAGTTGTCAAGATATATCCAGTATTGAAAACTACATTGCAGCGGAGTGTTTACTTGCAATTATTTAAATTATGCATTAAAAATTTAGTTTTTCTTTGACTTTTAGTTTTTCTTTAATAATATGATTTTCTAATTTTTATGTGACAGTATATAAGTACATCTAGTATTGTCTAACATCAAAAGAAATACAAAATAAAAGAATAGGTTATAAAATCCTATATTTATTACCTTCTCTTTGATTTCTATATTTTGAAGGTACTTGAAAATTACTATCAAATTCGATGATAATATATAAACGCTTAGTGCCTTTTGATATAAGATTTAAGTCAACAATCCCTGGTGTAAGTACATACAAAGCGCTCCATTTTAATTATTAAGTATATTTTCATTCTTTTTTCTTCCACTATTTCCGGTTCTTTACTGCTTCCTTCTAGACAGTTGTTCCTATTACCTCCACATCTCTTGTAATTTCTTGGAGCTATCTTTTTCTTTAGATGCTTCTTTCTCCTCTTTCTACGTTCTAACCCATGCAGTACATTTTTTTAAAATTATTTCCTCTGGCTTTTAAACAAAGTACCACAACCACAGCACTTTGGATCCTAATTTTTTGTGTTAATTTTGATGTTTTTACATGCCCATTTTTTCCTCCCCATGATCTGCTGTCTAAACATAAGTTTCACTTACATACATGACAATTGCTTTTACAATAGCCTCATATGCCCTAATTTTGACTGCTCTTGACAGATTATTTGCCTTTAATGTTTTTACTAATGACCCCACCGCTCTGTTTCCTTTCAAAATTCTTTTATCTATCACATATTCTTCTCGATTCGTTATCGTTATCACTGTTCTTAGGTATTTAAACTGTCTACTCTCGCAAAATTATATTCTCTTTCCCCTGCTCTAAATTTGGCATTTTTGTTCTCGATTGTTACTTTCAAACGCATTTCCACATAAAATAATTTTTATTTCATTTATTTGCAGACCGAATTCGTTTGCTTCTTTTAGTTTTAGTTTTTAAAATTTCTCCAAGTTCTCACTTCGATATTGTTTAACAGCACTATGTCATCCGCCTATGCAATACATTGTGTTGCTTTGCGATAAATTCTGGTGATCATGATACTCAAAGTCCTATCCAAGTAATCAATTGCAGTACATTGGCCGAGATTATTGGGAGAAAAAGCAGAATTAAAACCACTACAAACTATTTTAAATTCAATAGTTACAAAACAACTTAAACTATCTATTTGAATTAGCTGGTTTTTGGTAATTACTTACACTCTAGAGTTAAATATATTGACTTGAATATACTTAACATGGAAAACATATAGTGAGTAATCTGGTTTTTACGTTAATTTATTTCTAAGAATATGTCATTTAAATTATATATAAATTATAAATGTAAATTTAATAAACCCTTATATTCATTAAATTTAATATATTCAGAAATATTTTTACTTGAATTGATAGTGATTGGTACATGTACTTGGTATAATACTCCTAATTTGAATCAAATATATTTTTCGAAAAAATATTTTCATGAATTCTAAATTAATTAAAATAGTGATTTTTAACTTGTATCTAATTAAATTGTGAAACAAGCGATATAATATGCGTATCCTGAAGTGCAAAAACGCAAATTATTTTTTTTAAACCGTATGGTCGATTTATTTATTTTTATATCAGTGAATTTTCACATAAATTTATTATATATATATATATATATATATATATATATATATATATATATATATATCTCAGTATCAATTTAGGCAATTCATGTCATAATAGTAATTCACAACCTGTCATTGCCTCCCATAGTTGAATTTCAGCTGCGTTATAATTACTTATCCCTCTTAATCTCTACATATTTGTATTGCATAAAATTTTTTATAAGAATCACTCGTATTAATTATAAATTTTTATTAATATTGTAAACGATTAAAGTACGAAATAAAAGCGCTATAAATTTTCTAAAAATTTTATTTTTAAATTTACTTATTTTCATTACATTTAATAAATGAAAACAAGAAAAAAGACAATTCTATTGTACTTAACATGATAAAAAATATCCATGAGTCTGTTTGTTCGGCAATATTCTCTCTCTTTATTTCTTTATCTACGTATTTACTGCGTAATAGTACAGTCTATGTTTGATTTTGATATTTCTCAGTACATCTACCTATCCTTTGTTCTTCAACATATATGTTTTCTATGGTGATACTTCTAGAAAAGTTCTTTAATCAGCATATATACATAAGTAACATGAACTACGTAATAAAAAAGAACTACTCACAATTTTTGGAAATATAAAATTATACTTTTTTATAATTTAAATGGTACATTTTAATAAATTATCCCATTATAAAAATACGGTAATTCCAAACATTTGTTTTAAAAATTATTATATCTTACTTCTTTGAAAAAGTGTGTAACTTTATTAATGTACATAATAGAATAATAACAATCAATATACCGTGTGGTTTGCACATAAATACATATCATTATAAATAAATACATGCATATACATATATACAAAAAAGACAACATGACTTCAGCTGTCCTGTCCAATAATTAAAGTAGTAGGTATACATTTACATAATAGATTATTATATATATACATATATAAACATATATATATATATATATATATATATATATATATATATATATATGTACATATATACATAAAATTAATGTAAAACGAAAAAATACTATTATTATATCACAATATTTGATATAAATATTCTTAAAATGTATTTTCTAAAAATATACATTTAAAAGGGGACATATCATATTCGAAGATACGCAAAATAATTATTTAAAAAAATGATATCGCGATCGATAAGAAATAAAATAAAATATTGTATCTATATGGGAGATAATTTTTATAAGGGAGAAAGAAAGTTTCTGTACATTTAAAAGAAATAATAAGAAATGATATATCTTATACATTAGGTATATAATAATATATTAATCATATATACATATCAATTATATCTTGGGTTTACTAAATACTTTGAAAAAAAGATTTCCTTCTCTTCTGTTTGTGTATACAAGAGATATAATATTATATAAGTATTAATACATTGTGTAATTATAATTTGTGGTTTCTGTATTCGTTGAAAAAAATTGTGCACATGTAACCGAAGTGTTACTGCTTTAATATGTTCGCATTTTGATGTGATATTCTATAGATATATACATATATACACTGAGAGGTGCTCGGAAGGCACTTAGTGTATAATAATATTGATGGTAATATTGTAAATTACATTGAGGTATTCAAGGAACAAAATAAATTGATGTAACTTATTTAGAAGCTTGAGACATCTATGTTAACTAAAGTAAACATTATTTAACTTATACTGCGTGACGGCTTCAATTGCCTATTTAAAATATTCTGAGAGGCGTCTACGTTAAGTGATGTAAACTTGTATTATATTTATATTGTGGGACTGCTACTGTTTCATAGGATAAAATGTACA
The DNA here is from genome assembly GCA_031893035.1 of Dermolepida albohirtum. NCBI lineage: Eukaryota > Metazoa > Arthropoda > Insecta > Coleoptera > Scarabaeidae > Dermolepida > Dermolepida albohirtum. The sequence goes on along the minus strand of JAVIWB010002248.1, from coordinate 189,723 downwards.
TACTGTAAAAGATATTGATATTTGATTTTTTGCAATCGATGCATTCACGTGAAAATAGAAATAGTGTGGTAGTCGAAAATATATATTTAACGTTATTATAATTGACTTGATAAATTTGAATTCGTATTTCACTTTTGTAAGAAACAAAATTTGACTTTGTCTTCTAAATAATTATGAGAATTTATAAAGAAGTTCTTTTTTCTAAAACAAAAGCTAAAGGATACAAGTTAAATCAACATATGATCGTCTGACTTTAAATTTGAGGCCCTATCAAGTAGCAAAAAACAAATTATATGTCGCAAAAGTAAAAGAAAAAAAAACAAGAAAAAAAATAAAAACATTTTAATTTCTTCCATATGCGAAATTATAGTAGATATTTATAAAATAAATGAATTAAAGCAATAAATAATGTAAGCCTGTTCACCCAATGACTGCTGAATTGAGACAACTAGAAAACTCGATTTTGACGAAGTCGTGAAAGATAGCTGTATGTCAATTCATAGAGTTACGATGTTATAAGAAAAAATAGAATTAAAAGAAAATAAAATTTTTGTTTTCTAAGAAAAAAGGGGGCTAATTCAAATCAATACACATTATCTGTTTTTAAACCCGAACCCTTATCAAATTGCAAAGGAAAAATAATTCGTTATAAAGTAAAAGAAAACGCAAATCGGGAATCAAAAATGTTTTTATTTTTTTGTCTATTTATGCAATTACAATAGGTATGTAAAAAATAAATCAATTGTGGCATACTAATTAAGGTAAATAAAGCAAATCTGTTCACCTAAAACTTTCACTGTTGTAAATAAATTTGATTTTCTTGACTTCCAAATAATTGTGAGAATTTACAAAGAAAGTATAATTTTTCTAGCAGAAGAGCTAAAAGGTAGAAATTAATCAACCCAAAATTATGTGCTTTTAAATTTGAAGCCCCATCAAGTACCAAAAGTAAAAGAAAAATAACAAGAAACGAAAATAAAAATATTTTAATTTTTTTCCATTTGCAAAATAAGGGTATTTAAAAAATAAATTAATTAATGCAATAAATAACGTAAATCTGTTCACCTATTGGCGTGAGATAAGTTGAAAATTCAATTTTGACAAAGTCCCGACTGATAAGATTACGATATTTAAGGAAAAAAGGATTAAAGCAAATGCAATTTTTATTTTCCTTGATAAAAGGATGCAGATTCAAATCAAACTACATTATCTGTTTTTAAACCTAAACCCTAAAAAAGAAAGGTCAGAATCAAAAATATTTTTATTCTTTTTCATTTATGATAGTGAAACACACCTAATAACTTCTGATTTGAGAAAAGTCTGAAACTGAATTTCGACTATGACTTGAATGGCATGAGTAGACAATTCCATATTGTTACAATGTTATAAGAAAAAGAACGTTTTAAGAGTGGGAATAAATTTTATTGGCGTCAAAATGATTATGAAAATTTACAAGAAAAAACTTTTAATTTTTATTTTCTAAGCGAAAAAGGAAAGGGTACAGATTTAAATCAACGTATGTTATCTGATTCTAAAATTTGAACACTTAGATTGTAGAGGAAAAAAGTGTAAAAAGTTAAAGAAAATTCATTTTTGTTCTATTTGCAAAGTTATAACGGAAAATAAGAAAAAATAAAAATGAATTAAAACAATGTTGATAAAACTAAATAATACATATTTGACAGACCATTCTGTAGTGTTTAAATGTTATAGAAAAGCTAAAATTTTAATAATAACTATTATAGTTTATTAGCTTCAAAATTATTATGAAGATTTACAATAAAAAATAATTTTTTAAGTTTTTTAAGATTTAAATCAATGTACATTATCTATTTTCGCATTTGATTTCGATCAATACGTAAAAGACAAAAGAATAAAAAAGAAAAATATTTCATTTTTTTTATCGTTTGGATATTTTAAAAAAAATAAAAATGAGTTAAAATAATGTTGACAAAACTAAATAATACGAATTTAATCGATCATTCCGCAGAGTTCAAATGTTATAAAAAAAACTGAGATTTTAATAATAACAAACAGTTTTATTGGCTTCAAAATTTTTATAAAGATTTACAATAAAAAATTACATTTTTCGATTTTTATTATTTACATTATCTGTTTTTACAGTAGAACCCAATCAATACATAAAAGAATAAAAAACGAAAAAAAATTTAATTTTTTTTCATTTGCGTAGTTGCAATGGATATTAAAAAAATAAATGAACTAAAACAATGTTGATGAAGCGAAGTAATATAAATTTATTTATCAAATAGCTCCTGTAATGAAGCAAGTCTAAAAGTCAATTTTGTCTTGAATGATACAAGTAGACTATTCTGCAGGTTTAGGATGGTATAAGAAAAATAACGTTTTATAATAAAAAACTCTATTGGATTCAAAACATTTATAAAAATTTACAAAGGCAAAATAAAATTTGTATATTCTAAGAGTAGAACAAAAAAGTATATATTTAAGTTTTTCCGATTGCAAAATTAGAATGGGTTTTTTTAAAAATAAAATGAATTAATTAAAGTAATGTTGATAAAACTAAATAATACAAATTTACTCACTCAATAGCTGCTAGCGTGAAACGAATCTAAAACTCACATAATCTAGCTTCGTTTTCTCTTTCTTTCTTTATTTATTCTTCTTTCTCTTAAGGTTCTTTATTTCTCTTACATTTATTTTTGAATCGTATCTTTTCAGTGTTACTCAGGTTTCGGATACAATTGGTACGATAAATGCATTACAATTTTATCTCGAAAATAGATGTGTTTATTGCATGATAAAAATTTCTAACTTTTCGCCTTCCAAGCGCTCCCTAATCTGTGTTGTTTACGTTTCTCTTATTTCTATATGAAACGTTTAAAGTTTTTCGACTTCTAGCATCTATGAAGTCACTATTTTTCTCATTTTCGCGATTAAAACAATATCCATTGTGTAAAGAGAACTGCTTGCTTTGATGAAAGTCTCATGTCTAATAAGTGTGGTGTTACCTTTTTTAAATATTTTTTATTAATTATTCGACCTATGGTAAACAGTAAGGACCACACTCCTATTTCAAATATAAATGCTTTTAACCTCTGTTCATCCCTATACTTACCATTACCTTTTAATAGATTTTTTTTGCTACCTGAATTAAATTATTGTTCAACTCTACACTCTGCGTAGTTAAAATTGAAATATCGTGTGACTATGAAATATACGATTTCAGATTAAGTCGGAAAATAAAAATTCTGCATTCTAGATCTTTTGCAGCTTTCCACATTTATTTCTACTTATCATGTCAAGTATTGTTTTCAAATATTGAAGAGAAGAGTCTTACAGCTTTCTACATTCCAGAATTTCTCCCTATTAATTTTCTATTTATACTCATGTAATTACTTGTTTCTTACCTCTTAAAGACGCCTGTACCTCTTCCACTTTATTTTCCAAGTGCTTCCTTAACTTTTAGTTTCTTAATCGCATTTTATATATTGTAAAATTGTGTTGCCTAAACAGTTTCCTAGAGTCGTTGCCTTTTTCTATACTTCACATATTATATACAATCATCCCTGTCTTTCCTGTTCAATCGATCTTGCTAACAAAGTTGAATAACTTCTATCTTCTTTATTTCTTCTTCCACTTCTTCCAATATGATTTATTCTAATGTAACGAAATAACACCATTATATCTCTGTTTTCCTTTTCATTGCACCAGTTTCTTTTGTTCTTGGTCAAATTTTTCCTCATGATGATATACAAAATTCATTTCTTACTTATAAACTTATAAATCACAATATTTTTTTTATATTCATAATGCTAATAAATATTCTAAATTATAACAAATACTACAAAAAAATACTGTCAAAGGAGTCGGTATAATAGAACTCTAGATATCAAAAAGAAAAGTAATTGTCGGTACATCAAGGTTATAAAAAAAACAAATAATCGAATCATAAAGTTCACATCTACGTTAATTTAAGGTTAAGTCACACATAAACTTAATTATATTTATATAAGTCTCATGACCTTTATGCTACTTGAATATTACAATACGGCAATTTCTTTCGACCATCGACAAATAATGCAGTTTTATTTTCATTGAAGAACATTAAAGTAATTATCAAGATTGTAATTAGTGGTTTTTATTTACGTTTCGTGGTCTTTACCGAGATCGTACCCAATTAAACATGTGATGTCTATGTCTAACTTTGAGTTTTTATACATTTACAATGTAATTAAATTTAGCGCTCGTATAGGTATGGTACTTTGAATCACTTATAAAGGAATGAATATAATTCGAAAAGCAAAATGGCTTTTATTTAATGAACTATCTAATAAATAGCAAAAAAAACAGTTTTATGATTATGTACATATAGGAGAGGGTGAAATTATACAAAGATATTAAGAGTGGATTTGTTTCATTAGTATAACCATAAGTTTGAGTAACAAGTAATATACACACATTTAGTTACAAACACATAAGTCAAAACAAACAGGAGAATAAAAATATGTATTCAAAAAACAACTCAAATGTACACACAGATTTATAAATAAATATATTTAGTAAATTTTAAAAACAAATTTGCTGCCGCTCTTACATTTTTTCTAAATCTTTTTCATTTTATTTCACAGATGCTCAATTTACTTAAGATCTACAGATTTAAGTAGATACAAAAATTGATAGATATTCTATTGGAACTATTCCTTGACAAATACTAGAACATGCTCTGGCTAGTTACTTGTTGAAATATATTCTGAAAACAAATTCAGAAACCGTACTACTTAGAAAATTCGTTCAAATACGTCCAGATTGTTGCTTTTATTAAGTGTAATTTCTCAATTCCACAAGCAGTCATCATCCTTATTACAGTGCTTCCTCCGAAGACTGCTGTTGGATTCTAGTATTTCATTGCGAGCCTCCTCCTCATTCTGCTGTGACTTCTTTAGTTCTTCTATCATTTCTCTTATAGTATCGTCTATGAGTTCCGTTCAAAAGTCAAGATCCTTTTTATCGATCGAGTGACATGTTCATATAGAATCCAGATTTTTGATCGTTTGCTCAAGTACTTCTTTTGCCTCTGGATCTTTTTATTAAAACATATTCTTCTTAACATATGTCCTAATTCACATCATCCGTTCCATCTTAATTACTATTAATCGAACACTTAATTTATAGTTTGCATTTACTCTTTTGATCTTTGTTGTTTTTTAAGAATCTCTTTTATCATTTTTTACATTAGTTTTTTATTAAGTAAACTTATAAACTTGCGTATAGAAATAGACACTTCCATACTTTCACGCTCATATTGAGGTGACGTTTACCATTTTTCTTATTTGTACATAAAGCCTATCAACCTTTTCAAAGAAGCGGATGTGGACTATTGTCTTAAGTGTTTATAATCATCATCATAATTGTGATTCAATTCTAAGTGATTATACGAATGGTTTACTTATATCTATTGCATAAGGTGACTTTACTTACTTTACTTACTTTGCTTAACTTATTAGTCTTTTATAGATCCTGACAACGTTCGAAATTCGTTTTTAACTCTTGTAGTGACACTTTATTCCAGTTAAAGTATTTAGAATTCGTTGGCGTCTCTTCTCACTATCTTTTTTAAATCGTCCATTGCTAACAGACTTCTCTAGTGCTTTCTATCTATGAGATTTATTTTCCACTTTATATATTTATAACTTTTTTGCACCTCATCTCTCATCTTTCTTTAGACCTTCTTATTACCAAAAACACATCTTTTTCTCTAATCGTTTTAACCAATACAATTGATTCCCGTTACGGTATTTAATTCCTTCCTGTACCTTATCTCATCATATTTTTCTAATCTTCCTTTGCTAATAGTCCTCATTCTTCTCCAGTTTTCTCATCTAGGAGATTCGTTTTCCGCTTATATTATTTGTAATCTTCTTGCACTTTATCTTCTCCTTTACGCCTTCATATTGTCAATAATACGATTCTTCTCTAGTCGTTTCATGCACTTCATGTCATCATATTTTTCTAGATTTCCTTTTTCTATTGTGTTCATAAATCTTCTCTTTCTATCTATGAGATTTGTTTTCCACAAAACATATCTATAACCATCTTGCATGTCATATCTCATCTTCTTTTAGACTTTCCTATTTTTAAAAATACAATTCTTCATTTCAATCAATGTAATTTAGTTCCCATTTTAGTATTTCGAACCTTTATTTGCTTCGTGTCACTATATTTTTCTAGATTTTACTTTTCTACAACATTCATAAATCTTCTCTGGGATTTTATCTATGAGATTTGTTTTCGACTTTTCTTGTACCTAATAATTCAATCTGTTTTAGAATTTCCTATTTCTGGATGAGACAATTCTTCTCTAGTCTAGTTTCATCAATACATAGTTGCTGGTAGCATTCACAATTCTCCTAGTCTTTCCACGCAATTTGTTCTCCAGTATTTATATTTAGAATTTTTCTGGCCATTATATCATCATATTTATGTAGGTTACGTAGGTCCTCTACCACTAGTTCATCTCGAATCTTCTCTGTCTTTGCAATATTTCCCACTAATTATTATATTTAAAATCTTTCTCCACGTCATCTCCTTGTCTTCTACATCCTCGACCTGATAGGACCCAATTTGTTATTTTTCCAATCGCATCTGGTGCTACTTTTCTCATTATATCTCCCATCCATTCTTAACGTTATTCTTTTATATATCATGAAATATTTGCTCCTCCCAGCTCTGATTTTATTTCGCTGTTTCTTTCTTGCTCGTCCCCTTCATTTCTCATTATATTTAGTCCAAAATTTGAGCAGTTAGAACAAAATATAATATTTTGTTATGCTTTAGTGATATATTTAATTTATTTGTTAATTGTATTATACATAATGGTAAAACAATAATTAAATACATATACGTGCTTTGATGATGGAAATATTTTTTTACTTCTTTATTTTTCGACCTTTTTAGTCACACGTAGTGCGAAATATGATATGATATGATAAGCTGCAATTTAAATAAAAATTCTTTTAGAACAACGTATTTAAAGATATTAATTTTATTAGCTTCTTGCAGGTAAATGATTAAGTTATAAAAATAATCATATATCTAGTTAATACGTTAAAAGGCCGGATGTTATTATAATGTGACATGATTTCGTTTGAGCAAATATTTATACTTATTATCTTAAACCAATTCTAAAAATGAAAATTTAAGACATGTAAGTAATATTGTTGCTGTACAGCAGAAAATTTTAAATTTAAAAGAAATTTTGTATTAAATACACAAACATTAATGCAAAACAAAGAATCCTAGATATTTAAAATAACATAAAATCAACCTCAATGTAATTATCGATAGCATCAAGATAGATTAAATATAAATATAGATAGTAAAAAAAAAGAAAATATAAGGAAAAATATGTAAACATAACTGTAAAATGGCTGTTATTCAGGCGAAGACCTGTCTTTCTGTTGGCTTATCGATTTTGTTACTGTGGTTATTCACTCTAAAAAGTCAATATTAATTAGTATTTAAAAAAAAAGAAAAATCTAGAATTTAGAATGCATATTTGTAGCTTAAATGAATAAATAATAAGAATTAAAACAAACAAAAAAAATGAAACAATGTAATGTTAAATGTAGGCCTATCTTATACACTGAACGATTGTATTCATTGTTTTTTTATTGTGAAGTTTGTCTAAAGTTATTTTGTAAATTTAAATGTATTACGCCAATTGAATATATACGCATACTATATTGTATACTTTTAAATATTTATTTTTAAATAACGAATGATAATCTATGGTTAAATTAATTTGTTGTTACTTGTACTTTTTAATTTTATTTGTCTATTCTTATTAAATAAAAGTTGTATATTCCTGTATCATGTGTTTGGTTTTTCCTGTAAGGTACGTTAAGTCGAATTTAAATATAGCTATCAAACTTATACTTGAATCGTTCTCACTATATCTTTCTTTGAACGCTTAACGGGATAGAAGATAATTAATCATAATAAAATAATAATAATAAAACCTTAAATATCTTATTTTATTATTATATATTATTAATCTGAATCCAAATAATAAATATACACATTAGGCGAAGGGCTAATTTCATTTGCATTTAATAACAGAACACCTCAGCATCAGCCGGGTACAGTCCGAGCTCAAATACATATTTGCGTTATGTGAAAAATTTCCCGACGTTAGACTGACGAAGTGAGAGAAATCTACGCCATAACAATAATAAAATAATAATAATAATGTTCCCTAATATGTAGGTACAAAGCATCATAAGGTTTGTATTAACTTGTCGTTTTATGATCTATGAAAGCACTGCAGTATTAGTCGTTTACAGTCCTAACTCAAATCCATAGTTTGTCGGCGTTAGTCTAGGGAAATTCGAGAAAAATCTACTACACAATAATAATAACAAACATCATAAAAGAATAGTAGAAGCAGATAACGAAATAACTTCATTATATCTCTAACAAATAACAATAAATTAGAAACTTGGAAAAAGAAAATAATTCATGAAACACAGCCCTATCAGCTCAGAAGATAAACCACATTATAAAGCAGATAAAATTTAAGAGAAGCAAAATTGATCAGATTGCGTTACTCCATAATTTTTATATGGATCAGGGCTCATGTCCGTATTAAATATAATGAAGACGTAGACAGCTAGATGAGGAATATATTACTTTGGAAGACGCTTTCTGTTTATTAAACAACAAGAAATTTTGAAAAAATCAATGGAATAACTACGTGGAAAACCCTTCTTTTAGATATGCTTCGATTCATTTCGAGTTATCGAGCAGCGTTTGATTTTCTCAGTATCATATGCTAATTATAAATAAGTAATTGTAGTACATGCAATGTTAAAGGTAATCTCGATCACATCGTTTTTGAATGCAGGAAACATTTACAGGATTGTCATAACGTACATGAGAGTATAGCTGTGTCGAAGGTAAAAAGACTATTTAATCTTCAACATGGGTTAACTCTGAATAGAAAAGATATCCTGGACTGCATAATTGTATTCTTTAAAAAAAAAATTGAGCTAAAATTTAATCTAAAGCTTATGATCCTATTGCATGATACCTTTACGGGGTTTTCGTGGCTCAGTGTTATTTGTGACACATATAAGCATCTTGAAGGCCTCCTAGGTGTGAGAAATGTATATGTTTATCCTTATTTATGTCTTCTGTAATCATTAGCGCTTAGCTTCATATATAATCTCTGCAATACTAAAAACAAAAAAAAAACGTTTCCACCAATTAAGGTAAACGCATACGTAGATATTAAAGGTTTCATAATTACAATACAAGACGAAGATCAGAAACTATAATAAAAATATTCATAAAACAAAATTACAATGAAGACATATGCAGGCAATGTCACAAAACATTAGAAACAATTGAACACGTGATAGATGCATATATAAACGTAGTACAGACAGAAGACATAATGCCGTATAAAAATATTTGTAAAATAATAAATAAATCTCCTGTAAAAAATACAGATTAGTAAAAACAAATACAAACAAGTACAAACTACAAACAATTTTAAAAATTCAGAGATGAAATTGTACTGGAATAACAACAATCTATTGAATGATTCAATAACACAATAATATATAAAAGCACTGATATAAAAATACTCAAAAAAATATACCTTGTTGAGGCTTCTACTTCTCTACTTCTCGTATACCTAACAACCATAACCTTCAACAAAATTATGCAGAGAAATGCAGTAAATATGTCTCTCTAGCAGAACAATTACAGCAACTACAGCATCAGAAATAGACTAAAAGTATGCCAATTATAATTTCCACTACTAGAGCAACTTTCAACTAACTCAATGAAAGCCTTAAAGAACTTAATCTCAATCCAGATGTACAGTAAGGAAACTTCTTATGGAATAAACTCAGTGATACCAAAACTGTAAATATTTCTCAGTATCAGGTAAACTAATTATTCTGTAGCAATCATTTCGTCCTAACAATTTTTTCATCTACTTACGATAGTAAAAAAGAACCATCATCACATTCCTTGTTTTTTGGGCAGCAGTCCCTACTCATAATATTGCTATATATAATACTGATAAAACAAAACGTCACAAAGTAAAAGGTGAACACAATTTCATATTTACACTCTCTTCTTCATTTTCTACTATTTGATCATCACAAAATTAAATCCGAATCTCACTACTAAAGTATGTTTAATTTGTGACTTCTTGCGTTGATCCATGATAATTATATAGTAGTAAAAATTGAACTATAAAATTTATATACTACGCAATTTAGAGATATACAATTACATATAATATGATTACAGTATGTATATAAAATAATCATGTTATAATCTTTTAAGAATCATATACATTTTGTAGTTTGCCCCTGTTTTTTCTTTTAATGCTATTTCTTCTCGTCCTCAACAACGAAGATCATTTTGTCTTTACGTAAATTGAACATATGTCACATCGTATTGCGTCAGTATTTTTTGATTATATTAGGTGCGCAACTAAGTTCTCGCTGTTTTTTTGATGAAAATGCAACTTTACTATGAAAAAATGTTTACAAATGAATCATTCAAAATATAGCCAATCGTTAGTGACAACTTTTTCCCATCTTTCTGGCAGAGCTCGAATACCGTCACGGTAGACGTGTTCGTCTTTTGAGGCTATCCACGAATCAAGCCATTTTGAGACGTCTTCATATGAGCAGAACTGCTGATTAGCCAGACCATGTGCCATCGAATGGAACAAGTAATAATCGGACGGCGTAATATCTGAGAAATATGGCGGGTGGGGTAGGACCTCCCATTTGAGCGTTTCTAAGTAGGTTTTAACGGGTTTGGCAACGTGAGGCCGAGCGTCTTCATGCTGTAGAATCACTTTTTCGTGCCTCTGCTCGTATTGTGGCTGCTTTTCGCGCAGTGCTCGGCTCAATCGCATCAATTGAGTTCAATACCGTTCCCCAGTGATGCTTTCGTTCGGTTTCAACAGCTCATAATAAATAACACCCCCCTGGTCCCACCAAATACACAGCAACACCTTCGCAGCTTGAATATTCGGCCGAACCGACGACGTAGAAGCATGACCGGGCAGTCCCCATAATTTTGTTCTCTTTGGGTTACTGTAATAAATCCATTTTTCATCACCTGTAACGATGCGATGAAGAAAACTCTTCCTTTTTTGCCGCTGGAGCAGTTACTCGCAGGCGAAAAAACGACGCTCAACGTCTCTTGGCTTCAAATAATAAGGAACCCAAGTTCCTGGTTTTTGAATCATTCCCAACGCATGCAATCTCTGGGAAATGGCTTGGCTCCTAATGCTGAGGCAAGCTCTTTTTGCGTTTGGTACAGATCCTCATCGAGTAATTCCTCCAATTCAGCGTCTTCAAAGGTTTTTGGTCTTCCTTCACGCGAACAGTCGTCAACATCAAAATCACCGCCTTTGAAGCGACGGAACCAATCACGGAACGTTGTTTCACTTAGAGCAGCATCTCCGCAAACTTTTTGGAGTTCTCAATGCGCTTCAGCCGCCGTTTTCTTCTAATGGAAGAAGAAAAGCAACACTTCCCGCAAATGACGATTATTTGGCACAAAATCACACATTTTCACACAACCAAAAGTATATGACGCAAAAACAAAATCACTAATGTGTCAAAGCGGTTTGTTTACCATATGTCTAAGCTTAGTTCATGACGTTTTGGTTATGTCACAATCGACCAATACTTACTACTGGAGCCATCTCTTGAAAAACAGTGAGAACTTTGTGCGCACCTAATACATTATTTCCAATTCTTTCCGTTTGCCGAACGTGAGAAAGGCACCGATATTGATTGACCGGTGACACATCCCACACTAAATAAGTGTACAAACGTACCTGATTCAACAGCTTTTTCTCAACAATTACTGAAGACGCTGCTCGAGAAGTTAAGTGTTTCTCTATTATATTCTTTCATTTTACTTACTGTACCAAGCGTTAATATGTTAATAGTAAGCTTTTAGTCAATTCGCAAAACTTATAATGACATTTAGGGTTTTGATATTTTGTACTGTATAAATCAAAAATTAAAAGAAAGAAGAAATATAGGAAACATGCCTTACACGATGCTAATATATAAAATGTTGTGTTTGCATATTGTGGGTTAGTTGATCTTTATTTTTCGTCGCAAGTAGGTCATTCGATGATACACTCTTTATGTGGCCATTACATATTCCGCTTCGTCATTCCTACTCCCTCCCTGTCAAGCGGACACAATGGGTAGCTTTACTTATAAGTTATATCTAAATTAACTTCAGAATAATTAAGACATTCCTGTAGTCTATGGATAGCATACATTGTATTACACATATTTCGAACAGTTGAAACAATAATATTACCTTACCCGCCATATAGTTCAGACATCATCCTTCAAACTGTCATCCCATAAGGTACGTGTCCACTAATTCAGACGGAACGAATTTAACGAAGCAAACGTGCAGCGTGAATATATATTCTTCTATTCTATATTATGTTTACTACTTCGTGTAGGTTGGAGTTGTAGAGTAAGAATATTTTTCTCTCCTGTGTGAGGTGATGTTAAACGTATCGTTAGATGGAACTGAATATCTAAATGTATACTAAGATTAATTGTTGCTCAAATTTAACTTTTGACATTCTGAACTAATTAAAATATTTTATGTTATTTGGTATATAAAGTATGATATTCTTCAAACATAGCACATTTCTTATCAACATTATTCGTTCAAATATTTCTTTTCCCATATATAATTACGAACTCTTACGATATGAACTGAGAAATCTAAGTTTTCCTAATATTTACATGGTATACCCATACATATAAAAAAAATTTTTCAAGAAATTAACTTTGTACATTATCTGTATACCAAACAATCTATGGCATCACCGTTTAGTGGGTAAAAATAAAGATCATAATACCACCGCCACACGTTAAACTAGGACCCATGAAATATCACAATACATTAAGGTAACGTTGGATAGGACACTTTTGTACAGGAAGCACTTGTCCAAAGTCGTTTGGAAACTACAAACGAGAAATACCGTCCTTTACAAACTTACTACTCTGCGGACCTCTGCATTAAGTTTCATGTATTCGAATACATAACAGAAGGAAAACAAAAAGGTATTTTTGTTGACTTCAAATACGAGAAATTGTATTGTGATAGAAAATTTGAAATCATATCAACAGCGCGGAAAGAAGCGGCGTGGATGTTCGTGGTATAAGTTTTTATTAGTTTTTTGAGAAACAAAAAAACAGAAATTTTGTAAACTTTGGTAATATATAGACATCATACAAGCATTTCACCTTGCTAGCTGCAATATGTCCCTTAAAATGCACGTTCTACATCCTCACCTGGACTTTTGCCCGGAAAATATAGGCGATGTTAATTATTAACGCGGTAAGCGCTTCTACAAAGACATTTTACGAATGGAAAAACGATACTAGGACAAACAGAATCTTGTAATGTTAGGAGATTACTGTTGGACATTACGAAGAGAAGCTTTGGATTCTATTTATATCTCCAATTGTAAGAATTTGAAATATACGTTAAAGTATGATATGAACAGAAAACCCTGTTCATTAAAATCCAAACAAAATTTTAGCTGATTTGACCATCTACCAATTACCGACCATTAGTATACTTCACTTGATCAAAATCAAAAGCAGAAATTTGTCGACTAGTGTAACAATAAGAACCAAGAAAACTTACAAACAATATAGACGACATTAGTGATGAGATCGTTAAGGTGCATTCAAACAGATAATGACAGTATTTAACGTTTTCGTATACACCAACAAATTCTACGTAGTGTCATAAAAACAGTAGCCAAAAACTTTGGATTTTCTTACATTTTTTTCTTATAATGAGCGTTTTTGTTGTATTATTAAAATTGCTAGAAGATTCTCTTTTATAAAAATTGTATTTTTGTTTATATAGCATAATTTGAGAAAACAAAAACCTTCCTCGTAAATTATATGTGAAAAAAGATTCCCAATGTAGAATGTAATCCGAAAATAAATAAAGACGTTATAGCATTTGAATATTTTTGTGGAACACCCGGTATAAGATATAACAAACAAAAATAAAAAGAGTCTAAGAGGAAATGTTTCTATTCTAGACGCAATTACTCAGGTTATTGAAGTACTAATGCCTTTAATTAAGAACCTTGATATGATGGCCAAGACTATAAAAAACTTCAATAGTAAATGGTAGAACGAGAAGACGCTATTATGATAGATAATTAACGAAATAATTTTATGAGAACAAAGAAGACAGATTCGAATGATTGTCCTAAATGAAGTTCTTAATTTCGCAGCATTGTATATATGTTTATACGCATTTCTTATTAACTGCAAGAAAATATCTTGTCATCAAAATTTTCCAAATTCAAGAGAAAAACTAACACTAATTGAATTTCCCAAGAAATTTTTCCGTTCGTCCTCGCTATTCCTTACCAACAAATTAAATCGGAATTTTCAGTAACTCCCCCGATATCATCCGAAACCCACGCGCGTCGCCTATCATCCGAATGAGCGGTCGGGGGCGGAGATGAAAGGAGAGAGAAATTAAGCGACTCCCACGGATCAGGACATTGGAAAATGGATGCTGCCATGTGACTTAATTAAATGTGACGTACGTTTGTATGCATGGACAGCTCTTCTACAGTAGGCACTGATTGTTGGCTTTGCGGTGGGACGTGATAAAGTCGATCGCATACCGCTATCCAGAGATCGTGACAAAATTTTCCGTATAGATACAGTTGCCGGTATCCTCTTCTAGAGGTCGATCTCGCTAACTGATGGAATTCACTTCTGTATTGTACTGAATAAGCGTAGCTTACTTTACAATACTGCTAATACGATGGAATGAATAATGAATGATCTGATGACAGAATGATTTTCTGTGTGATGAAACGCTTTTTTAGATTACTTAAGCATATTTTACGACTCGTAGCAATTTACATATAGACTATTATGTCAATTTGAATTCAAAAGCATCAGTATGGTTACGCTGTTCATGTTAATTTAAAAATATTCAGTTATATTTTGTCGGAAGCATATCATATAAAGGTGCATGCATGTGTGCATCTTAATTTTAGGTCTAGATATTTAGAGCGGTAAAACAGTAACTGAAAAAATCGAGGCTTTCGATAAAATAGAAGAACCATTCGAGTTTTAGAGACATTCGTATATATCGCGATGATAAAAGTAAAATTTTCATTAAAGTTTTGAATTGAGAATTGGTAATTCGTAAAAGAATAGTTCCGAATTAGGAGAGTACCATCCGCTTACTTTTTGTAACAAAGTCAGTCAAACCGTAGAAATAATTCATACAAACTCTCAAAAATTTCAATTTCGACCTAGTTTTTACAAATTTCTCATTAGCTCAGAATTAAGCCAAGAGAATTGCCATAGGCGTGATGCTCATCATCGGTTACTAAATGTTATATCAACGGTTAATAATTTTTATTAAGATTAAAAAATTATGTCAGCGATCAGAATAATAGGTCTCGCGTTAAGGGTCACTTTTGGGCCGAGAACTACAAATTATGTTATTGAAATAGTTGTCAAGACTTTCGACAATGTCATTTCACGCATTGCAGTTTTTGAAAAGAAATTCAATTTTTATATAAATTACCATGATATTCCTCCCACACATCTAATGTTGTTCTCCGCGTAAGACTCGAACACACGATCTCACGCCCTGACCATTACACTACGGAGCAATTATGAAATTAATAACCTACAGTCGGTTTTCATTTAATAACTGTTTCCATAATGCACTTTATAGCATATTAAAAGCAATGGAATCAATTGTCTCCAAGGTTTAATGATCAGGGCGTATTCCCGGAGAGAATGAGATCGTGGATTCGAGTTTTATGCGAGAATGGAAATTTTTTCAAAAATTTCTCCGTTACACATACGATGTATAAAGACTTTAAAATTAGAAATTTTCAGTGTAACATCGCCAGAGCGCATAATTATAAGCAGCAGCAAGTTTGCTTTTTCTAGTTCGGAACTACACAAAAAGGTAATAGAAATCCATTGTCACAAAAATGTTTTTATCCTAAAATTGCATTTCGATAGCTAAGTTATTATCAACGGTAAAAAAGCAATAAGCACACAAACACTAAATTTCGCACAAAAACATAAATAGGTCGCTTTCTGCTTAAAAACACTTGCCGCTACACTTACCCCCAGCGTTTTTTCCTACAAATAAGTGTCCTTATTCCAAAAAAATCATACAAACGCGAATATAGAAACAGTCATCTATCTCCATTTGACATATTATTTTTTTACATATTTCACTATAAAAATATTTTTATAACTATTTAATTCTCTCCAATTATTAATATTTATGATTAATTTTAGGCACTTCGTAACCATATTCTGATTATTTTTTAAAATATGTCGGGCTACGCTTAATTTATCGAGCCTATTGTATTTAATATATGATGGATCTTTATAAGTATTACGCGTTTGGTGTAATCAATATATTTCATATTGCAATTAAAGTAATTAATTTTATATATGCCAAATTTCTGACTTACCTCAACTTGGTCTTTCGCATTTTCTAAAAGGACTTTTACGGAATTTTTGAACCAAAAAGTAACTTGAAATCCATGTCCTCTATAACTCTATTTATATTTTGCATTCAGAACTACTGTCTTACATACCCCGAGGGTTAAATACAAAGCTCTTTGCTTTGATAAAAATTTCAATTTTTAAAGTCCTGGAAACAATTTCGATGTCAAGATTTACATAACTCCTTATTTTAATCTTGGTAAAATTATGAACATCCTTAACTCATCGAAGAATTCGCTATACCCTCAGAATTACAGACTCATTAGTCTTTTGTCGCATCTCTTTAAGATATGTGTCTATCTTATTGAAAAAATTCCAGGACAACAGTGAGGTGCTGAATATTCTCCTTTTTAAATTGCAATGTCATCAAAATATATAAGTTTTTAACTTAACTTTCATATTATTCATAACAATTATTGTCCTGTTTTAAAGCAAAATCATTTAAAGTTTAGAGATAATCATCTACATATTCAAAAGTTGATATTTTGAAATGGTTTCTATATCTTTTTTATTAAAATGTCTATGATTATCTTCTCACACAGTTAGGGCTGAACATATATATCCTTCAGCCCGTTTATTGCCCAAGCGTTGTTATTGGTTTCGTGTATTGACCTTTTCAGATTATCTCAGCTCCAAACTTCAGAATAATTGGCAGCTGAAAGTCCAGCTTATAACTCTCGATAAACCAGTCAGCGTTCACGATATTATGGTCCAAATAACGAATTGTGCTCCTATAGGATAGTTGTCTGTCCTCAGGTTAAACCAGCTATCGCATCGCTGGATATTCCTCTGCTCTTTTAAATTTTACTATAGCCAAGATATCCAAAAATTCCTGTAATAAGGAAATACCCAGTTCCCTATGTTCTCTATGATCATTACGCATTAACCATGGAGTCGTTATCGGATGAATGACTTTATTCTGTGAGGTCTCCAAGATTCTTTTATATATACATACCTTGGCAGTGCACCATATCAAAATTACATGTGTTTTCAAAGCTAGTATGAGTATAATAAATAATTTATAGACCAGAGGATTATTTAAGATGTGATATAGCAGGCGAAGAATGATATCCCTTGCTAGCAGAAAGACGCCCTTCAATAAAAGTTACTTTCATCAGAAGCTACTTAGAAACCCTCATGAACCAGTGCCTCCCTCCGGGAGGAGGTAATTATTGCCGTATCGTGGGCGAATATCGCCAACTCGACACATGTCTTTAGCATATCAGAAGTATAAATAATGAAGAGCTAGGGGCCCACGAGGCACACCTGCAGAACCCCAGAGCGAATAGTTCTGATTGTCGGTCTACTTACTCTCATCTTAGTGAAATATGATCAGCCATGGAGGTAAGCATTAAACTCTATGGCGATTACCTTGTAACATACCGAATCTAATGCTGTGACGATGTCGACGAACAAAACCCTCGGTGTTTCCTTTACATAGATCTTGACATTAAAATCGTTTCCAGGACTGATATTTGTTAATATACAATCACTTTTCAGAAACAGAAAGTTTTATATTTAGTCCTTGTGATACGTAATTATGCAAATTACAGGACACTTTCGTAGACCATGAGTTATTACTACGTCCGCGCTCGTTGGGCGACATAAGTTCGTTGTCTGTCAGCAATCGTTTAAACGGAAAAGGAAAATTACGAAAGACCTTACAGGACAACGAGCCATTGGACTCGAACTTAAGACTCCGGCGTGATAAGCCGATAACTTATCACTGATTTATCAGACGACTAAAATGCGTTTTAGTAAATGCAGAAGACAAAACTGTGACTGCAGAATGAAATATATTGGTCAAACTACACACCCAACACTTTTAAGAAACACATATCGTATATTAAATTCAACAGGATCAGAAAATTAAGCGTAACCCATATTTTAAACAAGAATCATAATAGAACTGCCGATTGTCTAAAACTAATTAAAGATATTTGGAGAGAATTAGATAGTTATGAAGAGTATATTTATATTGAAAGTTAAAAATAATGTGTTAAACAGAGAAAGAGGACTGATTCCGCACTCGTGTTTGTATGATTTCCTGGAATAAAGAACGAAATAAAAAGGTCCAACGTTGAACGCGGGGGTAAGTGTAGGGGTTTTGGAATTTGCTTTAATTGAGTGTTTATGTGCATTTACATTGTGTCCTACGGAAGATGACAGCTTAGTTGGCGAAATACAAATTTAGAATACAATTATTTATGCAATAAAGGATTTTTATTACCTTTTTATGTAGTTCTGAATCAGAAAAATACAAACTTTTTTGTACCAAATCATTAAAATGTTAATCCACTTGCATCTTCAAAAGTATGCCATTTTTATGCGCTCAAGATTAAGTCAAAGGTGTTAGATACATTTTGACAACAAAATAGTTTTTACCGCCTTCAAATATACTGAATGTTGAAATTCCGAAGAGGATTTACAATTCTTATTGAATTTCAACGATGTGAGTGCAGAAGTTAACTTACTCTAAACCCTATTTCTCATTGATTTTATACGTTCAATATTCACTTTTCATCTGTGCCTTAAATTAATGGACGCGTGCCTTCAATAAAAACCATCATTTTATGTTTATGGACGTATGGATTTGCGCTTGAAAGCCACAAGTGGTAATAGTTTCGTAATGGACGCAGACGACCTGTATTGCGTCGCATCCCTAAAAGCCACATGGTCAATATTTATGTGAAATTCACTTTATAACCCTTTAAAAATACAATGTGAAAACCGTAAATTTTGTTTGTTATCGAGTCTTTGTCTAGGACCATTGAAACACGTATCGTATATACGTGTATATATGCTGGAACCAATCGATATTTCGAAAAGATAATATTTGTCATCACGGGATAAGTATCAAGGAAAACGGGACTTTGTTGTTGGAAAGTGGATGCATGCAAAATATATAGACAATATCTCATCCGCATATTAATTTTTTTTCACGTGTTTCCAATATAAATTTATCATACATTGCGAATACAACGTTTTTTTTTGGAAAAATTCAATCCAACAGGAAACAAGATACGATATTCCCAAAGGATTTGTTTTTTATTATCTAGTTTTTCGAATTAAGAACTTTCTTATGCTAGTGACACTCGATTAACTTAACTTTATTTTTGGTTACTAAATTATGTTAGTTTGCTGTGTAGTTTCAAAACATTCAAGACATATCGAAGTCCAATTTTATCGAGGAAGCATATGAATGAAGATTTATAATATTCGACAAATTTTTTCACCATTTTTCTACTAAGAAAGATAGACCTATTTTTTGTAATTCCTTATACAGACTGTCTCGGAATGTTTACCCTATTTAATTGTAGAATATTTGACAAAGTAGTGAAGGCGAGAACGTCTACGCATAGAGCAAACGAAGATCACCACTTGTGAATTAGGTAAAATTGACTAGTTCACCGGTCAACAACTTGCTGTATATTATATGAGATATTACAAAAACAAATATTATTGCGTAAACGGTTCTACATCTATATCGTGACCAATATCATTCTCAGCGTTCTATCCGAAAATATACAGCACCGTCGACTTTAACAAGAACGGTTGTTAACAACATACTGACTAAAGATTTAAAATTCCACTCATACAAAATTCTATTAGTACAGACCTTGCAAGTTAAGCATTATTCAGTTCGACCTGCTTTTGCGGATACATTCCTTAATAATTTTGAAACTTTTAACGGTATCTTGTTTAGCGACGAGGCTCCCTCTCATTTAGACTGTTTGCAAATAGACATAACTGGCGCAACTGGTCTTCTGAGAACCCTAAGAAGAAACATCAAAGACCACTACTCACCCAAAGTTACGGTACGGGCTGCAATTAGCGCATCTGGAGTTATTGGTCCATATTTATATGAAAGTGCTAGTGGTGATGCATTTAGGATTACGTTTCATTGATACATACATTTGTTAAATAATTTTCTCATATCATTGATAGATAATTTTGCTGGATTTAAAGAGAACACTTGATTTTAAGAGGAAAACATCACCTAAAATTCTGCGAGCTTTTCCATAGAAGTCGTCAGGACCATGTTCCCAAAAACAGTGATAAGGCGAGAAGATATTAACTGACCACGTAAAAGTTCCGATTTAACCACCATAGATTTTTTCCTATGAGGTTATCTTATAGCAGCTCTTTCAGGTAAACGTGTACAGTACGATATTAAGAAATTAGAATCACTCCAGACTTAGGTCGGAGGAGCTGCTTCAGTGCGGAGGAAGATAATATTATTTAACAATTCTTTATTTATAAAATAAAATATATTTTAATTGAATAAGTTTTGTATTAGACAAGTTATACCGTTTTCAAAAGAAGAAAAAAATCCAGTACAGCCTGTATTATTTACTTAATATAAAACGTATGCTAAAGTAGGATTTTATTCAGCTATGTGAATGATTTGACGGAAAATTGGTATTTCTGATGTTCCACACAGCTTGAACTTCAGCCCACTTCTTTTTACTGTTTTTATTAGCGATATTGCTGACGTAATTAAGTCTAATAAAGTATTGTTAGTTGAAGATCTGAGAATATATCCCCGTACGCATGATTATCGTCGAATGTAGATATATACTTAATGTAAGAACTTAGGTTGCAAAAAATAACCTGACTTTGAATCTAACTAAATACAAAGTAATTATAACCCCTTTTCCACAATTAACTATTTGTAAAATTCTGTATACGCATTTCGACAACTAAGTTGTCATCATCAGCAGATAATTTCAAAGTGCTTTGAAATTATCTGCTGATGATGACAACTTAGTTGTCGAAATGCGTATACAGAATTTTACAAATAGTTAATTGTGGAAAAGGGGTTATATATCAACCTTATTGATCAAGTCAATCAACCACAGGCTCCATCAAATTTCAACTACAAAGTAATTACTTTGGCCCAAAAATTGAATTCTATTTATTATAAGAGCCAATTTGAATGAATTTCAACTCGCACCAGATTGCGAATTGAAATTACTAACGACTTTGGAATTACCTTTGACACAAAACTCACTTTTAACAGCTATACATATTCCAATATACCAAAGCAAGCTAAGTAAATTTTGAAATTTTTAACCTACAATGGTAAATATTTTTCTAACATCAGGGTATTAAACATTCTATGTTAAATAAAAACTAGAATATACATGCCTGGTTTGGTATTCTCTCAATTTAACCCGAAAACGTCAAATTGACCTAATCCAGCGCAAATATGTTAAGTTTTTATGGACTAAACTAAGCAATGTTTATCTTCCTAGAGGTTATAACCACTCCTTACTCCTTTTTCGTTTTGCAACGTTTTTCTTTTTTTTTCGCTTTTTTATTAGTCAAAAATTGTCTTTATACTTTTTTGACAATGAGGTTGATTGTCCTGAAATTTTATGATTACTTACTTTTCTAGTACCACAATTTTTTGCACGTCCGTTTTCTACTTTTTACCTTTTTATTTCCCAGAACTAATACATTGTCTCGGTTCAATGTAACGTTCTTTAATTGTAATCAAATTTCATCTGTTATTAACATATATTCCATTTCTCCTTCAGCCTTTCGAAATTTTACTTTTAACAACTACAACCAGTTTATTTTGTAGTGTATTACATATTCATATTGAGGCTTTAATATTTTATTATAATTTTTATTTAGACTTATTTAATTTTTTTAAATCATTAATTTTCTGGTAAAATAATTTTTACAAGACTATTAGTATCGTTGCCTGTGTTATTGTAAAAACAATAACTCACAATATATACAAAATATATACAAAAGTATTAATTTTTGATTAAATAATATGAAGTCATTTTAATGTTTTTGTTGTTGAATTACGAGTTTTAGCATTTTTGAGTTTTTTATTTAGACACTTTATTCATACAGCAGTAATTTTCAAATAAAATGTCAGAAATTAATTAAATTTCAACCGTCGCCCTAATAGCACAATTAGAATATAATGCCTTTTTTCGTTTTTCCGATAAATCGTTCTAGCTGTTCAGTTCCCATCAAATCGTCCGCGTACTTAAAGGCTTTACACAAGTTTAATGTAAAGTGCCAATGTCGAAGAGCACTTTGTGCATACTTTGCACTAAATTAAACACCTATGCAGGAACACACTAAAATACTTCCAGAAGTATCTGTCCCACCATTTAATTTACATTACAAGAAAAAGTTCATTTTGTAATCTCAAATTTTATTGTGTACCTATTCATAGTAATGACTACGATGGTCTTTAAAGCACGAATGTACTTGTTTTACTAATGCCCCATAACTTTTAATAGAAACATTAAGGGACCGGAGAAAAAGTTAAAGAGTATGGCTGATTTCTTTACTCGAGTAAAACTTTGAATTGGCCTCTCGAGTATCAAGAAAAGTTTTTATTTAATTTATAAGACGGCAAGTAATAAAAATGTTTAATGTGTAAGCTAGATAGGCATTTCATATACTTTTAATATTTAGTATATACCTAAGATTCGCATAAATACGTACGTTGATTCTGACTGCTGTTACATTATTTTGGAACTATTTATATCTACTTTATTATGCCCACACATTCGTTTATTAAGTAAAAGTGGAAGTCATTTTAAATTTTAGTCTTTATCTTTTATGTATTTTAATTATACTTCATATACATAATGATTTTTTATCATATTTTTAAATTGTCTCTCCAATTAAGTAAGATTCGATTTATACACGAAAATTGTTATCGAATGCCACCTCTTGTGAGTTTCAAATATTGGAAGGAAAAAATCTCTTTGTTTATTAATGTCAGTATATCATAAGCCAAAGACTGCTTTTTCCAAAAACGAACGAATTTTTAGATGTACTCAAATTCCTGGAATATTCTCTATAATACTTCACTTACATTTAATTCAATTCTATTTTATCTAATTTCTAATGTCGATTAGAAATTTAAGTTTGCAATCTATTTGCAGGAAATAATAAATATTTATTATCGTGACAACTATCTACCTTATCTAGATGTCCCATACAATTGGGTACAAAACGTCAGCAGATATAATAGTGACGCGGTTCCAGCCCGGAAACCCAGAAGCAGATAACTATCTACCTACTTAATAATTATAACCAATATATACTCATTATATTCACTTCATTGTACGATATAACGATTGTATTACGCAAATCATATGATATATCACTTTAAAGACCTTTTTGCGACCAAGCTTCTAACTACATTATTTTTCATGCCTTCAACTCCTTTACTTATATCGCTCCTCTTAATCATTTCTAATTTTTGACATGCTTTTTTTGTTCCTGATTGGTTTATTTCAAATTTCATTCTTTTAAAAGGCTCAATCTCTTAGAAATTGCTCTCTTAGAACATCTTTTAACGAAAAAACACGTGCACGTTTGTGAGTGAAATTTTTGGCCTAACTCCATACATATTCTATTCAACGTATAAATCGCTCATTTCCATCGCATCTCTCAATTGCAGAACACGTACACGTTTGTTAGTGAATTTGGACCGTACATGTAGTGTTCAACGAACATATATTGTCCTGTCCAGGAACAGTGCTATGATGTGTGGTATTTAAAACAATGAAGATAGTTGATGGATCGTCCTAGCTTTAGCATTGCTATAATAAAACTAAAACAAATTAATAACAAATTTGATGTATGATGATTCATCAGGACTCCAGTACGTGTTGAAAGTTGTAAGAAAATTTGTTAGTAGAAATAAAACAACAAGGCTGTTCTTAACATTTTATCCATAAACTTAACTAAAATAAATCTTAGAGCTTCGAATGGATAAATATGGATAAGAAATTTTTACTGAGTTAGTCAAGAGTAAATTTGAGCGGTTGTTTCCAAAAAAAAATTGTTTTGCCTTTGACCTGAAGTATTGCTCCACCTTTTTCCAGATATATTTTCAACCCACTTTACCATGGTTGTTTTGATGCTCCTTTTTGGAAGACTACAGTCCTATGAAAGCCATAGACGAAGCTTTTCACATCAGCTCGTCGGCGTTTTCATTATCCCTATAGCTTTCTTGCCCCAGGGACCAGGACACTGTCATCTTTTTTGAATTAAACACAATCTAACAGAAGCTTGCAGTTCACTCGCACCAAAAAAAACCTATCGTACGACTTATAACACTTACTTAATTCTTCCTCTCCTACCGTTAGATGCCTAGGTGTATGCGGCTATCTACTTTTAACTTTCCTCCATTCATTTCAACCTTTGGTTAGCTGAGCTGTCTCTTACCATCTTTCCTCTCCTTTATACGTAATCGCTATTATCGTAATTATATTTTGCCTGGTCTATCCCTTCTGTTTCTCCCAATAATTCCTTCCCATACTCTTTGTCAGTTTCCCATCCTAAAATCTTTTCTATAAGTTGTTTTGTTTCTAAGCTGTCTCTTATTTCTGTGTTTCTTTACATTTTTTTATGCTTGCTACTTTCATAACTCATTTCTACGACTTTGCTGCTTGGGATGCTCATATTTAAATATATATTCTGTATGTGGTCATTTTAATTTTATTCGATATATCTGGTACGTAGACTTCCGCGGTCGTGGTCCATGCTATCTGCTTCAGTTTCAGTGTAGTAGTTCAGCCCTGAAATCCCATACAAATGGGTACGAAACGTCGGCAGATATACAAGCGACGCGGTTCCAGCCCGGAAACCCAGAAGCAGATAGCATTACTCAATTTCTGTTCATTATTTTAAGCTTTTATCTAATCTATTGCTTATTTCATCGCCAATGTTCTTTCTACTACGTATTAATTATTTTTCGTAAATAACTGTATTTATCCATTTGTTCCATTTTTTTGTTATCTATAACTATATTTATTGAATGTTGCGCTCTCCACTTCTTTCTTTTTTCTTGTTATTTTCATTACTTGTGTTTAAGTTTTGCCCGAATTTTCTTGATGTTTTGCTCCATATTCCTAGATTGTATTGTAACTTAGCGTCTGTATCTGCTATTAATGCTATGTCTCTGCGAATATGGATACTTCTACGTATAATATAATAAATTGAAACCAGTGATCATTTTATTCAATCCTATTATATATTTCCTAAATTTCATTTTACATTCACTGATTATTTTATTCATTAAATATACACCCGATTACATTCCTTCCCTTGTTATAAATGCGATAGTTGATTTTGTGTTCTTAGTTGTTCGGTTGTTTTCTTATATATAAGAAAACAAACAATATATATATATATATATATATATATATATTTGATTCCCTGATTTGTCACCTTGGCTATTTGTTTTCTTTTCAATCTATCCCATATTGCCTTTCTTTAGCATCAAATGTTCTCTCCATATCTATAAAAGAGTACACATCAAATGTTTGTTCTGCCTTATAACTTTTTCTGCAATTTGTTGTAATCTAAATGTATATCAGACCCTGTCTATTAATTTTTTTCAACAGTAATGAAATGCGGTTACTAGATTACTACTAGATTCCGTCTATGCAGATGAACATTTCTTTCAATCCTCCCTGGCCAGTAAAATATAAAATAAAAGAGAGAGAAAGAGAAAGTAAAAGGTAATTTCACAAAAGTTTTGTCTTTTAAAGACATCAGTTAGAGATAAGACAGTGACAACACTATTTGAGGCGGGAGGAAGTGGGGTGACCACGTAGAAAAAAATATGAAAAAATTAATTTTTTTAATTGTTTACAGAAGAAAAGCAATTAAGTGCATTCTGACATAAATTACAAGTTTAATAATTATCTGTGGTTCCTTTATGTGCCCCTGCCAGAGTAAAATTTTTCGTAAGAAGGTTTCCTTTTTATATATATAACTGATATCTACATTTTCTTTTAAAAGCGCCATCGTAGAAAATCCGTTTCCGCAAAGATAGGATGTTGAAAATGATAATAGAAATGGTAATGAAATGCTTTTGTTTTAAGTACAGAAGATTCGTCATCCACCCCTGCCCAAAATTCAAACAGTGATTTATTACTAAATTGTCTTTTGATTTCGCCACTTCTTCTTCTTCGGCAGTTGTGAGACCTTCGAGAGTATTTCGAAATGAATGTTTGATGCACTCGTAACTTGCTATGAAATTGTCGTCAGCAAAAAATACATTTTAAAATTCTTTGCCAGCATGGCTAAATGATGAGAATTATGATTGAAAATTGGGTCATAAATATTAAAAGGTTGACAAATGCTCAGATAAGATAATTATCATCCATAAATTACCATCAATAAATTATCGGTAAATGAGAATTTTAAGGAAGCACAAATACTAAAAAGTGTGAATTTTACACTCGCTTTACATAAAAAATCTAGAAGAGTAATTTAAAATAGTGACTAAGGAAGCTAAGCTTTCTAGGTAAAGGTATAATTTTATATTATTTTCGCCCTCTGCACATGTACGATAAAATATAGAAATTAGCTCTATTTTAACGAAATTATTGGCGCCATCTTTTTGTGGTAGATTGTTTTATATCAGTGCCAATCTACCTAAATAAACTATTTTATTAAATTTTATTGTTAACCAGATGCCGTGTTTGACTTTTCTGATCTTGTATTATAAGATTATATCTACACTATATCAAGCAAGTTAAGAAATTACCAACATACCATTAAATCTTAAAAAAATCAATTAAAGGTGCGCCTTATTTGCAAATACTTGAATTAGAAATTCATTTTATAGAAGTATCTCTAGTCTGTTACTTTAATAATAATTAAATATTTGTTCTTGTTCATTTAATTCATTTGAAAACTACTAAGATTATCGGCCTTATTCTCGTATAAGTATTCGACTCCAATTTCTATTCCAGTATAGTGCTCTACATCTTGAAGTGAATTTCATTTGTTATCATTGTCAGTACTACTCCAACGTAAAGCATGATCAGAATACCTCAATAATTCAAATCGTAAATGCACATAGACTCTATCTGTCCAGATACTTGCTTCTAATGGGCTTCACAAGGAGTTTCTCCGAGAAAATGTCAAGACTATTCGAATCGCAACAGTTCCTTTTTCTCAAGGCTGGTTTACCGATGGACGAGGATGAATTGAAATAGATATACATATATTTTTTGTAACAGTTAACGATCACCGACTTATAACGTCATGGCATATGAAACGTAAACAGAGAAAGTATTTAATAGCAATTACGCCGCATGTATACGACTGTCTTTTAAAAGAAGCCACCGATTGTCTTCGCTTATTATCATGTTAATATTTTAAAAAGCGAAACGATAATTCAAGGATAAAGTGAATTATTATTTGTTAGTTTTTTTTTTAAAGAAGCACTGATGATAATTCGTTAATTAGATAGATGTTTTCGCACTTCGGTGAAGAAGTCTTTATTAGCATATGATGAAAAAAAGATATTACTTAAAATTAATTTACGAGGTTAAGTACAAACGTTAAAAATACAATATTTTGTTAATATCTAACGATTCAGTGATTAGCGTGAATAATTTTCTTAAATAAAACGCATCTATAGCTTAGTCCACGTCCCAATAAAAGCCTTCCTTCTTTGATACTGTTTTCTGCCCTACAAAAAACAAAAATAGAAAACCTAAATTTAATTGTTTCAAAATACCACAGTAAAATCCTCAGATCCATATTCACTTTATAAAAAAAATCTGTTCTTACAAAAAACAGTACGTGATGAGTCGGAATACATTAAAGAAATATATTAATAATTGAATTTATGCCATGCCTTAAATCTTAAAAGTGCTTTTAAAATTAGTATACGAGGTCTGTTCAGAAAGTAAACGAACTTTTCTTAGCTTTTATCACAACTTATTAAGTTGAACGCTTTAACCTCTTTGGTAAATAGTTTACAAACTGAAATTCAAGTTTTAAAAACTGAACACTCTTCGAAACCAGTAACAACTTCGATCGGCGAACTTAACGCCTAGGTGATGGAAAGCATTATTCATAAGGTATCGGAACGTGAAAGACGTCGAGACAATTTAATTATTTCCTGATATAGAGAGCTGTGGCAGATGTGATCGGATGGCTGTTTATTGCGCGTTTGTCAAAAAAATTTCCCCTACCTGAAAATAATTGTCAATGAAGTTACTTCGGTCAGACTTGGTATAATTTAATCCTTCCAGGTAGAATAGTAAAAGACCTATAAAAGTTACTCTACTGTCACCTGAGCATAATTTTTGTTTTGCGTGGTAAGATCAATCTCAAGAACAGAGACGAATTCAAAACAATTTACTTTCTCTAAAGATCAGATACCTTATCAAAATACTTATTATAAATCGACTTCGACTTGAGCAGCACATTGCAGCTCATTCTTTGCATCTACATATATTCTCAAAACGCGCGTGGTATTAATTCAAAATTGATTAAGTACGTAATTGTCGGAAACGTGGGTCACAGATGATATTAAAAGCTTTTTGATGGTTCAGGTACAGTCCTCAGAAGAGATAGATGTCACAATGCTCTTAGAAGACATAATAATTTTGAAGTTATACTCGCAGTGCCTGGAATTATGCCTCCTGTTCCTTGTGATACATGCCATTTAACCAACATGATGCTTTAATAGACACTATATTTAAACTTATTGTTTCTTGGTCAGTAAAACATTTTGTTAACATAACGTATGTATATGATACTACAGATCTAAACGAGAATAACTAGAACTTATTTTTTGAAAATCGGTTAACTTTATTGAATAAAAGGGTAGTAATATGCGTGACGATGGTGAATTTATTAGTTGAGAAAGTTTTAAGTATATGACAAACTAGCAACATAACAATGTAATCAAAAAGAAATGCAGTTACTTTCAATTTTTGATTAAGTAAATCACACATACACTGCACAAAATCAATACATACAATTTCTGTAGAAAAATCTTGCCTATAACTATGTTGACTGCTAGAAAGCATTTACAATTTATTACAATAATTTATAATATTGTAGTAATTGTAACCTAAACCCCGAAGAAAATGAGATTGCAGGTTCAAGACCGGGGCGGAGAAGAGAAATTTTTCAAAAATTTCCGCAATTACGATGCGAAAAGCGGTTAAAATATAACTACTCACAGAATAATGGATTATATGTTTGTTGCAATGGATCGAGTAGTCATGACATATCTCCCTCCACTCTCTCCTTACTCCATGTAGTCTTTTCGGACATCGATGTCAGATGTATTTCTTACGAGTTCTTATTAAATTTTCTTCGCTCTTGTTTGTAATACTTTTGTTTAGTGTGTTTTGCAGATTTAATATACTCTAAATAGCAGCAACGTGGAAATTACCACCTGTTGACTAAATTGAAGAGGTCTAATTCTTAGCTTGAGCAAATACTGCTTCTCGTTCATGAAAATTACACATCACCTTAAGCGACACCAATCCACCATCAGACGCTGTTACCAGTCATGGGCGAGGAAGGGCCAAGAAAGGCGTCAAAGAGGAACCGGGAACCGAAGAAGAACTAATGAGATGCAGGACCGTCACCTTCGCCTAATGGCACTAAGAAACCGATTCTCCAGTATTATATCAATTGCCGATCAATTGACAAGGTAGTGGAACTTCGCACTCTTTCTTATCTCTAACAGCTAGATGAACCATTATTTCAACAGGATAATGCCCGTCTCCAAGTAGGAAGACTTCTCTAAATCAGTTCGAAGAAGCCCATGTCAATATCTTGCTATGGCTATCCACATCTTCT
The DNA here is from genome assembly GCA_031893035.1 of Dermolepida albohirtum. Taxonomy (NCBI): domain Eukaryota; kingdom Metazoa; phylum Arthropoda; class Insecta; order Coleoptera; family Scarabaeidae; genus Dermolepida; species Dermolepida albohirtum. Next base: position 159,523 of record JAVIWB010002248.1, on the reverse strand, counting down.
AACCTCTCACCAATCGAATACGTGTGCGATATTATGGGAAGAAAATTGATGAACTTAGCGAATCTACCAAAAGCACTAGAAACTCTCGCCATGAATCGCGAATAGGTTAGGACACCATACCTCAAGAGGCGGTCAATCGCCTACTGGATACAAAAATAGAATTAAATTGCGTTAATCTTTTGTTCTCTTTCTCCGAAATTAAAGTTAATTGTTACCTTTGAATGGTTATACGTTTCTGCCAAATTTGGTCAAAGTTTCCGCATGCCTTCATGATGTTACAATTTCCATGTCATTGAGCATATTAATATGAGAGTATTTTCCAGACATTGAATAAAGTTTTCGATTAACATGGTCAATAATATCATTATAAAAAGTTTTGTCATATTCGAATGTTATTATGCAAATAATAGTGTTGATATGTTTGGTATTTTCTACAATTTATTCATACGCATTGAAAACTATACATGTACTTCCAATATCGATGTATTCCTCGACACTATTTTCTTGTGAAGAACGTTTAGATGTAGGTTTAATTTTGTTGGACGCTTATTTCTTTAATTTAGTGTATAGAACGCATACAGAATTGAATTTCTTCTCTAACTCCTCAGTTTTATAAATCAGTGTGAAAATTTCTTTTCCTTCTCTGTTGTTTAGAGATATAAATATTATCTAAGGTTTTAGTGGATCAAGGTACGTTATTGAGTTCAGCGTTTATTCTATATTTCTCATTTAAACAATTTGAATTAATGATTTAACTGAAGATATACAAAAAGTAAAATATCTCTGTCTCAGATGAAAGTAATAAATGTCACGGCATTAGTTTATTCGTTTGAAAGAAGAGAACTTAAAAAAACACCTTTATAAATTAGCATGATTAGATGTGAATATATACACTGTAAAATATCGACCTTTCCCAGCATATATTTATCCGTTATATAATCTATATTATTGCTAAAATTGTGGTTTCCATAATAAAAAAAACAGGTGTGGACTTATTGGGTTTAACAGCAAATTTACATAATGAAGAATTAATAAGATATTTATTAAATAGGAAATAATTTATTATGAATTTATCGTTAACTATTTTTAGAAATAAATGAAAAGACGATTTTAATGGACATAAATTAAATGTATTATCGTGTTTTTTCTTGGTACTGAATTTTGTTCATATTTAATTAAACGCAATTTAAAATAAAATCGACAAAATGTAGCCTTGAACTAATTAATGTATCTATATATTTCCAACAAATATAGCAAATTTTTCTCACTCAAAATCATTTTCCCGATAAACTATCATTACGTAATTTGCATGTTTCTATAATCGCTATTTTATTTATGATGCAGGTGTGTGAATGTGAAGATTAAAATGACAATTTACATATTATCTACTACATATTCGTGTGTATGTACAATATATCAGTGATCGGGCATTCATACATATTTCAACAAGTGTTCATATTCGAACAATCACGTCTGCAAATTAAATTTTTTACTGCCAATGTAAATTATTCATTGCTGAAAATGCTTTTAATACAGCATAAAATGTCATCGTACCTATTATACACATTTATATAGACAAAAAAGGAATGTCAAGAATTTATTAAAGTATTACTAGACCCACTAATAGAATATAAATTGTGTCGGTTTGGCAACCAAGTAATTGTGAATTTTTTTTTAAAAATCGACAAAGCTTTGTACGGAAAAAAGTATCTTTATTCAGCAAGATACTATTTATTTTTATCAATAAGCATTTGCAATTTTTCGGGCAGAAAAACTGAGATAATTTGGTAAAATTTTTATCAATTAAGAAATTTTGCGAAAAACGGAATACAAGGGTGGGATCGAAAGAGAATTTCGCAGTTTGAAATTGGGTTTGCTTCTCAACATAAATCCCCTGTCAGCTGGATTTATTTAAACCGACTATATGCCTTGATAAAATTCAGATCTCTGTTAAAATAAACATCGTTGTCTACTGAAAATGTCTGACATAAAAGTTGTTTTTTGGCGTGGAAAAAGACGATAATTCGGTAATAATTGTGTAGGGCAGTACATTACTTTGGCAGTAATTAATTTTTTCCTTGTCTGAACCATGAAGCTTAGCATTCGTTTTTTTTACTTTAATCGATCTAAAAAACTCGTGAAATGTACGCCCCCCTGGTATGGCTTTTTGAAGGTAACCAACGGGTTATAGTACCTTGAAGATCCCAAACAATGGAAGCCATTACCTTTGCTGCACATTGAACAGCCATCGTCTTCTCTTGAAGAGAAACAACTACTGTGCTGTCACTGTTTAGATTGTTGTTTTATTTCGCACTTATAATGATGAACCCAAACATCAAGTGGTGATAAATCGGCGCATAAAATCTACTTCGTTTTTCTGAAATCGTTCTAAACAATTTACTTGAAAAAGAACAACAAGAAAGAAGAAACACAATAAGAGTTATAATTTCAAATACCTAGGTACAAAATACGAGGATAGCTTGACAAGTAGTGAGAATGACACATAGGTGGCGCTCTAATTGGTAAAACAAATGCACTGTAACTTAGGTTGCTTATTTATATGTTTACATTCCGATATTTAGATAAATCGGTTGATTAGTTTATTTTTGACAGCTGATTGAAAAAGAAGCAACTCGTCGTTTTGTTAAAACAGAAAAAGCAGAGGATCGTGCGGTGATTAAATACTTCGTAATTAAGGGTATGAAAGCTACCGAAATAAAAGATGAGTTACGGGAAACATTAGGTGAATCTGCTCCATCATGCGTCACAGTAAGTAGATGGGTAAATGAATTTAAACGTGGTAGAACAAGCTGTGCTGATGAAGCGCGCTCTGGAGCACCCAAAATCATGACCTCTAAGGAAATGATTTTAAATATCCATAATATTATTACGCAAGATCGACGACTCAAAGTGAGAGAGATAGCAGACATGGTAAACATTTCAACAGAAAGCGTACACCACATTTTAACGAAAGAATTGGGCCTTTCCAAGCTTTCGACAAGATGGGTGCCGCGATTGCTTACGACTGATCAAAAGTTCACTCGTTTGTGCATTTCCAATGAGTGTTTGGCCCTTTATAAGCGGAATCCGGTTGATTTTTGTAGGTGATTTGTTACTTGCGATGAAACTTGGATACACTACAGTACCCCCTAAACTAAACAACAGTCGAAATAATGGGTCGAACGTGGTTCTGCACCTTCAAAGAAAGCGAAAACCACTCCATCGGCAAACAAGGTGATGGCATCAATTTTTTGGGATTCAAAGGGCATTTTGCTCATTGATTACCTTCAGAAAGGTGCCACAATAAACGGACAATATTATGCAGAACTTCTACAAAAATTAAATATTGAGATTCGTGCTAAACGACCAGGAATAGCAAAGAAAAAGATTCTTTTTCACCAAGACAACGCACCCTCGCATACCAGCATAGTTGCGATGTCCAAAATCCACGAGTTGCATTTTTCAAATATTGCAAATGGCACTAGGTGGAAAGAAATTTTCGTCTAACGACGAGCTTATCATCTTCGTAAATAAGTGTTTTGCAAGCCTTCCGGAATCGCATTTTAGAGATGGCATAAGGGCATTGGAGCACCGTTGGAATAAATGTATGGCTCTTTTAGGAGAATATATTGAAAAATAAAAATTATTTTGTATTTAAAAAATTCGTTTTTCTTTTCCATTCTCACTACTTGTCAAACTACCCTCGTAAACAAAGGAGATGACACTTTTACTTACTTGGTCTAATTACCTGAGAGATTTTACCTAATGACAGTCTTCCCTAGCAACCTATTTAGTCGTTGCTACTTCCAATATTATATAAAATACTAATTGTAAATTTTTTTAGTTTTACTTTTATTAAGTGCTGATGGAACAAGGTGAAGTGTATATAAAGAAGTAAAATAAATATTTTGCGAAACTATACCAAGTGTGTTTCATTTTAAATTGATTAGTGAAAAGACGCCTTACAAAGGATGATGTGAGTTCGAAATTACAATCTGGTTATAAAATATACCACAGAGAGCAATTTAATTAAGAAAAGTAAATTAAGGTTTTAAAGTTACAATCAGTCCAATGTGAGAATGAAGAAAATCTAAACGTTTTTGGAAGTACAATAATAAGAAAAATATATGGCGCGAAGTAAGTAAACAGAGAAGTACAAGCTACGAATTTAAAAAAGGAGTAAAGACAGAGATTATATTAATAATGACAAAATCAAAGAGAATCTACAAAAAGGATCACAAATTGAAAACCGGAAAAAAGATTAAAAGAACCACCAAAAGTGAGATAACAACAGCAAGTTATAAATAGTAAACGAAGCCCAAGCAAGGGGAGAAGATGAAGAATGAAAAAGGTATTTTGGAAGCAACAGAAAGTATGCTTAATGCATTGACCGTCTCTTGGACGAATGTATTCTTAATACCTTCTCTTGTTACTTTTTTAAAGAAACTAGTATCACCAATTAGTATCAGTTACCTGTATCAGCTATTAACGGTAACTTCAAATATTTGTATAATATGTGTACTAACGTTTGAGTTTTGTTAGCATCTCCGTAAGATCCAACCAATCGAACTATCTTTTGCTAATTATCTTATAAACTCACAATCAGTGATATTTCTTAAGGGCTATTACAGTTCCTTATTTTCCCTTTTGACTAAAATTGATGTCAATTTAAATAACATGTACAGCAGAGTTTTACGACATATTCATTATTGATTATATTTTTATTAGAAAATAAAAATTAATTACTTGATCAAGAATTATTTATCATTAAATTTTTTTGTTTAGAGATAGATATGAATTTTTAATGTAGTTGATTTGATTACATCATAACGTACATTATTTATTTTTTGTACACCATTCATAAATTGTTTCTTTTTTTAATATTATTGAAATACCCGGATATACCAGGTGAGATCAAAAGAAAATCCTCATCAGTAAATATATATATATATATATATATATATATATATATATATATATATACAGTTTGGAGTTTCTATCATTGGGACAATAAAACATTTAATTTATATTAACGACGTTTCGAAGAAGGGGGGTCCCCCTTTTTCAAGTTATTCATTTTCTTCAACATACAACACCTTATATACTTACTTCCAACTGTGAACAATAGTTTTTTTTAATATATATATATATATATATATATATATATATATATATAAATATTTTAATTTAATGCTTTCTAGACGCAACGTCAGGTATATCTTCATTGTGTATTTGTAAATTTCCGTTGCTGGATGATTATATATGCAGACAATGTATTTTTTAATTTTTTAAACATATTAGCTTGTTAAAATATCATCGAGATCGATAATGTCTCTGCTATCATTTATTGAGTTTTGATCTTCTTTTATGTATATCATTTCCTTAATTATATATTTGTTGTAATTGTTTCCTATTTCGAGGATTTCGGCGTTATCAAAGTCGAATTTATGTTTTTTCTCCAAAGCATGTTTAGATAAGGCATTATTTTGTTACAGATTAGACTGTATTTATGTTCATGTATTCTTATATGAAGATGTTTTGTTTGTCCTACATACGTATCTTCACAAGATTGAAATTTTATTTCGTATATACTATATGTTTGTTCTTCTTTAGGTGTTTCATATTTAATTTTGTTAAAGAAGAATTCGTTTGTATTTTTCGGTTTGTTGACTATTTTAGTGTTGTATTTTCCAAAGAGATTGCTTTTTCTGTATTTACAATCTCTATTTTGTTTTCTCTGTTTTCGGGATTGAGTAATATTGCAGATTGAAGGAAATAAATAATAAAAGGAGATCCCTCCCCCAACACATAATATAAATTAAATGTTTTATCATTCCGATTTGATTTGTGAAACATCTAAATAGTACAAACATTACCAAAAATTAAACCAATTTTAAAATAAAATAGAAATTTTATTACAGATATATCAATAACGATTTTTCTTATTTAATCATGTAACAAATATCAGCACTTCCTCTACTTACTTTTAAATACATTACATGAAACTCTGAACATGTCAATATTGTTTCCGTTTGATTTTATTGTTGCTACTTTTATTTACGTCTGATAATGCAGTTTATTCTGCTGCAATCGGTTCATGTGAACATGTAATAAAATCAATCCCGACCAGGGATTCACAAGCAGACTCAATATTCCTCACACGACAGTCTGGTTTATAAATAAATTTTTGGCGGAAGACTCGACTGACCGTTCCGTCGTCGATCGATTTTCTTTATGTGCAGGGTCATATGTTGACAGAAAAGATAAGAAAACACGTTCTCAATACAGAAACGCTGATGGGAATGATATTTCATTAGTTGAAAATTGAAAATTTCTAGGAAGTGTACAGACAACTGCGATATCGGACATTATTTTAAAATAAATATAAAATTTGTGGAATGGATTTTTGTTGATTTTTAACTTTTTTGGTAATTCCATTTGTACTTTAGAAATAGTATAAAAACCTCTTAGGTGTTCAGAAATGAATCTATTGTGGTTTTTATATAAATTAGAATTTCATGATGCGCAAGTATATAATATTAGACGATTACTGCTAGAAAAATTCTGGAAGACGTATTAGGTGAACTTTTTATTTATAATTTTATTTCTCTTTAAACAAATGTAAGCCAAAATTTTAAAAGTTGGATCATTTTGGTATTCGTAGCAAACGTTTCAACTAGATTTCTGCCTTTGTGAATCACAGATCTTATCGCGTCCAATTTGAATTCGCTATCTATCAATCTCACACGATTTGTCTGATTTTCTACAGGTCACTCTACTAGGTTCCATACTATTCTTCATAAATATCGCCGACAGCGAACAAATTCTACCATCTAATAATATTTTTTATGAAGATAATGTGAAACTATATGGTTCTCTTAATGAGTTTGACATACCGCAAGCTGATTTAATGTCTATTCGGATATGGTTAATTTCTATAAATATATAAAAATGTACCCTACTTCATAATGTCAAAAATAAGTAACGACATCTTAGTATTTCCAGATAATAGGGTATGTTAGAGCGCAGATTTACTATTCAAAAAGAAGACAAAGACGACCTGTCTTGGTCTAAGAAGGCTAATATAGTTCTTCGTACAGTCAAAAAGCTCTCCAAGCTCATTATTTAACACTAATAAAAAAACACAACCTTCGTTAGACCCTTATTCGAGTCGGTTGCAGTAGTCTGGAGTCTTTATTTGGCAAGATAAAAAGATGAAGATGGCCACAGACTGGAGAACTGAATTACTCAACACACTCAAAGTCAGATACAGGTGAATAATATTATCATATTATTTGTACTCCACAGTGACTTGGTCCTCATTTTAAGTCAATATAGTCAACATTTAGCAGGAACTACATGGCTATTCATTAAAATTATCACATGAAAGCTTTAGAACTTCTGTACGGAAATAGTTTCTGATAAATCGAGTGTTCTACATTTGGAATAACTTTCTTAATAATTTGGCGTATGCGCAATCATCTCCTGCCTTAAAAAATTCTTTCGATTCTTATGGGCTATCGTGAATGATGGTACTCGAATGGGTTGCTGCTGCTAATGTACTAATGACTTTTACTATATATGTACCCCTTTTAAAGTTAAAGGGACGGTACTTTAGTAAGTACTATAAAAAATTTTTACAGTAGTGTAGATAGTTTCTGTTACATCATATGTTTTATATATCTGTTATTCTTTAAACATTATAGAACTTCTATCCTCTCTTCTTCACTATTGTATAAATTTTGAACAAATAAACAACAAAAAGCAAATATTCATTTCATATTTTCAATTTCGTTTACTTCCACTGTTTTTATATTTTAATTTATTTAGATAATTCTTTATAATTCGTTTATTTAATTGTGGGTTTTTTACGAATGTATTTCGTAATAACTTGACTTGCAAAAAGCGAGGAGAATTCAATAACTTTCTGCACGGTTAAATTTGTTGGTTTCATTCATGATGATTCAGACAGATTTACGATGCTGCTTCGATTATGCCACCAGCATGGAATTACCGCCACCAAGTATCAGAGCAGACAAGAACAGATCTCGGAATAGGTGGAAGAACTCCTTAGGCCAAAAATAGGTAAAACAGTTCCTTGAAGAACAATCGCTGAAACGTACAAGCGGCCTATTGAGTAGAGACAGAAAGTATATAAGTGGATTTACTAACTCGCTACTGAAGCTGAAAAAAATATATAAATAATACGAACTTGTCAGCAGAAACCACATCTAGATTCTGCCAAATAGAAGAGAAAAGGCTTGGCAAGAACGCGGTTTCAAAAATGTAAGTTGAATATCTTGATGCACAAATGTATACTGAAGTTGTTAGATGTAATTAAAGGAATGAGACTACAGAAAATACTATTAAGACATGAGAACTACAGTAGAGTTACAAATAGTACTGCTAATAACTTTAAGTATTACTTTATAATTTGTATTTAGGTTTATTAATTTAACATATGCATATTTTCTCATGATTTATTGTAATGCATATATCTAAAATGGTAACAATATATTTAACCAAACACGTCCGTAGCGTTGTCTCCACCGAACGAATGATTGGCAATGTTATTCTACGTATGTTTATCGATAATTATTTTACCGATGCGAACATAGGTTACACATCGTTGATGTTCAATCAAATTTGGAACCAACACGATCATACATTATTTCAGTCTGCATGTCTCGTCTTTCTTCCTCGCCTCACAGTACTTAAACACAATATACGATGGCGAACAATTCCCTTATACAAGAAGTCTGCTGCTTAGATCATTAATAGACACGAGCTAACAGTTTTAAGAGTGTAATTTGTCGAATGAATATTTTCCATAACAAGTACCGATCTTTACTTGCTATTTACAGCAATCGTTCATGTTCTAATCGCCTATTGAACTGAATTATGCGAAGAGAATCCATATTTCTGGTCTAATCGAAAGCAGATTCTCTTTAATCGTTTACGTTAGTGGTATGTACACTGCAGGCCATAAGTTTGGAATCAGTTCCAGTAAATTCATAAAAATTAAAATTTATCTATGTTACGTTCGTATTACTTTGATATAAGTACAAAGGATTATTCTTAAGTACATTATAAAGCTTTACATAAAAGATGTAGTTTTAAATGCATTAATAGTTGGAAAATAACCAGAGATTAAGGAAACTCTGCGTGCGGTATTATTTATTCGAGCAGGTAATATTTCTGCATAATGAACGATTACCTGGAATGGACAAATTTTATTGCAGACCCTTCCGCGTAAACCTTTTGTAATTACATTTAGTTTTTATATTTATAAATATTTATACATTTTGAAGTAATGAGAATATTTTAGTTGCTTCGTTTCATTTAAAGTGTGTAGACACATAAAAGTGTGTAGAATCGGTAAACATCGTTTGATTATGGCGAAGAGAAAGCAGATATCGCTAGAAAAACGTGTAGAAATTATTAATCATCATAATCGGGGAGATTCTATACGGGATATCGCGAAAAGAATGAAGATATCGTACAAAGGTGTACAAAATACAATTAAAAGATACCAGTCTACTGGAGGGTATACGGACAGAAAACGATCAGGAAGACCAAAAATTACAACTCCTGCAGAAGATCAGACAATTATATTGACGTCGAAAAGAGATAGAAGATTAACGGCCTCGCAAATCCGCGGTGAGTTTAACAGGGAGCGTGAAACTCGGATCTCTTTAACCACAGTAAAAAGGCGGCTCAGAGCGGCTGGACTGATGGGACGTGTAGCAGTTCGCAAACCGCTTCTGCGTCCGCAAAATAAAATAAAAAGGCTACAATGGGCTAAGTTACATAAAGATTGGACAATAGAACAGTGCGAAAAAGTACTATGGACCGACGAATCAAAGTACGAGGTCTTCGGTTCCAGACGTCGGATATTTGTAAGAAGAACTGCTACGGAAAAAATGTTACCGCAATGTGTGGTGCCCACGGTAAAACATGGTGGCGGTTCTGTAATGGTTTGGGGATGTTTTTCTTCGGCTGGTGTAGGAGATCTGGTGAAAATCGACGGAGTTTTGAAAAAGGAGGGTTACAGACAGATTCTCGAACACAACGCTGTGCCCTCCGGTCTGAGATTACTTGGAGAAAACTTTATATTCATGCAAGACAACGACCCAAAACATTCTTCTCATTTATGTAGAGGATATCTCCAACAACAGGAAGCTGACGGTGTTTTACAAAACATGGTTTGGCCGGCACAATCGCCAGACCTCAATCCAATAGAGCTGTTGTGGGAAGAATTGGATAGAAAAGTGCGTGAAAAGTGTCCGACGTCCCAGACTTACATGTGGCAAGTTATACAAGATTCTTGGGCAAATATACCCAATGAAACCCTTACAAAATTAGTGTCTCGTTTACCGCGATTGTGTGCTGCCGTCATTGAAGCAAAAGGAGGGTATTTCGATGAAAAGTCCATTTAGTTGATAATAAAAATAAGTGGATGTAAATAAATAAAATTTGCTTTTTTTCCTGCTTATTTTATAATAAAACGTTTTGGTATATTAATATTGTTTTATTTTTACAATGTTTGTTAAAGCCACTACAATATTTTCATTATATTCAGAAGTGATTCCTAACTTATGCAAGTGATTCCAAACTTATGGCTTGCAGTGTATATACGTACATTACGTATTTTGTAGTCTTGTGTGATTGGGTTATCAATAATTCTTTTCTATTATAATCGAACTTATACAAAAAGTACATAAGAAATGCGTTAATAATAGTCTGACCATAACCAGGACACAGGTTAATCACACTAGATTAACGTAATAATCACAGCGAAGTAATCCATGTGATCCTTCAGAAAACCTATTCTAATATAATACCCGAGAGATTCCGCCATGAAAAAGTATCTGCGAGCCCCAAAAGTTAGAGACTACTGTTATAAATTATTTAGAGTATTTCTAAGTTCATACGTTTACATTTATAAATAAGTCAAATATGACTCAAAGTGCACTATTCAAAACTAAAGCAAGCACTTCAAGACGTTCTTGAGCACTATTACGAATGCACTATTTCAAATAATCTACCACTCAATTTGTGGAGGAATTAAGACTTTTAACATTAATAATTTTGTGATTCATCTACTGCATATGTTACAGTTCAAATAAGAATATATTCAAAAACATATTATTCGAGACCTTTAACACACTGTAATCTATAAAAGATTTATTACTTTTCTAGTCACTTTAAAACGTTTTGAAAGTCTTATTGAACGAACATATACAATATTATAATTTCAAAGTAGCAAATATTAATTTGTCAATTTTTTCGATATACTGACATTGATACAGTATTGGAAGTCAAGTCACTTCGTATATATACAAACAAATGACATGTAATAATTGAATATTCAGGACGTTTTAAAGATACAACTGCTGATAAGAAGAGGAGCAGCGATGAATTAAACAATTTGTCAGTGGCTAAAAGATCGATGAGGTAGATAAGCCGAAACAGACAACGCAATACAAGAACCGAGGAAACAGATCCAATGAATGAATGAAGAGCGTACTCGTTTTGGCATTTTATTATCGTGCCACATGTGCCCGTGTCTGTGGTAACATTGACCCTAAATATCTTAACATTAATCATGCACCATTTGCTGCGGAAAGAATCGCGGAACAAGGAGAGTTTTCTTGTTAAACGCTAGGAGAATATTTAACGAAGAAAAAAACAACGGCATGACCGTTTTCATGTGCATGTTCAAAAAAATAATAAGATAAACTGTAAATACATGTCATTACTAATTAATACATAATGGATAGATGGTAATTAGTTTTTGGCATGAAAGTTCAAGGCGGCGGACTTTATGAACATTAAAAGAACTTTAAAATATGCACAACAGTATATAATCATAATCTTCACGATGGTCATGTTTTACACAACGTGTGTTTTAACGAAGGATATGTAAGGTCATTTAAATACTTGACACTAATGAAAAACAATTATTTAAGGTGATTGTATTAATATATTAAGAGAATATCGATTGTGGGTACTATGTTTACCACACTTTAATAATAAAGTAAATGTGTAAATATGATATTGGTTGTGTTCTGAAAATTTTTAGTAGCAGCTGTGCATTTGCACAAGAATAAAAATATTTGCATAATTTGACAGCTTAACTTTTGGTTTTCAGTTCGTTTGAATAAAATTAAAGTACGAGGATAGATCAATAATTAGTGAGTCTAGCCAAAAAAACAAATTTTTCCGCAATTGATTCAGTTCATGATACATAATCGAAATTAGTGACCTGTATGAACTGTGTAGATCCTTTTCTACTTCGCGTCCAGACACGTTTAAACGCAGATGGTCACCGTTTTATGGTCATAATCGATGGAGATTGGTTCCCAAAAACAATCTTCAGTTCAATTTAGAGTTCATCGTTTCCTTTTTAATGGCATGAACTTCATCGATGGTCTTTACTGTTTTTTCTGTTTCAAAATAAGATTTTTTGCTAGTGCTGTCCTCTTCGGCCAAGATCACTGATTAATAATCTAACTTCGTGCACAGATGATAATTTTTTTGGTAGTATATGTCCTGTATTTTTTCGTAAGCAATATGGAAAATTCCTGTTTTGACAATTTCCTCAAAACTTAGTCTCAAGTTTTGGTAACAATAGTCCTTAATTTGCTACAATTAGTTACTAGTTTCGTGAATTTATACATAAGAAATCGGAAAAATAAACAAAATATGAACGATCCGGTGTAGCTGCTTTTTTCTGAAAACATTAGCGTATAAGAGCTAATTAAGGTAAATCATATAGATATTCAAAAAAATTAGACATTGAATCGCCTACAAAACATAATATTTTCGTAAATAACTGTGAGAGACAAGAACTGGTTGACTTTAAAAAATTTTGATGGTAGATCTCCGAAAAAGCTTTTTAATGTCATTAAAAGTGGTGAATCCTGGATACAAATTTACGAACCCGAGGCAATCATCTATTTAAATGCTTGAAAATGAGACAAAAAGCTAGCAAAATCTATTCGTGGTAAAAGTGCAACCAAAAAAATTATTGCCTTTTCTTCAGCTACAGTGGTCCATTTTCTAAATCCCTCTTGAAGATTATTGTGAAACTGTAAATGGGAATTGCTACATAAAAATTACTTTCTCCAAGCCTTAGTAAAATTATATAGTGGAATTTTGTTAGACCATGACAATGTAATCCCATATAGCCACGAAAACAATAAATTGTGTAAAAAAATCAGGAATCAAACTGGTCATTCATTTACTATACGATTCAGATATTTCCAAGGATTTCCATATGTTACCGTTATACCGTTATAACGCCATTTTAATAATTTGCCAGAAAAAAATTATCTATCTGTTTAATAAACTGATTCTAAAGAATGAACGAAAGTATTTTAGTTAAAAGACGTCATTTTGAAAAACGATAAAACATTTTTTTGTTACTAATTTTTCGTAACTAATAGACCAATAACAAGCTCGATATTTGGATTCATTATGAAAAAGATGTTCACTTGAAGACGCTATTACACTCTGTGTATATATGTATATTATAAAACCTTTTTATTATGTTTTTAAGTTATTTTATTTAATTTAAATACGATTCGATCTTAAACACAAAAATTATTATCAAACCAACATTTGTGAGTTTCAAGTATTCGAACGAGGAAGCCTTTTATTTGGTTACATAAAGGCAAGACCCTTTTCTGGTTTCTAGGAAACTCATTGCCTAAAACGAACGTATTTGTGCATCTAAATCAATTCCTATAATATTTTCTAGAATATTTCGCTTTACATTTAAAATTAATTCTATTTGATCTAATTTCTAAATACAATTAGAAATTTAAATTTTAAACCCTTTTCACGCGGAATACACATTTATTATGACGGAATACACGTTCATTATTGTGCTCCACTTTCTATCTACCTAGTAATTATAATTCTCCATTGCATTAGCATTACATTTTAAAAAGTCGTATAATAAATCAATTTAAAACCTATAATAATATTAATAATAATAATATTAATAATAATTCTAGTAATACAATTTTCAATGTTGTCATGGTTACCCTGCATCTTGATTGATTCATTTCAAATTGATGAGAGCCCTTGCCCTTTATCCCACCAATTCTTTTAAATGGCCTGATCCTTTCAAATACACCCTTTCTTCTCTGACACTTTTCAACGGCAAAACACGCGCAGATTCGTGAGTAAAATTTTACCGTAACACCGTACATGTAGTGTTCGCACAAAATATAGCATCCTGTTCAACGAAATACACACACACACGCGCGCAAGTATATCTCGTATTGTTCGATAGCAATTTTCTACTAATTCTATATTCTAATCAGCATCTTATGTAAAGGGCGTATCAAATTACGCGATTTCCTTTAAGAATAAATAAAATATAGATGGCGCACTGAATTTATCTGAGTATGTGGGCATTTAAAAAGTGTGATGTATGATATTTATAAAAATGGCTTCGTACACAGTATAACAACGAGTTCAAGTTGTTGAATTATTTTATGAAAATCACCGATCTGTGAAAAGAGTTTTTAGAAAATTACGTGAATTTTATGGTTTACATAATTGTCCATCTGAAAGCACTATTGGTTGAATTATTAAAAAATTTCAGGAGACAGGTTCCGTGGAAGATCAAAAAAGTGAAAAATACAGTCGTAGTGCTCGTTCGCAAGAAAATATTGGTTTGATTCGTGAAAGTGTTGCTGAAGATCCTGAAATGTCCATTAGACGACGTTCACAACAACTTGGACTTAGTGGATCAATGAATCAGCGTACTTTATACAAAGATTTAGCTCTAATGGCATATAAGGTTCAAGAAATACTGGAATTGAAGCCATTAAATCATTTAAAAGGTCGTTCGTTTATCAATTTCATCAATGGACAACTAGCTGATTTTTCTCAAAATAATGTTTTCCGATGAGGCACATTTTGAACTTGGTGGCCATATTAATAAATAAAATTGCCGTATCTGGGGTGAGGAAAATTCACGAATTATTCATGAGAAACCTATGCATCCTAAACGAGTTACTGTTTGGTGTGCATTATGGCCAGGTGGTGTAGTTGGATATTTAATGAATATTGATCTAGAGCTTATGTGGTTTCAACAGGATGACGCTACACCTTACTTTGCACACAAATCAATAGATTTATTGAGAGAAAAATTTCCCGGACGTGAATCTCAAGAAACGGTGATGTTAATTGGCCACCAAGATCATGTGATTTGACACCGTTAGACTATTTTCTTAGGGGTTATGTGAAAAGTCAGGTTTATAAAAACAATCCACAATCAATTCCTGCTTTGAAAGATGAAATTATTCGTGTCATTGATGAGATAGAGCCTCAATTATGTAAAAATGTCTTTGAAAATTTTAACAAAAGAGTAGACGTCTGTGGAGCTGCAGGAGGAGGCCATTTGGCAGATATTATTTTTCGCATATGAATGTCATAACTGATACTTCAATTACCAATAAAAGGTTTTTGAAAGTGAATGCAAATTATGTGTTTTATTTATTCTTTAAAAAAACCGAGAAATTTGAAACACCTTTATATTATCTAATTTATTTTCTTAAAGCTTATACAATTGATTATATTTTTTGCTTACTACTTTCGTTCATTCAAGCCTCAAGATTTCTTTTTATTTAATTTATTAATTAGTCAAAGACGACCTTGTTTTATTTCTGCTAATGATATTTCTTTCAGCTTTACACACATTCTGGACTTATCGTAAATTATTTATGATAACTCATGTCCATAAACATTATTACTACATCTTAATTAACATACCAGCGCTACACGCACGAAAGGGTTAATAACAGGATTAAGAATCTGCCTTATGCTCTCTAACTTTTTTAACTGATAATCGAGAACGAAAAGTGAATTGTTTGCAACATTGTGGTGCAGAACGGTCTTGGTCATGGCCTGAAGTTTTGCTTCAAGCATCGTCAAAAGCAGACATTCGTCAGACAAATATTATGCTCTCAGTACGAGGGATATTAAAAGTGTCGTGTTTCTTGAGTTCCCACCACTAAACAATTAGGTCAAACATATACTGTCGATAATCCATTATCCAGAAGTGCCCAGAGCTGTGTAACTGAAAAGTATTTCACTGTGAGTCCATATACGAGTTTCATCGACCGTAAAAAATTGTTGAATCTTGGATGGGATGTGCTGCCACATCCATCATACATTTGCTTCGTTCTCTTAATCCCTCCTTGGGTGATGCACCATTCAACTAAGATGAGGCATCGCCTAGTGAAGCTCTTTACCAAAAAAGACAGGTTTTCTATGAGTGAAGAAATGTGATAAAGTAAAGTTTTACGTAATGTACTCAATGCAAACAACCATAATTTTATTCGATTTTCATAAATCTGTTTAGTTTATTTCCATTGGGTATATTTTGTGTACTTTATAGAATGAATTTAAGAAATCTCGATAACTGGCAAAACTCAAACTCGTTTATAAAATAACCTTTTTTGTTCCATTTGGAAAAATGAAAAAACGAAATCTTCTACAAATTATATTCTGATAATCTTCTTAATAAAGGACTTACAGAAAGAAAAAGGAGAAAGGTGGTCTTGAGCATGTAGTAGAGAACTCGAAAACGAGATAGAGACAGAGAATTAAGAGTAAAGAATGCCAAAGAATATTTGAGAATGGATTACGTAATTAAAGATGAAAGTCTGGTTATGCCGAGAGTCTTAATTAATTTTACTTTTAAGTGATATTTTTGCCCGCGGGAGCTTCGAACGAATTAAAATTCTAATATTCCTCATCTAATTAATGTAATCGTTTTCTTTTATTCTTTTTTTTCTTGCTGGGCGCGGATAATTTCGTTTTCTTTTTATGAGAATTTTACACATAAATGGATAGACGAAATGATTTCGTGGCGCATTTCTACCTTTTCTTTGTTTAATAACGTTGAGCTGTAATTAAATCAACGTTTTAAATTATTTTATTTGTGGCAAGAAGGTTAATAACCAAAATCTTAATCGGCACTGAAATTATTTGTTTAGTTTGATAATACTGAAATTTCATTACAATGAATAACTAAAAACTATTTTTGAAAAGCATTCCTAGATAAGAAAAAAAGAACAATTTTTACTAAACAAAAGACCAAAATATATTGTTTATGGGGAGTTATAGAAAATGTGTTCAGAAATGGATAATATTGAAAAGAACATGTGAAGTAAACAGAAAGTCTAGTGAAGAACTGAAACAACATTATGGCTAGTTTCAAAAGCAAAAAATAGGAACGTAAGGTGATTACAAGGTATATCAAGACTTGCAAAAAAAGACCACCAAATCAATACCTTTAGATAGTGTAATTTTAAGAAGAAGACCAAGAGGTAGACCTTGAGCAAGATGAATAGAGTTGCGGAAAGGGATTTTATTATTAACTATTTGGGCTGTGTGCGGAAAAAAATTTCTCGTTAATGCATCATATTATTACAAATTAATAAAGCTAATGATGTGTGAAAGCTAAATTATTAACAAAGTTGTGATTTGTAGTATTAAAAATAATAAAAGCGTCACAGAGCTACTCCAGGGGGTAGAAGCATACACGATCATATCTTGATAATGAGTCAAATAATAGAAAAAGCTAGAAGAACAAAGAAGAAAGTATTCATGGTCTTCATTAATCTTGATAAAACATCTAACAAAATGCCCAGAAAACTAACAGAGGTATGCTTGGGGTAAATTTACTTATAATAAGGGCAATAATTAGTCTACATCGATGCACAAAAACTACGTTAGAGTTCGAAGCCAGACGTTACATGAACTTACAGTTAAAGATGACCTAGGGCGGGGAGGGGTCCTCTGACCAGTTTTGTTCGATATAATAATGAACGATGTTATAAAGGAAACGAGTATATCAACGAAAAAATTGTACATTGGTTGAAGAAACTTAACATCCATATGGATACAGGAATGTGCATTTGCTGACGATTTGGTAGTATTTGCACAAACTGAGGAAGAACGAAGAGTAAGCATCGAAACATGGAATGAGGCAAGAAATCTAAAAATTAATGATAGTCAACAAGTCGAAACATTTATGTATCTAGGTGCGTTAATAAACTGCCGAAGAAACTTCGAACTGGAACTTACAGCAATACTTAAAAGTGCATCTAGGCTATACCATGCAATAAGAAATACGATTTTAAAGAAAAGAGAGGGAGTCCAAAAAATGAAAATGTACGTTTTTAGAACTGTGCTTTTCCCAATTATGATTTTCAGATGTGAAAGCCTACCGTTGAATAATAGACATAAAAGCAAAATCCAGAGTCTTGAGATGAAACACCTAACAACGATTCTCGGAGTAACGAGGTTAGATAGAATTAAAAATAGTACATTGAAAAAAGAGACTAATATCGAGCCGGTGGCTGAGAGAATAAAAAAAATCATCTGAGATTGTACGTTATGAACATATCTTGAAGATGGATACAAATAGACCACTTAGGCTTGTATGGAAGGCAGAGAGGAAGATTCATGAGAGAGAGAGACGTCAACAATGATGTGAAAGACACTGGTATAAGCAATGGAGAGCATTTATATAAATGGACAAAGCGAAAAAGTTACAGAATAATATAACGTATATAGTTGAAATGTAAATGTATATAGAACTGCAAAATAGTAACTTTACACTTTCGAGTACTCGTATTATAAGCGTAAGATTATATTGGGTTAGCAACTAAGTACTTTCGGTTTTTACTGATAGAGAGCGTTGATTAGATATTTTTAAAGATATTTCCTCTTTGAGTATTAGTAATTCATAAACATTGGCTTTTGATAATAATTTTCGCGTTTAGACCAAATTGTATTAAAATTAAAAGTCAATTTAAAATATATATACGAAGCCTAACAGTATAAATTGAAGTTAATGGTTGAAGACACATGAAGAAATAGAAAGATATTTGCAATAAGATATAACCTTTGCTGAGACGATTCATTTCAGAGCCAATTTACGTCATCTCTAGAGTTATGTTATAGTTCCAAAAAGTAATTATTTAAAAAAAACATAAATTCATTCGATTAGAAAGAAAACATTTGATTTCCAGATATAGCAAAATGAAATTCTACACTCGAAACCGAATGAAAGCATAGGAGCAATATATCGAGAAAGTTCCGATAAATCCACAGAATATGACTGTGACGGTATGTCAAATGGCAATAGTCGCGAGACACTACTACATTTATAAAAACTTTTAAACATACGTCTACCATCCCAAGTATTGTTATTCATAAAACACTTTAGGAGTGCTATCAGGGAATTAATTAAGCAAAAAGAAGATCTGATTTTTAATCAGTTTCTCAAAACACCAAATATTGATCGGCCAGTAATGAAATATAAATGGATTTCGTGGTTCTAAATCTATTATACGGTGTACCAAATATAAATGATATGGAAAAAAAACAATAAATGGACAAGAAAAAGTTTTACGCTAGGTGAAGTAACCTAAGACAGAAACCGGCAAAAATTCTTTAACAAACGACCTGCTACATTCAGAGCAAAACCTCTCAAAGTTTATTTATAATCGTAGTACTGACAAAATATTTAAAATTTAGTCAATATTTACTTATGAAGCTGAAACACCTGTTCAAAAATTAATGATCTTCATGTGTTGCGTCATTATAAGACTTGAAAAAATATGCTAATTTTCATGCGGAAAAATGTATTTTTAGATAAAAACCCATAACACATCCGATACATCATAAATTAGTAGCATATAATAGTATGATTCATAAAGTGATTAGAATACCTATGTCAAAAGTTACTTTCGAAAAAAAATTATATATAATAAAAATAAAAGAAAGAATGTCAACATTAAATATAAAGTAATTACTTACATAGGCGCTCCGAGAGTTAAATTCCCAAAATTTCTTAAAAAACAAAATGTACGAGTAACAATCTGCTTCTGGACTTCCGGGCTGGAACCGCGTCACTGGTATAACTGCCGACGTTTCGTACCCACTCGTATGGGACATTTTCAGAACTCATCTACTGCCACTGTCTGTCGCACTGAAACGTCACTATATCAGTCACTATATCAGTCAGTATATCAGTCACTATATCAGTGACGCAGTTGCAGTTTGGAAGCCCAGAAGCAGATAGTATGGACCTCGACCGCGGAAGTCTTCGTACCCGATTGTACGAGTAACGTTTATGAATAATAACTCTCTTGCAAAACACATAAAAATAACAAAAGCTTAATAGTCAAATAGAACGTGTTTTCCCCAACATTTCTAACCTATAGCCATTTTGATTTTATTAGGTATGGTAAAAAAAATCAGTTCCTTAGAGTTTCTACATTCTACACTCAGCAAAAAAGATATTGTTATAACCTTAAAACATGCGTATTTAGAATCTGTAGTCTATTTGCACAACTCCAATAACGCGCTATCTTTTTATATTAATGGGTTATTTCGATTTTCAAATGAAAATATGTTACTAGATCAAAACACTAAACCATTTAGTTAAATTGTTTTTTGCTTGTTAGTTCTAAGGTAAACGTAAATAAGTAATGTTTATATTATTATTATAAATTACCAAAAGTGTAGGTAAAATATTTAAAAGTAGATAACACATGTAAATTAGAAATAATTTTCTAAAATATTTAAAATATTTTTGTTTGAATATACACATAGGGGTAGTGTTTTGAGTTGTGGTTTTGGGTTGGGTGAGTAAATAAAAATAGCCAGTGGTACATCTTGGGGGTCTTCGGTGGTTTCCGAAGTGTAAGTGGATCAGAGATCAATAGATTTTCGTGGTTGGGGATTGTTTCGAAGTATTTTTTGGATATGTCCTTAATTGTATCGAGTAAGGTTGGGATGTTTAGGTCGTGTTGTGTTGTGTCGTTTCTTACAAATCAAGATGCTTGCGTGATTATTCGCAATACCCTGTTTTGTAAGGATTGGAGTATTTTTAAGTAGAACTTGTCTGCGTGCCCCCAGGCAGTTGATGGTACTGCATATGTTAAAATTGGTCTGATGACTGCTTTCAGCAGCAGTATCTTCCTGACTAAGCTGAGTTGGTTGTGTCAGTGTAATAGTGGATAGAGTTATGTTATCACTCCTCTTGCATGGTTGCAGACTAGTTCCACATGGAATTTCCAGGTACTTCATTTTGGTTGTCCATGGGATGTTTCTCTCGTACATGATACGAGGGGCGTTTGGTCTTTTCTTCGTCTGTCTGATGAAGATGATGGTGACGACATTTTTTTTTGCTAAGTGTATATTAGAATTGAGTTTACTTTAAATAATCGTCATGTACATTTATTAAAAATAAAATAATGAAAATGAAAACACTTTGCGAATATTGCGTATCAGTGGTATTTTTTTATTGTAATAATAACAATAGATTCATTGAACGAGATGCACGTGTTTCTTTCGTGCAAATGTTGCACCCCTATTGATCAATTATATGCCCGAAAATACAGTTCTATCTTTCCCAACAGTATATTCTTAACTTAAAGTCAGGAAGTATGTTTCCAAATTGGATTTTATATACATATATAATGTTTGAGAGATATTGATTATGACACTTCTAATGCGACTAATTAATCTTCCATTTATAAATTCAAAGCAAGCCTTTCAATAACAAAATGATTTCATCAAAATTAGCGAAAAAAAAGGAGGAGCCACACTAAGCATTTGCAAAAAAATGAACATATTAACACACCTTAATCCCACTAATAGGTGTAGTTAAATAATGTTATAGTTCGCATATATCAACCAAAAATAAATTTTAATTCTTATTGACCCCGAATTAAAATTTAATTACAACCTTCTACGGAAACTACAAAAATTCTTCTGTCGCACTTGGAGGTCGACCATTTTGACAGTATGCAGCAATAAATTAATTGAAATCATTAATTAAATAAAAGTTGTCCGATGAAAAAACCCAATTAAAAATTGTGATTGAAGTACAGCTGGAACCTATGACCTCCGACATACAACATAAACGTTCTATCGCAAATCTTTTAACAGGGTTTGATAATGTTTTTTTTTAATATTCGACTGAAACGATTCGTTTTTTAATTAATTAAAATGCGGCGTCTCCAAGGCGACCGCTCGGATCCTTTTTTAAAACAAAGAAATCTGTAAAGTAAATGGACTTCGATTTGTACACCTGCTTCACCTGTAATTTCTTGTCACCTGATACCATAAATGGTAAATATTCATATGCAGCACAGATGTAAGTTTTAATATATTCCAAGTATTTTTTTATTGATATATCTTCTCTTAAATAAATGGTAGTTATTTTAAAATTATAAACTCAAGGTTGACATGCTGTAACTAAAAATTCTTGTACAATATTAAAATAGGAATCGAACCACGTGTGTTTACTTTATTATTAGCCTTTTTTGTGAATAAATTTGTCGCAAATATCGATGAAAAACTTTTATTGAATTCAACATCGCTGGCATTGTCTGCAACTGTTTCATAGACAGTGACGATTTGAGAAAACGAAATTTACGGTTACGACTATTTTATTTAAATGAACCTATACGCTTCGGGTATATGTATTGTATACTTCTTGTAATATGTAAGGACAGTAATAAATACTGTTTAATAACACTCGTGCTTTATGTTATGATGTAAATAAGTAATTTGAATATTAAGTATTAATAATAATATTTAATGATAGTATATTAATGCATAATATAATCACATTATTATTAATTAATTCGTAATATACCTTTCACTCTCGACTTGCTGCAACCACTTCTATGAATATGAGTAGTAATATCATTATCACTCTAGTCCCGTGGGGCACGATAACAACAAATGTGGGGCGTGAGCATATCAGAGGAAAGCAATAAAGTACACTCTGACATTAAAAATACAAACAAGTTTAATAATTATCAGTAACTTTGTTGGACCTGTCTTACAGAGCAAAGTTTTTCGAAAATAGGTTTAATATTCGAAATTTATACTCTTAGTTCTTTTTTAATATTTAGCTGAGATCTATATTTTATGTAAAAAGCGCAACCGTAGAAAATCCGGTTTCGCAAAGGATGGTAAAAATTTGTCGTCCACTTCTGCCCATAATGCAAACAGATATTTATTATTAAATTTTCTTTTGATTTCGCCACTTGCTGTTAATGCTTTTCAGTGATTACAAAAACAAAAAAATGTTGTTCTACGACCTTATAGATTTTAATAAATTCAACCACATTTGCAAACATTTCCAGGCTTTCTTGCTTTATATTTTTGCTCCACAGTCCCAATTTTCTACATAAAGCATTAACTTTGTCAAGTAGACCAATTTCATCACAAATAAATAATCTCATAATTTTTTGGCTTCCGGTTTAGCTTCCAGAAAATGGTGATTTCGTCTTTTAATTCATAAACACGTTGCCAAACTTTCCCACGTGACAACCATCTTGCCTCGGTGTAAAACAGTAACGATATATGTACTGCATCCATGTCTTTACAATGTACATTAAAGCTTCTTAATTTAATGGGTCTCATTTAGATATGGTAATTTTGATGGAGCCTGTGGTTGATTCACTTAATCACTGAAGATTGAAATATAACCCCTTGCCACATTAATTTTCGAATTTTGTATACGTATTTCGACAACTAAGTTGTCATCATCAGCAGATAATTAAAAAGTGTCGCACATGGTAAACTACGGCGAAAAACACCCGTACGAAAGCAAACGCAACGGCACGGATCGTACGGAGTTTGTTTTCGTACGGGTGTTTTTCCGTAGTTTACCAGATGCGACACTTTTTAATTATCTACTGATGATGATAACTTAGTTGTCGAAATACGTATACAGAATTCGAAAATTAATATGGCATGGGATTATATTTCAACCTTCAGTGAAACTCATTTAGATATAATTTACTACGGTTACAATCGTCCTAAGCACAATATTCAGATCAAAACTCATTTCTTTGGAAGCCAGAGTTTGTGAATCATACAATGTGTCCAGCTTTAGAGTTCTATTGGTTTGCAGAAAAGTAGTTCTTTAACTGCTGACAGATCATTACAAAATGGAACATAGGCAATTAAATGATCACCTTTATGGGGATCTGTTGCTCATCAAATTGAATTGAAAGCAATTTGTCACGCAAATTCCCAAAACACCGATACTCTACAATTTCAGCTATATTATCAATTCGATAATCAGCATCATTTGATAAAATTATGGACTGCAATTGTTTGACAAAATTATCTTCAAACATAAATTCTTCGATCTCAATCGCAACTGGCAGAACTAGTTCTTCATCAACGGTGTGAAACTTTTTACACCTGAATAATTTATATGAAGCTTTATAAGAGACAAATATAACTTCGTTCACAGATCAAACCTTTTTGAAATATGGTTTCTGTTTTTCACACGATTTTAATTTTAATACTCACTATGAAGGGCTTTCAAATGTTGTTTAAGTTTATTAGGTTTCATGCTGTTCGCTGTCAAAATGTTTGAGCTAATGACACACAGAGACCTCTCTTCTTCATTTGCTTCAGTATTGCTAAGCCCAAAGTCTTCGGAACAACGCTCGTCTGTGTACTTAATGACACCTCATCCATGATTCTGTATAAATTTACTGCCACTAAAATACCAATTGCAGTAAACACGTAAATTACAACATACATAATCGAGAATCGACTCGCCTGACTAGGTGCAGTATTTACATATATACTATATAATCGCATGCATCACGATATGCCCTTTTGTGATAACGTAATTCATGTAGTGTCGTAGTGTGGCTTTAGAATCAAAACACATTCAAATAGAAACTGATATTACAATTACAGCACCATTTAAATAGAAAATTATTGTCTAAGCATCTAAACTCAAATCGAATTTAGTACCTAGCCATAATAATCTTCCAAGTATTTTCATTAGAGATTGTGGACATGTTTTAGGTGTCATTGTTAATTTAATTATCTCTGCTTGTTCCTTTCTTGAACATGGAAGATTGGAAGGGTTATACGTGTTCATAAGAATGACAATCGCAATGCAGTTTCAGTGCAGTAGTTCAGCCCCGAAGATGTCCCATACAAATGGATACGAAACGTCGGCAGATATACAAGTGACGCGCTTCCATCCCGGAAGTCCAGAAGCAGATAGACATCTGCAAGTGTAGACCAATTAACCGGATTAATTAAATTAAACGGTTTTGCGAAAGAGTTGAAATCTTAAATATATCAACAACCGGCTTCTGATATACGTCATTTGCTGTCTCGTTGAGCATATTGAATTATAAATAGGCGTTCCATTACCACTAACTTAACAAAAATTATTCGATTTGTTAGTAAAACTATCGATTATCGTTTTCAGGTGGACATAATATATGCTGATTTCGCCAAAATTATCGATTTAATTTATTTTCAATTCTGCTAACTCAGATACTTTTGACTTTTCTCTTCCGTTATTGAATTTCGTTTCTCCTTATTTAAGCTCTTGTTAGTCCTTCGTTTTTTAATGGTTTTTCACGCTCGTTATCTCCGGTGATCTCCAATGATCTAATGTGAGGTATTCATTTTTTAATATTCGCATTAATGAAAATCTTTGCGAAGATTGTTGGGGATTGTCATAAGCTTAATAATAACTTGAATTTGGTCCATAATCTGTAGTAAAAACGTTTATCTGAATATTAACACATACATATGCCATTATATCATTTTTAATAATAATAATAATAATAATATCTCTTTATTGCCCATCAGAGCCAAAGCTCCTATTACAGGACAAAACTTACTACATTAATGCGTACAAGTAAAATAAATCAAATGTAGGTTACCGTAATTAAACAAAAATTAGTTACTTAAATTAAAATTAAAAGTAACATTCTGACGAGAAGTCGAACGAGGGACATTAAAACATATCTGCGAGAGTAGAGAAGGGCAGTCCACTTTACCGTGTATAAGCTTGTAAAGAAATACCACACCAACGGCAAACCGCCGTTGCTCCAGAAAAATCACGCCAAACCTCGATAGTAATTCACCCTGCTTCGAACCCCGAATGGGATACCGACCATCCACGCGATACCATAGGAACTTCGCAAATCTCCTCTAAATCGACTCCAGAGCCTGCCTATGCACCCCGTAATAAGGCGACCAAACTAGAACCGCATATTCGAGCTTGGATCTGACAAGAGAGTAAAACAGTGATTTCAGGGCTGTTACATTAGAAAAAGATTTACAATTTCGGATAACAAATCCCAGAATTCGCCCAGCCGACGATACAGCGACCGCAGTATGATCGACAAACAACAATTTCGAATCAAACGTAACACCAAGGTCTTTATGTAAATCTGTACGTAGAAGAGTCTCGCTAGCCAGGGAATAATTGAAGATGATTGGTTGCACCCTTCTCGTGTACGTCATAGCCCTACATTTGGAAATATTTAGTTTTAAGGAGTTACTACAACACCAATCATTGACGTGGTCAAGTTGTTGCTGCAAATAAATGCAATCATCCACACTATTATTGCGTGTAAATATTTTGAGATCGTCGGCAAATAGCAGCTTCTCGGAATCGACAACAGACAGCAAATCATTAATAAAGATTAAGAAAAGTAACGGACCCAAATTTGAACCCTGAGGTACCCCTGAAGTAGCCAAAAACACTTCAGATGAAAATCCATTATAAAGTACAAATTGTGATCTCTCAAACAAGTAAGATTCAAAAAAAGTTAGAAGGGAATCACTAATGCCAAACGATCTCAATTTGCCCATCAGAATCGAGTGATTAATCCTGTCAAAGGCTTTAGACATATCTGTATATATCACGTCAACCTGGCCCCGGTCATCCAATACATGTGATACATATTGTGTAAAACACAGCAAGTTGGAAACGGTAGAACGCCTCTCCATAAAGCCGTGCTGATCGCTGTGGATAAGCCGACACACAGGCGGAGCAATGCAAGCATATAAACTCACTTCAAAAACCTTTGCGAAATTAGACAAGATGGATATGGGTCTGTAATTTGCGACGACAGAAGGATCACCACTGTTCAGCACAGGACAAACACGAGTGAGCTTCCAGACATTTGGAAAAGAAGAAGTTTTCAGTGCTAAATTAAATATAATGGATAGTGGAGTGACAAATACATCAGCACAATCCCTCAAAATAAAGCTTGGGACTTGATCATGGCCTGCGGTCACCTTATCAGGAAGCCTCCTCATGGATGCATGAATAATGGAAGCTTCGATGAAACTGATGTGTATGCTCGGAAAAACATCAGAGACACCAGAA
The DNA here is from genome assembly GCA_031893035.1 of Dermolepida albohirtum. NCBI lineage: Eukaryota > Metazoa > Arthropoda > Insecta > Coleoptera > Scarabaeidae > Dermolepida > Dermolepida albohirtum. Next base: position 132,297 of record JAVIWB010002248.1, on the reverse strand, counting down.
TTATCATCACGCTCCAGTTCCTTTATGGTGTTGCTTGGTTATCTATGGTAAGGGACTTGAATATTCTCTTTTGTTCACCAACCACATTTCTTTTGTGTACAACACTGACTCCAAGTCTTTGGGTTTCTTAATTCGAACTTGCCGATATTTTAAAAATTCTTCGAATCTGAAGTACTTCTTCTATGTTTATATTCAGAGTAAACTGGATTATGAAGTGATAGTATGCCTTAGTGTGTTTTACACTTACACACGTAGAGCTTTGGACGACATTCTGAAATGTTTTTTTAAAATAGCTCAGCTTCGGGTGACATGGTTTCCGCTACATCACTAGTAGAACGGAAAAAGCCAGTTGCGTTTGATCAACAGTGGCATTGATTTTAAAGACTTCAAAAAGGTTTTTAAAAAGTTTGAAAATGTCGTCTGACAACCAACTGGTACACTAAACCTAATCTAAAATACACAACGAAAACGCAACAAGAAGAGCGTATCTTGGGTTAAATGGTCCACTAGAATTTGCTTAAACAGAATGCACGGTAAACACCAGTTCTGAACTAGAAGAATGCAACTTTACTGCCTTTTATATTACTATAGCAACATCTTTTAAATTTTCAAGATAAATAGTTTACACTCTCAAAAATTTACATTTTGAAATAATTTTTCAAACTTTTTATTCTCTAAAAAGTAGGTCAAAAAAACTAAAAAAATTTTATTAGAATCATCTTTAAAGCTTGCAAAAACAGAAATGACAAATTAATCAAAAGAGGTAAGAAAATCCTTACTACATTAATGTTCGCATCCATGTTTCGACAACTAAGCTGTCATAATCAGCAGAAAGACTCTCGTACACTCATTCAGTCGAAAACCTGACACGTAGTGTTTGAACAATACCGCACACCCAGGTACGACGCTGTGCTTAATAATCTGCTTATGATTAACTTATAATTAACATTAATGTGTTAAGGGGTTCTCTTACCTTTTTTGATTAAATCAATTAACCACAGTCTCCAACAATATTTACCTTAAGAGATGAGAAAATTGTTTAATTTTAACAATTATAGTAATTGCTTAATTCAATTTTCTTTTGAATATTGTCTAAAAATATATTTTTGTACTAATATTTTAATAAAAACTTCATATATTTTAGAAAATCGCATATGCTCATCTATTGTTAAATCTACGATCACGTATGCAGAGTCATAAACGAGATCATAAATATTTCAGCGACGATAACGCCGTATAATTTTATTCAGTAGGAGAGTCCGACCTTAACTTGGCGCAGATGTTGAATTAATTTTACATTAAACGGACAATAAATTCATTTTTTTCGCATTCTAGGAATGGATTCTATATTTTTTCGTTTCTTCTAATAAATTCATTGTCCACAACTCGTAATCATATTCAAATTACCAAATTTTTTACTTCCTCAAAATTCTAACTATAAAAGTGCATTTGTTTTTTGTTTATACTTTTTTATCCTTTTTTTAACGAAATTATATAAACCATAGTTGAATTTGATGGAGCCTGTGGTTGATTGACTTGATCAATAAGGTTGATATATAACCCCTTTCCACATTAACTTTTGTAAATTCTGTATACGCATTTCGACAACCAAGTTGTCATCATCAGCAGATAATTTCAAAGTGTCGCACCTGGTAAAACACGGCGAAAAAACAATTGTACGAAAATCAAACTCCGTACGCGATCCACACCGCTCAAAACTGTGATGTACACTGTGCACAGTGTACATCTCACATGACCGCGGAGGTCTACGTACCAAATTATAACACCATTCTTTTTTTACAAAAAATTACACAAATAATTTAACTTACCAACTTAGTAAAAATAACACAATATATTATATTAAAATGGATAAATAAGCAACAGCGAGTAGTTGTAACATATACTGACTGCAAAAACCTCCATTAAAATTGATCATCTTGCATCTTGTACTTCTTTCCAAATTGAATGAGTTTGAATTTTCAGTTTATACCCTTATAATAGAACTTGTTATGTTTCTTACAATGGGTTTAATTCGAATTGCTTTATTGCTTCATCTGATCTTCCACAGGAATTAAATTTGGACACTACTCTTTTGTATTTATGTCAATAATCTCCTGAACGCAACTCAAGCTTTAGCTTATACCAATGATTTAAAATATTTTCATCAGTTTCATCTATTTCCGATTGTTTAAACTTACAACATCGTTTTAACATTATTTGAAATTGGTGATAACCTAATAAAATAATGCTTAATGTTTGCGCCTACAAATAATTACCTATTCTAAGTGTAATAACCCTCTTATATTTAATTATTCAGTCGATCAAACTGTTTTAGCTAGACAAATTGAGGTTAAGGATTTAGAAGTTCTTTTCGACTCATACTTAAACTTTTCAGAATATACTCACTGTATATATAATTCTGTTTCGCGTTCTTTTTTTGTCGTCCGTTCATGCAGATGCTTCACAAATGCCTCTACAAATATGTACTCTAAAATTATTATTTTATTCATTTGTGCATTCCAAGCTCGAATATGCTAGCATTATTTGTTACTTACACTATGTATATCTACATCTAGACGAGATTCTCTTACATATAAATCTAGTAGTGAGCATCCTACTCTTGGTGTTCGTTTTATGATTTTCAGTCGTTTTCAGTTAGGCAAGATTACTTAGTGCCAAATTTTTGATAAAAAGTTATCAATAATGCAATTAACTAACCATGTATTTTGTCACAGAAAAACTATCGTGTTCCTCGAGATTCGAGATAATCTAATGGCACCTCTTTATCATATAGAACTAATGTTCTATATGATATTAAGCTTCTGTAGCATATGGTTATAAATACTAATACTTTATTTGGGATTCCATTCCAATAGTTTTAGTGTTATTTGCATTTGCTTAAATCTCATGTTTATTGATTTTTTATTTATTTAATTTAATTACAGTTTTTATGTATGATACCCTTGTAATTACCTACGTTTTTTAAATATTTTTTGCACTTTATTTTTTTCCTTCCTTTTTCTATAATCGGTTATTTCTTTGACCAACAAAGATTATTATTACCGTTACGAAAAGATTCTTTAAATATAAATGAACTCATATCGGACAAGTGAATATAAATTTTACAGATAATAACAAAATTATTTGAAAAACTTCTTTTAAAGAGAATAAAGTCGACTATGAAAAAGAAAATGTCTTGTATTTAGGGGGAGATAGTCAACCATTGATCAAATATATACAACTTGGTATTTTACAAAGAACTTTATTAAAGAAACTATGTGAAATAAAGCAACGATATTTTCAAATTTAACTCATGCTAACTCATGCAGGAAATCATGTTAAGGCTCAGAATCTAAAATACAAAAGACATTTTAAAAATAATTACATGACATACTACATATATACATATATATATCTCGAAAAGATTTGGCAGAGTCAGGTAAGAAAAGGAGTACTTGTCTATGAGGGAAATTGAAAGGTATACTTCAGGGCAGCATCCTGGGCCCAATGCTTTATTTTTAACTGCAATGTAGTAAAAGGATATAAAAGTAACAATATACATGGAATGTTATCAATTGCCAAGAATGTTATGTAGCAGACAATTGAAGGAACAACAGCAAAGCCACAAATTGTGAGAGCACTGATTCTAATTTAGGAAGAGATAGTTAACCATTGACTAAATACAAAAATTAGCAACTTTATCGAGGAGATGTATGAAGAAGAAAAGGCAATACTTTTAGATGAAACTCAAGTTTTTGACAAAGTTCGGCATGAAGGCTTAGTATGTAAATTATAAAAAGGATCAGCCAAGAAAAGGCGTACTTAACTATAACATTCTAGGCTATATACTTTACCTAATTTACATACAATAAATATTTTTCATACGCACCTAAGCTTTTATAATCATATTCACTATATATTCAATTCAGTTTCACATGTTCTTAACTTTATCATCTGTTTCTGCAGACGCTTTTCAAATTCTGATACTTTAAAATTATTGTATTACACTTTCGTATGTTGTAAACTTTAATACGCTGCCATTGTTTGGTATCTCCCATTACATGTATGTGCATTTTGAACTTGAAAAAGCCCAGAATAATTTTTTAAAATATCTTGCGTTTAAATCTAATGGCGAATATCCTCCTGGTGGTATAAATTACACGAGTTTATTTCGTTCGTGATTTTCACTTTCAAATTATTGTAAAATTTTTAATAAACTATCCAGAAGTGCAATAGATTTCCCTCCATTTTGTCGCATGTTAACTTCTGTGTGTCAACAAGGTTAAAATTGAGTTAATGATGAAAAAATGAAAAAAAAGTACAATTTTTCAATTTCGCATCGTAGAAGTGTATACAAAGGCTACTAGGAAAGTTTTGCAATATGTCGTAACAATGAATCGTAGGAAGCTGCTTGTTGCTTCATGATGAGACATATTCATCTGTGCATAACAGCCGCCGCGCCATGTCGATGGGCACAGTTATTCATTAGCAGTGAGAGTGTAAAGTGCTTGCGATGGCATCGTGGTCAAGGAATGAGATAAGGGCAGTTTTGCGGTATAATTTCGTGCGTGGTTTAAACATAGACCAGTGCTTCGAAGAAATGTCTCTTGCACTAGGTGATGTTTGTCCACATCGCACAACGATATTCAGGTGGCATGAAGAATTCCAACTCGAATTTAGCTGTGGAGGATGCTGAGAGGCCGGGAAGACCACGAACGTCAGTTACGGAGGAAAACGATACTACTGTGAGGAAAATACTTGGCGAGGACAGGCGAGTGACCTACCAACAGATAGAGGGTACTTCAGGCCTAAATGCACCAGCAATTTGTTCGATTCTGCATGATCATTTTCACGTGAGGAAACTTTGTTCTCTCCGGGCACGGCATCGACTGTCTGAAGAGCAGATGACACGACGCGTAACTTGGCGCCGGGAGATGCTAAAAAAGTTTAATAAGGGACAATCTCGGTATGTGAACAACATCGTGACAGGCGACGAGATTTGGCTGTACTATTACAATATGCCGACCAAAGCTCAAAACAAAGTTTGGGTCTTTGATGATGAGGACATACCTGTTGTTGTCAGAAAATCTCGATTCGTAAAGAAGAAAATGATGTATTTTTCAAATCGAGTGGAAGTGTGGAACCTGTCGTTTTGAGAAGATAATCACAGCTAAGTGGTATACTGAGCAGTGCCTGCCTAAATTCATTGGATCTTCGAAAAACCTACGGCCAAAGTCAGGAATGGACACCTGGTTCCTCCATCATGATAATGCCAAAGCCTGCACCGCATATTTGACCACGACAGTATTGAAACTTCTCGAGCAGCCTCCCTACAGTCCAGATCTTGTTTCCTGCGACTTTGCACTGTTCCCGCATGTGAAAATGAAACTAAAAGGGAGACGGTTTTCCAGTGACGAGGACCTTCTGCGGGCTTGGGACAACGAGTGTACTTTACTCCTGAAATTTGGCAGAATTGGTTTAACGATAATTAAATAAACAAAGCTGTATTGCAAAACTTTCCTAGTACCCTTTGTATGTAATTAAAACTTACCAAGGGTTTTATCTAATATCTATTTCCATAATGCAATTTTATAGCATGTTGCTAGACTCTAATATCCCAGTTCTCTGTAGTAGAGTGGTTAAGAAGTTAAGACAGACGTCCGACAAACATAAGATAAATTCGAATTCCAATGAGAGCAGTAAATTTCTTCAAACATTTCTGCAGCATATATACTAAGTAAAGTATAATAATAATTTTTCAGTTTCACATCGTAAAACCACATAACTATATGCAATTAAAAGCTAGTACGAGTTCCATTTAATATCCGTTTCCAAAATACAATTTATGGCATTTTAATAGATTCGAGTATCGCAGTTCTCCGTGGCCGAACGGTTAACGCATATGTCCGATGAACATAAGATAGTAAGTTCGAATCTAACAAAAGGGTGGCAAATTTTTTCAAGAAATAATCAAGAACTGACAGTAATACAACTAAATTAATGGTGTTTATTGCAATTAAACAACAGCGATTTAAATTTGTTTCATTTTTCGACGAAAAAGATGATACGAGTCCAGTTGTGCTGCTTATTGATTAAATTATAAAATCAACTCTATCTATGAAAAAATTAATTTATGAACCTACATTCACTAAGACTTTTTTTGTTTCTTTTCATGGGTATTCGTTGACAAAATTTCAAATTTTTTTAACAATTCGTATATTATTTTACTTAATTAATTTGGTACTCACCCGTTTATATGCACAACTTACTGTTTGTATGTTGCGATAATTATATTTTATCGCATTCAAGACGGCGAAAGTTCCTCTATTATTCCAGATATGGTCATATAGTTCTCTCTCATTATTCCGGATTATGGTTTTCATAATGACGCCCACGTAGCGCGTAGAGCTACAAACGGTGGCAGAGTACCTGGCAAACAAAACACGAGTCGTGGTCCTTTGCTTTGTTCGGCAGTTTTCAACTTTTAGTTTTGCTATCAAATGACTAATTTTTACAGGAAACAGAGACATTCATTTTGATAAAAAGTAGATGGTCAACTTAGTTCTAATTTCGTTTGGATTTTGATGAAAATACTTCTCTTATAACACACTTTAATGTATATTTCAAATTCCATAATCTGCAGCGCAACTCTTTCACTACTCAGGTCTATAAACGAGTAAGTGTGTCAAGATCATTTCCGACGTTGGACGAATAAAAACGCTTAAAGATAAAAAGCAAGATGTACGAGTAGACTATGTATATGGAATTAAAAGTTAAATCTTGCATACGCGATATGATCAGAAATATGGCTGTTATAGTAATAGTGTTACAAGTGCCTAACAGGTTATTTTATTGGAATCATCACTGAAAAAGGTATAAATAACAGTAAGAGCTTTAACATAGGAGGGTAATTTGACAAGTAGTGAGAATGAAAAAGAAAAACGAATTTTTTAAATACAAAATAATTTTTATTTTTCAATATATGTATTCTCCTAAAAGAGCAATACATTTATTCCAACGGTGTTCCAATGCCCTTATGCCAACTCTAAAATGCGATTCCGAAAAGCTTTCAAAATACTCATTTACGAAGACGATAAACTCGTCGTTAGACGAAAATTTCTTTCCACCTAGTGCCGTTTTCAATTTTGGAAAAAGGTGGAAGTTGGAAGGGGCTAGATCCGGCGAATAAGGCGCATGCGGTACTAATTGGAAATGCAACTCGTGGATTTTGGACATAGCAACTGTGCTGGTATGCGAGAGAGCTTTGGTGAAATGGAATCTTTTTCTTTACCATTCCTGGCCGTTTAGCACGAATTTCAACATTTAATTTTTGTAGAAGTACTGCATAATATTGTCCGTTTATTGTGGCACCTTTCTGAATGTAATCAATGTGCAAAATGCCCTTTGAATCCCAAAAAATTGATGCCATCGCCTTGTTTGCCGATAAAGTGGTTTCCACTTTCTTTGTAGGTGCAGAACCACGTTCTAATCATTGTTTCAACTGTTGTTAGTTTCGGGTGTACTGTAGTGTATCCAAGTTTCATCGTAAGAAACAAATTGCCTACAAAAATTAACCGAATTCCGCTTATAAAGGTCCAAACACTCATTGGAAATGCGCAAAGGAGTGAACTTTTGATCAGTCGTAAGCAATCTCGGCACCCTTCTTGCCGAAAGCTTGGAAAGGCCCAATTCTTTCGTTAAAATGTGGTGTACGCGTTCTGTTGAAATGTTTACCATGTTTGCTATCTCTCTCACTTTGAGTCGTCAATCTTGCGTAATAATATTATGGATTTTTATAATCATTTCCTTAGAAGTCGCGATTTTTGGTGCTCCAGAGCACACTTCATCAACACAGCTTGTTCTTCCATGTTTAAATTCATTTACCCATTTAATTATTGTGGCGGATGATGGAGCAGATTCACCTAATGTTTCCCGTAACTCATCTTTTATTTCGGTAGCTTTCATACCCTTAATTACGAAGTATTTAGTCACCGCACGATACTCTACTTTTTCCATTTTAACAAAACGACGTGTTGCTTCTTTTTCAATCAGCTGTCAAAAATAAACTAATCAACCGATTTATCTAAATATCGGAATGTAAACATATAAATAGGCAACCTAAATTATAGTGCATTTGTTTTACCAATTAGAGCGCCACCTATGTGTCATTCTCACTACTTCTCCTTCTAAATATATGTCTAGCGAAGACAGTAGCACCTAAACATATTCAATATGTTTTTCATATTGAATAAATGGCACAAAATATTTTGCATATTTTCTCATTGATTTTAGATTTGAGCTTAAATATGTAAAAATAGAAAATTTATACTTGCGCAATATACCAATCAACAATACGAAATCAAAAAAAAAATCTATTATTTCCTGAGGAACGTAGTTAAGACGTCTTTAATTTTGTATATTTATGCTAATTAAAATCCATAATGTCAAATAGAAAACAATTATTTATTTATTCTTCCGAATAGACGGCTATATAAGCGTCATTACAAATGATGTATTATACTATTAGTGCATATAGCAGTATGTAAATAGCTTTTATGATTAATATTGTTACCTTAGTATTACGAAAGTAAAATATATAATTTTTGGTCAATTATCGTTTATTTATTTATGTTAAGCCGCTTGAAATATTCAAGAAATATGATTATGTATGTATAATTTTTTATACCAGTAATTTGTTAGAACTAATGGAACGCAACTAACATCGATGTAAAAGTAGTAAATTTTAATATTGCTACCGTGTAATATTTTAAAGAAATTATGAAATTCTGCATTTACATTTATATGTGATGTATTTATGATGAAGATATTTATTACGATTGATACTACTGACCCAGTAGAAAAATTTGGCCTTGTTTTTGATTGGCAGATTCTCTTTATGATCGCAGTTAAAAGTTTTGTTAATTTCTATTAAAGATGTACCATATATATATATATATATATATATATATATATATATATATATATACATATATACAAATAGCTGCCTGCCGAGGTCATTACTTACAAGAAAGGGGTAGAGGTGAAATATACACTATCATTCACAAGAATTTGGTAAGAAATAGTTTCATAGTAAACATTAAAATCTATAAAAGCTTATTCAAAAATAATTATGCGTTTACCCCATTATTCACAATGAATGATTATACCCTAATAAAACTCCAAGTAGAATAATTGCACTGAAGGGATTAGATCTCTCCATTCTTGGAAATTTTCCATCGTTATGATTTTATTTTAAGGTAGGGTGTTATTTTAAACTATACTAGTATTTGTACTAGGGTATTTTGGCAAAATTGCAGTTAGTTTTGTGAGGTGCTCATAGTAATAACATCATGTGTTTCGAAGAAGTTCAATCGGTTAGAAATGTCTAAATGGAAAGAATTGAGTATAGAAGCACGATCGTTTATCATCGCATACCATAAAACAGACAAGCGCGAAATTGCCACGGAACTTAAATTAAATCAGTCCACCGTGGGTTATATCATCAAAAAACACCGGGAATGTGGAAGTGTGTTGAGCAGAACTCGAAAAAGCAGACCAAGAGCAACAACCTCAGCAGAAGATCTTGCAATGGTGGTAACAAGCAAGAGAAATAGACGAAAAACAGCCCCAGAAATAACAGCAGAAGTAAATGCTGTTTGTCGAAAACCCATAAGTGTTTCCACAGTTAAACGGCGATGAAAAGAAACCGATCTTCATGGACGAATTGCAATGCGGAAGCCGCTTCTACGCAAGCAAAAGAAACAAAAACGTTTAAAGTGGGCACGCGATCACCAAAATTGGACCATAAAAGACCGGAATAAGGTATTGTGGACTAATGAATTCAAATTCGAGATTGTCGGTGCGCGAAGACGTATTTTCGTGAGAGGATCTGTGGGTGAGCGTGCCCGGGAAGAATGCATAGCCCCTACTGTTAAGCACGGTGGAGGTTCAGTCATGACATGGGGCTGCTTTTCTGGATCAAATGTGGGCGATCTCGTAAAAATCGAAGGTATACTAAAAAAAGAACATTATAAGCGCATATTAGAGGAGCCCTCTGGCATTAAAATTTCGGTTCAGAATTTTATATTCCAACAAGATAATGACCCAAAATACACTTCCAAAGTTTACCTGGAATATTTGCAGAAATTGGAAAACGAGAGAATTATAAAAATGATGACGTGGCCTCCTCAGATTCACGATTTAAATAGCATCGAGTTGCTGTGGACTTGATCGAGAGGTGAGAAAATCGGCCCCCACATCTGCTTTTAATATGTGGAAGAACCTGCAAGAGGCATGGAGTAAAATAAAACCTGAGACATTATGAAAATTAATCGAAGGAATGCCTCGATTGTGTGCTGCAGTGATTAAAAATAAAGGAGGCATATAGGCGAGTCTAAAATTTAGATAAATATATTATACAACAGTTTATTTTAGATGAAAAGTTTTTATTTTCCCTGTATGTAAATAATAAAAAGATATTAGTATTTCAATTTTTATTTTTGTTACAATTTGCAGGTTAAATGCGAGTGACCAAACACTTATGAACGATAGTGTACATACATAGATCATTATTTGTCGGTAAAAGACCATTCTTCCACATATCTATAAATATAAATAACAGGAAAACATTAAAAACTAATGAAATTATTAGAGTAAGAAATTAAAATAGAAATAATGAGTACCAAAAATTAATGTAAATTTAAATTTAATTTTCAGATAGAGCCCCAAAATAAGAATAAATTATATATACTATCGCGAAGAAATAATGAAAAATGCTGGTTTTCGGGTTTCTTCTGCGTTGTAGAAGTTCTTTGGTTGTGGTACGAGCCGTTAAATTCTCGAAACATTAATGCTCTTGCGGGCACTTTCTTCTACAGGGGTATCAATCAGATTAATAGCCGTCAGCGAGAGTTTTGAAACATTGAGAAATCGGCGATTCGTACCAGAACCAAAGAATTTCTACAACGTAGAAGAAACAAAATCGCCATTATATTTAAAAATATAAAATCGTAAAAATTAGCTATTCGTCAAACAACTTCATATTCAATTTTAAAAAACACAATTATATTTGCAGAAACCATTATAGTAGACCAGAATGATTGCATGACAGGGTCATATCTACATTACTGAGTTTGATAGTTATCAAATCCTGTAATCAAAAATATGCTGGCTCTCGTAAATAACAGCATGTATACTGGACATGCTAGTGATCTTTTCATCAAGAAGAAAAATTATGAGCTCTGGAATAGGCTGAAAACTAGCGTAGGGGATTAACTTAAATGGCAAACACCTTAACCGTATTAACTAAGTCCGAGGAAAAATAAACGAAATACTTCTTATAGCCACTTTCTGGTACGACCTTCAGCTTCTTTTGCAATGTTTGTTTCATGCATTTGATGAATTCAGAAAATATTTCATAAAGTTCTTACTTAAATTTTAAAAGCGCTTAGTTGACAATATTCCTTGAATATTTAATCAAAAACTTTGGTCGAATGTTTAATGTGACAGACGATGTAGTGACACAAAATATGAGAATTATAATAATCATAAATATTTTAACAAACACGGTTTATAATGGTCAAATAATATTATTTGTTAATTACTCGTCGCTCTAGAGGGGACGTTCCAAGTATATAAGACCACGTTAGTCAAAGAAATTTATTTTCTAGCAATTTTTACTTTGTATCTGTGCGCAACGCACTTACAAGCATTTGCACACTCTCCATGGTGTTCCGAGGTGCCGCAGCACACATTTTAAGAACCCAAGTACAAAACATATTTCTGCTAAGCTGAATGACTTGAATAGACTACGTTTTCAGTTGGAATTTCTATATTAGTTATTGCCTCTAAAGCCCCAACTTATGTATACAAGAGCAGGCTTTAGCACTGATGTTCACTATTCGGGTTTGCGACATACAAAGTTCCATTACTATTCCCATATAGAGAACCTTTTTATTCCAACGATTTTTTTCTTTTAATACCGCAAAATATTATTTTACAACTAGAAGTTAAAAGTTATCGCAATCTAAATTTAGGTGTTGGATGCGGAAATATTTGGTGGATAGTCAACGATGAGCTTTCTGTTTCTCTTTTTAACAAACGTGAACTTCGACAATTTGATAAAAGTAATGCTTTTTATATTTTACTGACTACGTTCATATTTTCATTAAAATTTAGCAAACACATAAATCTGTATAGGACGGAATTTAGGATTAAATTTGGTTGAGCACGCTTTCATTGTTATACAATTACAAAGTTGGACGGAAGATCGGAACCCAGTTACGCTGTATTTTGAGTCCAGTCTTTTGATTTTCTCTGTAATAAAGATGCATTAGTGTCACATTCATTATTGCAATTATTTGAGTTGTTGCCTTCCTGTACAGTGGGGATTATTATTATGTATATTATTATTAATGAAATTCTGGATTCATTCGCTTTACCATGCATTCTAGGATTAAATAATGCCACATTCCAATTAGACAGTGCTCATGCTGCTACTCCTACAGCTATTACATTACAATTACAATTCCAATAGGCCAACATCAATATTCTCAATTAGTCCACGCATTCACCAAAGAGAGCACAAATAGAATCTAATGTAACAAGTAGAAAAACTGATATGCTTTCTAACTCTCCAAAGAACTTTCAACAGTAAAATGATGCCCTACGATTTGCTTTTATTTAAATTCAACTGGAGATCATAGAACATCTTATTAAGGCATGCGCAAGCAAATAACAAAATATATTCATTTATGTGGAACGGAAACTCATTGCTAAATTTTCGCTACAAAGAGTACGAATTTTTCAATGAAAATTAATCATTATTATTCTGAATACAGTAAACATTATTCGTTTATTGAATTTTTAGAATATATTAGGTGCGCAACTAAGTTCTCGCTGTTTTTGATGAGAATGCAACTTTATTGTGAAAAAATGTTTACAAATGAATCATTCAAAATATTGCCCATCGCTAGCGACAGCTTTTTCCCATCTTTCTGGCAGAGCTCCAATACCGTCACGGTAGAAGTGTTCGTCTTTTGAGTCTATCCACGAATCAAGCCATTTTGAGATGTCTTCATATGAGCGGAACTGCTGATTAGCCATCTCTTGAAAAACAACGAGAACTTAGTTGCGCACCTAATATATTTCTACTGGGTGATTCATTTTACTTTTATATAGTATATATTCTCCACTCATTTCACCATTCTTCACCATTTAGAAAATATCTCTTATAGCACAGTTACATTCCTATCATTTTTCTCAATGCACGTTGTACAAATTCAAAGAATATTCCTCTAGAACACGCAGACTTTGTAAATTTTGTTTAACTTATTTATGTAAGCACCTCAAAACATGACGACGTTCCCAAAACGGTATTTATTTCTCGCTATAAGTTTAAGTAAGAAAGGTAAACACTAGGGAAATATCATTAAATCAATTTTTTCAAAAATCTTATACAAAGATAACAATCTTTAAAGATTGTTAACAATCTTTACAGCGATTAAAATATAAATCTTTTGTAAAAAATTTGTGGACCTCTAAAATTTACTTAAAGTAGAGGTAAAACTTATTCCACTGTTGTATAATAAAAGTGAGAAATTGACTGAAAAGGATGTAACCACTTAAATCAACGTCTGAATAATTAGATTATTTTTCTGCTGCCATTCACTCAAATGATGACAATTATAGCTGTATTTAACAAACATCATATGTGTACTTATGTAAATTTTGAAATTTCTTGCGAACATCTGAACGTGGGTTTTCTGAATTTTTACATGTTTTTGTGTACTCTTACATCCTCTTCAAGTTAACTTACGTCAGGTGAAAACATTAAAACATTCATATGTATTTACTCTTTACCAATTGGTATTAATTAATTATGCATTCATTGCGTTTCCTGTTAAACGACGATTCGTTTTAAAAACACAGATATCTATGTTGACGTCTTATTTTGTAATGAAACAAAATTCGAATGACCTCTGACAAACGTGCATTTGAAACAAGACAAAATATAAACACTAAGCTTCCAAGAATTGATTAGGAATTATTGAGTATTTATCTTGTAGTATTTACTTTAAAACTGTATTTCGATGTGGTGGCTTTAAAATTTAGCAACGCTTACTAATTAATTTAACATTTTGGATTCGACATGAAAATAAATATTGTATTATTTCAAAATATCAGACAGGTGGAACTCGTGAAAAAAGACATGGGTGCTCTTGATAATGCACGTACAGAATGGAGAGGGAATTACAGGTGAAAAAATTGCCCACTATCAGATTATTACCAAATCATGTCGGCAAAATATAATATGAATTACATATTCAGAAATCTTGAATACGCAAGAAAAAAGTGATAATGCTCTCTTAGGGTAGAGAATGCTTTACTTGACCAAATAGCTCGTAATTGTATATTAATTACAGACGAGGAAATTGGGTTTTATCCCATTTCTAATTTCATTTTGCTTTGTTCATCGAATATTAATTTCTTTCTTCGTTTTGCTATACTTGTGATTGTTTTTTCTTAATTTACTGCTTTCATGTTCCATTATGGATATTTTATTCTCTTCGATAATACAAGTTGTTATAAACAGCGTTATCTTGCTCACAGCTTCAAAAAAATTGTACGTTTATTTCAAATTGAGTTTAAACATACAATTAGATTTGAAACACTGTGTCAAATGTGGCCATTTGTAGCCACTTAAACACAAAATAAATAGAAGACCACGAAACGAAGAAGACGATCTTTTAATCTGTGCTGCTGTAGAAGAACAACCACACTTATGTTCCCGAAAAGTTGCAGACGAGTTTAATTAAAATAATAATCTCGACTACCACTATTTGTAGTGTTTTAAAGAAATAAGAATCGTTCATATCGCCGATAACAAATTTCAACGCAAAAAAGAAAAGAATAATTTTATTAAAAACATTCTATTCACCGACGAAACTTTCGTTTATATGGTCATCATAATCCAGTGTTTCAAGAAGCTGGTCATGGAAAAATGAACACCTTACTTACAACACCCGAACTCAATATTCGCAAAAGTCAAGGGTTTGGACGGTTAGGCATCAACATAATTTCTCATAGAACGAACTTTAAATGGTGCAAAATATCAACATCTTTTACAAATTAGAATAATTTCAGCTCTATGAAATCTAAGAGACACAAACATCATTTGGTGCCAGCAAGACGGACGTCTTCCCATAATATTGCAACCGTCTTCATTAACTAGCTGGACGAATATTCATTGGCCTTCTAGAACGCCTCATTTGCCTGATTTTTTCCCCCAAATATGTTTTTTTCCAAGGTTATCTCGAAAGTGTATAGCTTATCAAATAATAATCCTAACAGTGCAGAAAAATTGCGAGCAAGGATTATTAATTTTATGAGAAAAATTCAACGAGAAGCAATGCAAATGTTCAAAAAAGCTTTTCCTATAAATTGAGGTATTTTTCGTTTACTGCTTAAGATGCTGCTGCTACTGCTTCTATTGTTGCACGAAAGGAGTAGCAGCAGTTAATCCCTGAGGATATCTCATGTAAGTGAAGGCGGAACGTCGATTGCAGAAGTGCCCCTCGGCACTTCTGCAATCGACACGGTTCTAACCTGGAAGGCAAAATGAAAAAAGTATGGATAATGACTGCGAAAGTCTACAAGCCAGTTTATGTTTTTATTTTATTTTTTTCGAAAGAGATTACTTTTGTAAATTTTTGATTATTTACTTTACTATATAGAGGTTGTGTTGCTGGTATATGAGTATGATATACACGAGTAGATCTTGGATTTCATCATCTTTCTGCCTACACATATGTGTATATATATATATATATATATATATATATATATATATATAGACAGAAGAATGATGAAATCCAAGATCCATATGTCATGCTCATAAATACCCAAAGAAAATATTAAAGTGAAATAAATAAAAACATACTGAGATACTGAGAAATTTGAAAAAATTCATGTATATGCCGGTCAATTCATCTGTAGAAAGTGCAATTATGTTCATTTGTAGGTTTCAACACAAACTAAAGCCTTGGGAAAAAACTAGTTGTAAAATAATAAAATTGAAAATAAAGAAATTACGAAATAAGAAAAAAATAAGCAAATTCTTACTTGTTGAAGAAAAACAATTAGGAAATTATATAGAGGTTATAATATCGAAAAGAGAAAAATATTTAACAGATAGATAAATTTTCAACTATGATCGAGTTGGAAGTATGTTTGCATGAGGTATTGATCTCTAATCCGCATACCTAAGTTACCTCTTCCTCCAGCTTTTTCTACATGTCATATCAAGTTACTCTCATATTAATATTTATAATCATAAAAAGTGACACCATACATAAAAAGCTTTTCCAAGAGTCAAAAGTTTTACTAAATTGTCTTCAGCTTTCGTCTTGAAACTCCTAATGTCATTTATTTTCAAATCTGCTGTCACTCTCTTCCTTCCCAGGTTTCTCTCTTTTCTTAATGCAATCTGTTTACCACCATGCGATTATCAAGCGTTATTTGAGGCAAGTGTCCCACTGGGTCGTAAGTCTTGCCACGACTACGGAAACGTAAAATAACTTTTTATTCCTCCTCAATGCTGAAGAGTACCGGGGGAGGTACCCACCACTCCTGAGACGAGAAACGATATAAAAATCGTACCGCTCCGAATATGGTTCGAACAGTCAAATTCTCTAGAAAACTCCTTCGAAGTCCAGCACTCTTACCGCTTCGCTATCCCGGCAACAAGCTATTATAATCTTGCCTTCATGACTGAATTTATTGTTTGTTTTCTATATTTTTGATGCATTGATATGCATCAATTTTTCCGTTCCAATGTCGTTACCATTTCCTCCATTTTCCAAAACCGTTTGCTTGTTTTCGATATTTTTGTTTACTACTCACGTTTTATGCCTGTATATTTTTTGTATGTTTTTTAATGTTTATTACTTAATGTTTTCATATCATACAAACTGATTAGACTAACACATGATCTTAAAGAAAAACAGTATCAAATTCACATTGGAAAATTTATAAATTAAAATCAGTGTGAGTAATTATTTACATTCTTTTAAATGGGTTTAGACGAACTATTTATTCAAATTTTTCTTGAGAAGTTGATATTACATATATCTTCTATTATTAATAGTCTACCTTAGCTTGTATTTTCTTGCATTAGATTAACGTATTTACTTTTTATAAATAGATTATGTGTTGTATAACATTCTTTCTTATTATTTCTTTGATATTTTCTGGTGCTTCGAGGATTATTCTTGTGTCTTGGTTTATCAATGGATATTTCCATCAAATTTTCTCCAGCAGATAATCGAAAATTAATATGTATTCTACTGCTTTCTCCCTCTGGTTCAAGCTTACATCCAGTGACTTGCCTTATTCTCGGCATAGATCATTTTGTCAGCATTATTTTTGAATGTTACGTTTGTATAATAATAATAATATACTTTATTGCAAAACCAGATGTATAAAATATAAACACAAACTGGGAGAAACAAGTCAACAAATAGAATAGGTGTTCATAATATCAGTACCAATTATTTAATAGATTACTAGATTATTTAATAGATACTAATTATTTGATAATTAACTATATATTATGGAAGCTATCTAGAATATAACAACTAATAGAGAGAAGTATTTACTTCTTTCTTCTTCTTTAAATTTAATAAAACCGGTTTTATTACAAATTTCTGATGGTAACATATTAAATAATTTGCACCCCATAAAGTGTAGACTCTTCTGGAAGAGTGCAATTTTATATGACGATGGAAGAAGGTAATCAGTATTTCTTGAACAATAATTTGAACTAAAGACTATAAAAATACAGACATGTTTGAAAAGAAAACAAAACTACTTCTAATATATAAATATCGTTAAGAGAGGTAAGAATTTGAATTCGTTTTATATTGCCTAAAGCATAACATATTCTGGATAACTAACTACAATTAATGCGGAAGAACCACTTTAAATGTTCGCCAATTATTAAAACTTGCAGTCTACATGAGCTATTAAGTTTAACAAAATAATTATTTAAGTAGATGTTATACTTGAGTTCATTATTAAATTCTACTGATAATAATGATAAAAACGGAATTGAAACAAAAACTAAACTATCTGTTGAAGGAGACTCAATAACAATATTTATTTTTTCAGCATATAAAGCCATTAAAGCAAGAGAATTGATAGTAGAAGGGAGATCATTTATATACATTAAAAACAAGATGTTTCCGACAATCGAACCCTGCGGAACACCTATATTAATAATCCTAGAGTCAGATTACATATTATCACAAATAACGTTTTGTGTTCTATCACCCAAGTATGATCTCAACCGGTTGCTAATATTATCTCTTTCTTAACCTATTTAATTCTAATTTTTGCATGAAAATGGACGGTACGAGAAACATCTTCACACACATGCTAATGCAAATAAAACGATTATCAATGTATATATAATCTAAAACCTTATTATTATCGTTAGGCGTTAAGGTATTACATTTTATATAATTTGCATCTCATTTATTTTTACGTATAAATAAACTTAGCCCATTCTCGTTTGTTTCTCGCTTTCTTCTTTGCTTCTTGTCAACTTAGTCCACATTGTTTCTCGAGCGTCCTCAACAGCACTTTCCCAGGTTTTCTTTGGTCTTTCTTTAGTGCGTTTTCGTACAGGATGTGCTTACCATATAAGTTTTGCTTTCTGTTTGTCTGCCATTCGTATTAGATGTCCAAACCATTTTAATTGGCCTCTTTCTGTTACTCTTTTCAAGGGTTCCACTTCCAGTTCTGCTCGGATAATCTCATTCATTGAATTGTTTCAGATCTCTGAGAGCTGCCGTTAAGAAGCAGGTTAAAAGTGCTTACAAAGATTATGTCTCTGGCGTTGAGGCGTCCATTACTGTTGAGCCCCGAAGATTTTGGTCTTTTATTCAAAACAAAAGAGGTCATTCACGAATCCCTGGATCTCTTTGCCATGTTGTTAATGGTTTTGCGGATAATTTTTCTAGTATTTATGTGCCTTCTGGGCCTAATAACTTTCGGTACTACTGCTCCAAAGTTCCATTCGTTGGCATTGCCTCGGTGCGGGAGGCTGAGGTTCGTTCTGCGTTGGGGAAGTTGAAGAACAAAATGACATCTGGACCCGATGGAATACCGAGTTTCCTTGTTCGGGACTACGGGGTCGTGTTTGCCCGTCTATTGACGATGATTTTTAACATGGCACTGTCAACGTCTGTGTTTCCGGACACATGGAGGGTGTCTGGGGTGTGTTCTGTACTGAAGAGAGGTTCTCCGTCTGATGTGGCTAACTATCGACCAATCTCAATTTTAAATAATTTTGCTAAGGTATTTGAGACAGTGATATACCTTCGTGTTTGTCCTCTCCTTAGAAACTACATATCACCTTTCCAGCATGGTTTCATGGAGGGAAGGTCAACTACTACCAATCTGGCCTATTTTACACAATTCACTTCTAGTATCCTTGATGCCCGGGGCCAGGTTGATGTTATTTATACGGATATTTCTAAGGCGTTTGATCGCATGGATCACGCAATTTTGATTAGCAAGCTGAGCTCTTTTGGATTTAGTGATTCACTCATTTCTTTTTTCTATTCATATTTGCATGGCCGACGCCAATATGTTTGTCATGCCGGTTACAAGTCGCACCTGTTCTCGGCCACGTCAGGAGTGCCGCAGGGCTGCAATTTGGGTCCTTTGTTGTTTCTGCTTTTCATTAACTATTTGCCTGAGACAGTGGATTGCAATAGGTGCATTTTTGCGGATGACTTAAAAATTTTTGGAGGTGTGGACGATATGGATGGCTGTAACCGCTTGCAGTTGGCGTTGGATGGAATTTCTGATTGGTGCGCGCTGAACAATTTGCAGATGAATGTGGATAAATGCAGAGTTGTAACATATACGAGGAGGATTAACTCGGTAATCTATAATTATTCACTTAATGGTCTTTCTCTTGTTAGATGCACTGAAATAAAAGACTTGGGTGTTTACTTTGATTCCAGGCTTACCTTTGTTAAGCACATAAATCACATAACCACGGCGGCTCTGAGGGTGCTGGGTTTCGTGATAAGGAATTCTCATTGTTTCAGTATTTCTACGATTAAGCAGCTGTACATGACGTATGTGGGTTCGAGATTATTATGAGATTCACAAATTGTCACTTGAAAGAGTTCAGAGAAGGTCTTTGAGGTTTTTGAGCTTTAGGGTGGGGGGTGTGTATCCTCCGCGAGGAGTCGAGAACTCTTTTCTTCTAAATAAGTTTGGAATGGAGTCCTTGGAGGTCAGGCGTCAACTGAGCAGTATTGAGTTTGCATTTAACTTGGTTAGAGGAAATATAGATTGTGCTCATTTGCTATCTCAGCTCAATTTTATGGTACCACGAGTGTCGGCTAGACATAGCCATTGTTTTTATGTTGAAACATTTAGTACGAATATTGGTTTCAATTCCCCATTGGCAGTTGCATGTCGGGCCTTCAACGGTTTGTCGGACCATTGTGACTTAAATTTTGATTTTTTGGGGCGGATACTGGCTGTCGCTGGGGCGCGTTTGTCTTAATTTTCTTTATTTTCTTAATTATGGGTGTGTGTGTATAACCTATATTTATATTCATTTATATCTTTATTTTGATTTTTTCTTTTTCTTTTTTTTTCCTAAAGCACTGTGAACATTAATTGTGTTACTTTTGTTTTGTTTGATTATCTGATGATTTGTATTTTTGTATATGTATATATATATATATATATATATATATATATATATATATATATATGTGTGTGTGTATATATATATTGTATATATGTATTTTTTTTGTCCTGTTATTGGATTATAACAATCTGTTGGACAATAAAGACTTATTATTATTATTATTTCGGATTTTGTCCCTATTGTGGCCTATTATGACACCTATTACTCCAGCAAATATTTCATTTCCACTGCTTGTAGTCGTCTTTTTGTAGCTTTTATTAAATCCAAACTTTCGCTCCTGTATGTCAAGATAGGTAAGAAAATAGATTTATATATGAGCTTATGTCTTACTGGATATCTTTTTTTATGTACGAGTGTGCGACTTAATGCATAATACAATTTTAAGTCACTTTCTAATCTTGTACTTATCTCTACTTCATTCCACCACCTATCTTGATCTCCAGATATTGAAATGTATCTACTTGTTGTACATATTGTTGGTCTATGCGTATTGATAGGTTTCTGTTTTCTTTTCCTATTACCATTACACTTACCTTTTCTGCATTTATTTTGAGGTTCCTATCTTGAAGTGCAATATTCCACAAGTCAAAGGCGCTTTCAGCGATTTTTATTACTTCCAAATTTCTGTAGCCAACACTTTCTTCACCTTGTCCTTAACTTCCTTCGTCATATCGTCTGCTGTAAAGAGTATTGAATCTAACGCACCTCCCTGTCTCAATCCTTCTTTTGGTGTAAATTCTCTGGCTATACAAATTATTATATATATTGTGATCTTGTACTTCTCTTTTTCGGAATGCAATTTATGATTCTTCTAATTGTGGCTCTATTATGGTGTTTAGTCTTTTTTCTAAAATTTTTTCGTATAATTTTCAATATCGTAATTCCTCGATAGTTCGAGCATTCTTTACTTTTGTCCATTTCATGAATTGAAAGTAACACTCCTAATACGCATTGTTTTGTTATTTGGATTTCGCTATAGGATTCTATTAAATAAAACTCCCTATTCCCAAATTCATAAGCATTTCTGTTGTAATGCCATCATGTCCTGCTGATATTCCTCCAATGTGCTTATTGCTTCCATTATTTCTTCGCTACCGATTTCGTTATCATCTTTTGTTTTATGCTGCCAAATTTCTACGTCGTTTTCTTCTAGCACATATGTAGTTTGTTTTGTCCGAGTTTAGTATTTCTCTAAAATATTTTTTTAATCCTTCTTTGACCTGTTATTCATCATTTTTCCATCTTCATCTTTTATATGTTTTATGTTACAATATTTTCTTTTTCTGAGCACCGGAGTACATTATAAAACAAGTTTTGGTTTCTTAATCTATCTTGTTCGATCTTCTCACCAAACTCTTCCCAGGTTTCTTCCTTTTGATTCATTGTTCTTTATATTCTTTTCTAAGGTATTGTTTTCATTTTTATTTTGCGTGGGTCTTAGAAATGTGGCTTCAATAGTATTTCATATCTCATTTATACTTTTATTATTTATCTCTTCTAACAAGGTGTTACACTTATTTTCTATTTTTTTATTAAATTTTTGTGCCGCCTTTTCCTCGTATTGTTTGTATGATCGGTTTTATATGCTATCTTGCATCGTTTATTTCCTTCTCTTTTCTGTATGCTTTTGAATGCCTTTAGTTGTAGTTTGGAAATCACTAGGTAATAATCGGAGTTGATCTCAGCATCTCTATAAACTCTTGTGTTTTTTATTTCACTTCGAAATTCTCTGTTTATTAGAAGAAGTATATTTTCGCAGAGACGTTTTAGAAGAAATAATTTGTTTTCTACGAGGGAGCGTTTTTATATTCGCGGAATGAGCGGGTTGTAGAGGGGTGAGTAGGCGCATTGGGGGCGTGGCCTGTGCAGCGACACATGATTAGTATAAATACGAAGTTTCATTGTTATTAGACAGTTAGTCTTTGAGCTATCGTCAACCAAGTAACATAATCAGGAGTGAAAAGTGAAATATGGAAAAAATCGAATATCGTGCCGTTATAAAGTTCCTTACCAGGCAAGGAAAATCAGTCGCGACCATAATGAATGAGATGTCATTGGTTTACGGCGACTCTTGTCCAGGAAAAACCATGGTGTACAAGTGGCATAGTTTATTTAAATAAGGAAGGGAATCCCTTGAAGACGACCCGAGGCCGGGCAGGGGCATTGAGGTGACCACGCCAGCACTTATCCAAAAAGTTGAACAAATTGTACTCGAAGATGGTCGACTAAAGAAGAAACAACTCGCAGAAATGGTTGGAGTATCCGATAAAACAATTTTTAAAATCCTACACGATCATCTCGGCATGTCTAAGGTCAGCGCATGATGGATGCCGAGAATGCTCACGCCGCCGCAAAAACAACAGCGCGTAGAGTGTTCGCGTGCATTTTTGGACCTCTGTAATGAAGACAAGGATGGTGTATTGAGTGGAATTGTTACTGGAGACGAAACTTGGGTTCATCATTATGAACCTGAGTCCAAACAAGACTCCATGCAGTGGCATAAAAAGGGCACAGCACCTCCCAAGACATTTAAAGTGTCACAATCAGCTGGGAAACTCATGGCAACGGTATTTTGGGACTCGGAAGGAATATTGTTGATTGATTATAGAGATAAAGGTGTTTCTATAACCGGAGAATATTACGCTTCAATATTAGAGCGACTAAAAGAAGCCATTAAAGAGAAAAGACGGGGAAAATTGACAAAAGATGTTCTGCTTTTGCACGACAACGCGCCCGTCCACAAGAGCCGCGTTGCGTTAGCTGCCCTGCATAAGGTGGGCTTCGAAATTGTGAATCACCCACCCTACAGCCCAGACCTGGCCCCGAGTGATTATTACCTGTTTCCGAAAATGAAAAAAGAGCTGCGGGGTAAACAATTTACTGCCGATGATGAAGTCAAGGAGGCAGTTTCGGCGTATTTTGCAGATAAAGAGAAATCATTTTTTTATGAGAGTATAAATAAATTAATTGAAAGATGTGAAAAATGTATCCGTCTTGCAGGTGAATATATTGAAAAAGAAAAATAATTTGGTTTTTTTATTTCCACCCCTTGTCCCCCATTCCGCGAATATAAAAACGCTCCCTCGTATATCAATAACCTCGAGAGTATCCAAATGTGACTAGGAAATAACCGGATTGACTATTCTGACGATCGCCTCTATCTTATCTGAACCAAGCGAAATCTGTCCTTGTTCATTATTACCTCTTGAGTATGTTATAAAAGTTGCAAGAACGAATATTATTTGACTGAGTCGCAGGGGTTCATTGAAGTAGATCGTGTTTTTTGTCCCTACCAAAAACAAAACCGCCATTAAAAACTGAAGCTTATGGTGAACAATGTTTGTCTCACACTCAAGTGTTCGAGTGGTTTAGAAGGTTCAAAAAAGAGAGCAAAAGTTGCGAAGATTGATGAAATCACTCGAAAGTCGCCGCTTGAGCATTCAAGTTGTTGCTGAGTTGATCGGCGTTGGTAAAGAGTCTGTCCGTCAAATTCTTCATGAAAAATTCGACATGAGCAAAGTGTTCGCAAAAACGATGTCGAAGCTGCTAACACCAAAACAGAAGGAAAATTGAATGAGATTTGTGTTGACACTCTTTTCTGACGAGTCGTGATTTTTCCAATATGACCTGGACGTACTGGAAGTGCACCAGTTCCTTAAGACACGAAAACGCAAATCTAAATTAAGGACAATGGCAATTGTTTTTTTTTTCTACATAAAGGATATTATTAATATCAATTGGGTGCCAGATGAACAGACCAACAACTAATTTTACTACAAAATGGTTTTGGAGATTCTTCGTTAACAAGTTAGAAAGAAAGACCAAAGATGTACTAAAGCAACATCGTCAAGACAACGCACCATCATATTGAGGTTTGAGTCAGTAAATGTCGTTAAGGTAAAAGTGACAGAGATTGTCGAAAGGCTAACGGACGTAGACTTGCAGAACTGTTTCAAACAGTAGATAATTCTAATGGAAGGTTGTGCATTTTTAACAGGAAAATATTGGGTCTGGGAAAAAGTTCGTGGCGTTTTTTCAGTAAAATTCAACTGGTCCCCGCATGGCGCGTGGACGAATTCATTTAAACCGAATATGCTCCATTATTATCGACAATGTTTCGCCATTTTTTTGGTAGATCCATGATCCCATCGGTGAAAAACTTCTGTGGTTTCTGGTCGAAAAACTGAATCAAGTAGTTTTCACAGGCTTCTTTTGAAACCAACTTAACTCCATTGAGAGAGTTCTGCAGAGATCGAAACAGATGATAGTCAGAGGGTGCTATATCCGGACTGTAAGGTGGGTGCATCAAAACTTCCCAACCAAACTCTCTCAATTTTTGACGGGTCATCAAAGAAGTGTGTGGTCGGGCGTTGTCATGATGGAAGACAACACCTTTCCTATTAATCAATTCGGGCCGTTTTCTTTCAATCGCCTGGCACAATCTCTCTAGTTGTGCACAGTAGAGTTGAGAATCAATCGTCTGACCAGTTGGAAGTAGCTCGTAGTGGACGATTCCCCTCCAGTCCCACCATACACACAGCATCACTTTTTTTGGCGTCAATGTTGGCTTAGCGAACGCTTGTGATGGCTCACCATCCTTTATCCACGATCTTTTACGCTTCCGATTATCGTACGTAATCCATTTTTCATCTCCGGTTATTAAACGTTTCAGAAACGGCTCGATTTCATTCCGTTTCAGCAGCGCATCGCAGATGTTAATTCGGTCAATCATGTTTTTCACGCTCAACTCATGAGGAACCCATACGTCAAGCTTTTTTTTGTAACCAGCTTTGTGTAAATGGTTCAAAACAGTTTTATGGTCAATGCCTAGCTCCATGCCAATATCGACACTGCTGATATGCTTATCTTGTTGGACTTTTTCAAGAATTTCATCAGATTTTTCAGTGATTGGACGACCGGAGCGTGACTCATCTTTCACATTGAAATTTCCAGAACGAAAGCGAGCGAACCATTTCCGCGCAACAGATTTCGATAAAGTACCTTCACCGTACACAGCACAAATTTTATCACAAGCCTGCGCAGCGTTCTTCCCCTTATCATAATAATATTGCAGAATATAGCGAAATTTCTCATTATTCTTCTCCATTTTCAAGTGCGAATAACTTTCCAACCACTGCACCGATTACAATGTTTCTACGCTCAAACTAACGTTCGGAAGGTCATCTAAAAAACGAGCCCTCGGTGGTGTCGCTGTGACTTGTTGTTCTTTAGTTATCGGCAACCAATGCCACCTATCGGGAAAAACGCCACGAACTTTTTCCCAGACCCAATATATTGAAGGTAAAAACATATCCAATATGTGACCATTTAATCAAACGTCGTATATCTTCTTTATCGAAAAGGCAACCAACTTTTGAATATAGAAAGAACTAGTAGCGCTGCTTGTTGATCATCTTTGATGTCGAACATGTCAATGCTAAATTGAGTTGCCAGTTAGCCGCGCATTAGTTGATCGCCCATCAAAAGATAAATCGAGTTGAGTATAATTTTTGTGCAAAAAATCCATTTTATGTTTTGAACCACTCATCTACTCTCCTGATTTAAAGTAGAATATTCAAACTTAGTCTCTATGATGTTAATTCACCCTATCAATACGAGTACTGTAAAAAGTTATTTTGAGTTTTCATATTTTTCAAATCTGTCAATACTTCGTCCATTAGAGCAAAGAAAACACCTCCGTTAAAATTTTAGTCTTGAACATAAAATAGGCAATTGCTTAATTGTTGGAGTACACATATAACACTATTAGCCCAAAAACTATCAAATACAGTCTATAGAGTACGTCAAATAAAAAGCATCGCCACTCGGCACTCGCTGAAAGTAACATACTACACTTATTTTCATAGTGTTGCGACGACCCAGATGTAGTGGACAATGGCAGAACGAATCATCCTGCTGCAGAAAAGAGCTATACGAACCTTATACCATATAACCTAGAACAAGTACAAACATGCACGAAAGCATTTACCGAAGAAAAAATAATTACCTTCCCATCAGTGTAAATATTTACCCTAACGAAACAGGTGCATGAAGGCCAGAATGCATATAAACTCAGTGGCGAAACACACTCGTATTCCACGCGAAATAGAAACTTGGTAAGTGTACTGTACCATCGACTTCATGCAACGCGAAAGTATCTGAATTATTTGGAGTCCAAAGTATATAAAAGATTACTAGAAGAATTAAAAAAAATGCCCATCAGGAGATTTGAACGTCATCCAAAAATATTACTTGTGAATGATAGCTATTATTCAGTAAAGGACGTTTTGGAGCTCACATTTTAATATGTTTGTTAGACAAAATTATTTGTTTGTCGTGTGCGTGTGTGTGTGTTTATACACACACACACACACACACACACACACACACATATATATATATATATATATATATATATATATATGCCGTGCATTCATTTTACCTCGCTACGAAAACTGTACCACATTATATTCGGGTCTAGCTGCGGAATACCGATCAGAATGTAAAGTGGTGGGGCGCGAGTCATTTGAATCTACTGACTATAACTGACTACTGATCGTACTAGCTGCAGCCCCACCACTAATTTGACTGTAGGCGTATCGATATCGTATTAACGGTCATTCGTGGTTAGCATTTGGGAGAGTGTGTTACGGTAAGACCTTTAAATTTAAATATTTTTTTAATTATATTACTTTGATAATGTATACATTGGAAGAAAAAATTCAAATGATAACATGGGCTTTGAAAGGCAATTCTTTACGGCGTATCCAGCGCCTTTTCTTTGAAAACTATGTAGATCGTCCCTTTCCTGCATTAACAACAATACCATTAGTAGTTAAAAAGTTTAAATCAGAAGGTTGAATTTTGGGATGTAAATGTCATAAAATACGGAGAATAACTAACGATAAAGAAATGCAGGAAGTCGTGGTGTGCGCAATGGTCGAAGAAAATTCCAATATTACTATATGTAAAATATCAGAAGAGATAGGTATTAGCGTGGGTAATGTTCTTAAGATATTAAAGAAAAATAAATACACATCCTATAAATACCAAACTCATTAGGAAATTTTTCATGCTGATCAACACCGCAGAATGGAATTTTGTGAAACTGTAATGGAACGTGTAATTGCGAATGAACACTTCATTGAGACTATCGTGTTTACCGATGAATCCACGTTTCCGTTGCACGGTAAACCCAATCCGTCGAATCTTTGATATTGGTCTATTGAAAACGAGTATCGACAATTGAATACGGGGACACAGTATCCTGAAAAATTGAATGTTTGGGCTGATATTTATGGGAATAACATTATTGGTCCATTCTTTATCGAAGGAAATTTAAATGGGGAAATATATTTGAATCTTCTTCGAAACGACATTGTCCCTGCTTTGAGAACTATTAATCCCAATTTAGAGAACGTATGGTTCCAGCATGATAGTTGTCCAGCCCATGGAACTAGAATTGTGAATGAATATTTAAATAATATATTCCCCCAAAGAGTTATATCTAATAGTGGTACAATTCGCTAGCCACCAAGGTCACCAGACTTAGCCCCTAATGACTTTTTTTTATGGGGTCACATAAAATCAAAGTTATATGGGCATCAAAACGAAAGGGCTAATAATTTGAAAGAATTACGGGTTAATATATATTTTTAGCTTTTTAAGAGTTTCTTTTTAATTTTAAACGTTTTATTAGAAAACGTCTTTTAGTTCAATGCGAAACTTATTGTAAAAATACCTAATTGTACAGTTAAAAGTAATTCTAATTTATTAATTTTTGGACGTAAACAATTTGGACAGTCAGTGATAGACCTTCCGCCAAGTACCACGAACAACTACTTAATCTGTAATCTGTAGTCAGTCGTTGTTGTAATTCGACTGACTCGCGCCCCACCACTTTACATTCTGATCGGCATTCGGTATCTAGACCCGAATATAATATGATTCGGTGTTTGTAGCATTTTAATATGAAAATACGGTATATATATATGTATATATATATATATATATGAATGTGTTGTGTTTCATATATGTACTTTATACTTACATTTTTTATATATATAGAAACTTGACTTTGATATAATCTTCATTACACACCATAAATTCATTTATCTTTCAAAAAAAAACTATTCATATAAATTGTATTCTTCTCTTTATAAGTAAAACTTTTTATTCAGTCATATCACTTTTTAAATTAAATATTTGAATTTACTTTCTCTAATGGAAATTGTAAAGTTTTAAATATTTTTCGTATAGATAATAACAGAAAGAACGTCTGAAAGGTATTCATATGTCGCTTTTAATCTACCAGAACAATTCTTGCTCCGAACTTCCTGACTTCTGAAAGAGGAACGGAGGGGAACTACCACCATAACGATACCTTTAACCCGATAATTTCCTGTGAACTTCCTCTCCACACCTGGCGAAAATAACACGGGCACGGCTTAATAGTAGGAAAGACGTTTCATCTTGAGAACGAAGGTAAAGTTTCAAAGTGTAAAGCTTCCCGAGCATTTCCTTCACTTAGTTTCGTTACATTGTTTGCCGACAAAACAGAATACAACAAACAACGTCGTGGCGGTGCATGTTGTGCAAGTAGAAGAAGCGACTTTAATTTTGAAACAAAGATGATTATTTTACCGCACAACAATGTCGAAAGCTTACGCTTAATATGCCCTAATAAAGTCTTTCATATTTTACTGATTGCGTTAAGACCGAATTTTTGGGAAACGTATTGAAAGTTAATGTACGCTTATGCAAAAAAGACTCTAGAAATTTGATAATACGTGAAGACTCTAATTAATATTTTGTATCGATTTATTTCGAAAGATTTTATTTAAACATCAAAGAGCTTTGCTTACAGTATAAATATATTTAAACGCTTCGCGATGTGAAATTAATGATAACATGATAACATTTTCTACTATTCCATAGTAACATTAACAGAAAATTAACGAAAAATTTTGTGTACAGGTCCAGGACTCGAACGTGTATCACCGTTGTTTAGACGACCGCCTCGACCAATTAAGCTACCGTACAGTACAGTTTATTTT
Organism: Dermolepida albohirtum; assembly: GCA_031893035.1. Lineage (NCBI taxonomy): Eukaryota > Metazoa > Arthropoda > Insecta > Coleoptera > Scarabaeidae > Dermolepida > Dermolepida albohirtum. Next base: position 102,504 of record JAVIWB010002248.1, on the reverse strand, counting down.
ATTAGTTTTTCATTCCGTCTTTATTGTAACTATGAAAGCGTATAACTTTTATAAATTACACATCATCAAGTACTTAATTATATTTATATAATTATAAACTTCAAAAGACTAACGGGGGTTAAAATAAATACATCTGTTTGATAGTTCGGACTTATATACAACGATAGAAGCAGATTCTAGTGCTGGTCTGTCTGATGCAGAAGATTTTTTATTAATTGTCTGTAGTTAATGTAAGTTTTCATTAAGAATATTTGTTAATGGTACAGAGACTTGGATTAAATAATATTTAATAATTCTCTATCAAAAAAAAATTTTAAATGAATTCGAGAACGACCGATTAGGTTTGAATTTCGAAATTTGTCTTCAAAACCATTTTTAGCTCGTAAAGTTTTCAGTAAACTTTACATATTATTGATTTCTTTGGCTTCGAGGATGAAACCAAGGCCTTCGTACTGCTTCCTCTTCTGCCATCTAACTCTTACAAGTGATACGCTTAAACATAGTGTTGTTGAACTGAAAAAATATATTAGTTCGGAATAAGATTATTCCAAGTCTTGGTTGTATAAAGAAGAACAGTATCGTAATAGAAGAACAAGAAACACAGCTGAATTTTTACGAATGTATCTAGATATATTACAAAGCTAGTACTAGTACCAGCTTTCTAACCCTTTCGGTAGTACAGTTTTCTACACTTTTGTTAGCCAATAATAATGAAGAAGATGATTTAAGAGAGTCCAGTGCGCGCGACATAACGTTAGCAATAGAATTTCTTTTAATATCTGTTATTCTGTTCCATATATACTCGCAGATAAGTGAGTGGTATGAGTATGAGTGAATAGTAAATTACACGCCATCAGCTGAAAAGTTAACTCGAAATAAAATTCAGTCCTCGAGCGTAGGCCTTTTTCATATTTGTGTTGTACACTGTTTATATGCCTTCAGTAATCCGTTTAGCTCCAGCACAGCAGCCATGTAACGTACGAGGGAGCGTTTTTATATTCGCGGAATGGGGGACAAGGGGTGAAAATAAAAAAACCAAATTATTTTTCTTTTTCAATATATTCACCTGCAAGACGGATACATTTTTCACATCTTTCAATTAATTTATTTATACCCTCATAAAAAAATGATTTCTCTTTATCTGCAAAATACGCCGAAACTGCCTCCTTGACTTCATCATCGGCAGTAAATTGTTTACCCCGCAGCTCTTTTTTCATTTTCGGAAACAGGTAATAATCACTCGGGGCCAGGTCTGGGCTGTAGGGTGGGTGATTCACAATTTCGAAGCCCACCTTATGCAGGGCAGCTAACGCAACGCGGCTCTTGTGGACGGGCGCGTTGTCGTGCAAAAGAAGAACACCTTTTGTCAATTTTCCCCGTCTTTTCTCTTTAATGGCTTCTTTTAGTCGCTCTAATATTGAAGCGTAATATTCTCCGGTTATAGAAACACCTTTATCTTTATAATCAATCAACAATATTCCTTCCGAGTCCCAAAATACCGTTGCCATGAGTTTCCCAGCTGATTGTGACACTTTAAATTTCTTGGGAGGTGCTGTGCCCTTTTTATGCCACTGCATGGAGTCTTGTTTGGACTCAGGTTCATAATGATGAACCCAAGTTTCGTCTCCAGTAACAATTCCACTCAATACACTATCCTTGTCTTCATTACAGAGGTCCAAAAATGCACGCGAACACTCTACGCGCTGTTGTTTTTGCGGCGGCGTGAGCATTCTCGGCACCCATCTCGCGCTGACCTTAGACATGCCGAGATGATCGTGTAGGATTTTAAAAATTGTTGTATCGGATACTCCAACCATTTCTGCGAGTTGTTTCTTCTTTAGTCGAGCATCTTCGAGTACCTCAATGCTCCTGCCCGGCCTCGGGTCGTCTTCAAGGGATTCCCTTCCTTGTTTAAATAAACTATGCCACTTATACACCATGGTTTTTCCTGGACAAGAGTCGCCGTAAGCCAATGACATCTCATTCATTATGGTCGCGACTGATTTTCCTTGCCTGGTAAGGAACTTTATAACGGCACGATATTCGATTTTTTCCATATTTCACTTTTCACTCCTGATTATGTTACTTGGTTGACGATAGCTCAAGACTAACTGTCTAATAACAATGAAACTTCGTATTTATACTAATCATGAGTCGCTGCACAGGCCACGCCCCCAATGCGCCCTCTCATCCCTCTACAACCCGCTCATTCCGCGAATATAAAAACGCTCCCTCGTATATTATAAAAATATTTTGCACCGTCATACTTAAAATCTATAAATTTCTTGATGAACTTGTTCACTTAATTAACAAATACTTTTTATATCAACGTACGTTCGGTATAATTAATAAGCACTATGCAACTCAAAAACACTGAGTATCAAAACGCGGCATGCGGCACCACTAACGAATGCTTACCAACTGCTGTGAGCGGAGAGACAGTGATTCAACATTCGTCGTCTGCATGTATTCGCACACATTTGGCAACACTACTAGGATGGGAAAATCTGGCCTCTCAATTTCATAGTTACATTCATTAATTTAGTCCACCATCTTTTAGTCTAGTTGTTGATTTTGTTAATAGATAACACATTATCTTCTGGTACTTCTGCCTTGATCATTATTAACAAATTCTATAGACCTTTTTGGTTGGTTAAGAGTTTATTTATAAAAAAATGTATATCTTAAGCTTACGATATCTGTCTTATTATAGTTTTTACACCGCTTAGTATATGTAATTTATCTCTTTTAAAAATGTGTCATATTTGTTGTGTTTGATATTTATCTTTGCCATGAAATACGATGTGTTTTTTAAGTTAACCCATTTGACGCCGATGTACTCATTTGAGTACAGCTAAATATTTGCAAAAATTTTAAAAATTTTAAAATATTTGTGAATTTTTTGCATTTAGACATAACTCTCAACTTGACCCCGTCGACTTAAAAAAATTATGGGTGTACTGATACTATCTGGATATCACAAATTACCCAGAGAGGATTTATACTGGCCTTACGATGAAGATGTTGCCATGGAAATGGTATCAAAATCACTGTCCAGACAAAGATATCGTGATATTAAAAAGAACATTCATCTTGCAGACAATGACGAAGTTGTCACCACCAGGGACAAAATGTTTAAAATTCGACCATTAGCTAATGTAATGAAAAAATTTCTTCAGTGGGGAGTGTTGTACGAGTACATTTCAATTGATGAGTTGATGGTAAAATATTTTAGCCATCACACTGCTAAGCAGTTTATACGTGGAAAACCAGTGCGATTTGGCTTTAAGAACTGGGTAGCAGCCAGTTCCACCGGATATTGCTACACTTTCGATTTTTATTGTGGAAAATCGGAGGAAAATTCTACCGATCCCTTAAGATCAAGAGTAGTAAAAAATTGCTTGAAAAAATGGAGACTGACGCAGCATCGCATGAAGTATTTTTCGATAACTTTTTACTAATTATAATCTCATGGTAGAACTCAAGGAAAAGGGATTTCGTGCTACTGGAACGATTAGAGAGAACAGAACGAAAAAGTGTCCATTGAGAAGTGGTAAAAAAATGGAAAAAGAAGAGCGAGCCTTATATGCCTAGGTTTGACAAGCAAAATGAAATTCTTTTGATACAATGGAAAAACAATAGCGTCTGTACAATGTCTGTACAAATTATCACACAATTGAGTCAATAGAAGCTGTAAAACGTTGGTCTGCTACACAACGACAAAAAATTGATGTCAGTATTCCAAAAGTATTTCAGTCTTACAATAAACATATGGGAGGAGTAGATGAACTGGACCAGTCCATTTCACTCTATAGAATAGCCAGTCGTAAAAAGAAATGGTGATGGGTATTGTTTACCTATGCATATAATAGATATGGCCGTTTCAAAAGCTTAGCGATTATATGTAATGAGTCACAGCGATAGCATGGATCAACTTTTATTTAGACGTTCCATTGCAAGGTACTATTTACACCAAACTAAAGCTCGACTTTTATCTTCATTGGTACTGGGGTTACCTCAACATGGTATAGGTCACTACCTCAAGAAGGTAGAAAAGCAATTAAGATATGTTATATATCATGCAAGAGTTCGCTGGTAATGCAAAAAATGTTTAAAAACTTTATGCATTGAAAAAAAATGTTTTGAAGATTTTTACCTGTAAGCTGCTGCTGCACTCAATTGAGTACACCCATCCCACTCAGCCTATTTACTATTGTTTAAACTTTTTTCCTTATTTTATATTAACTTCGTATACAATGATTAAAAACCAAACTTATTTGTTAATTATCGCTTCTCGTTTTATTTTGGCGGTTAATGGGTTAAACTTTCGCGAACGAAAATTTATAAATAAATAATACCATATATTAAAGTAAATAATTTCAGACGACGTTAGCTCAGCCATTTTACCGTCAACAATTACGCTTCCTCTTGAAAAAGTTACGTAGTCCTTTTTTAATACATAAGTTCCGGCAAACTCTGTTGCGTGGGACGTCATTAACAAAACGATATCAGTTTAAAATTGCGTCGGCGGTGAATTTTCCCGTATGTTTAGTAGAAGATGCCTTCTAGCGTTGCTGAAAATTGTACAAGTAGTGCGGACTGGGAAACGATTTTTTTTACATAAATAATTTGAGAGGAAATAAAATATTCGTCTGAAGAGGCAATATCCGTAATTTAAGGCAAGTGTATTACGGCAAGCAGTGACATATAAGTATTCTGAAAGGATCGATTTGAATTCTTCTCACGATCGGATGTATCTGTTGATTTATTTTCTTTTCTTGTATATTTATAAAAACTCATTTGAAAGTTAGAGTAACATTAGGAACAATTAATAATAAATTTGATAATATAATATAATCATTATTCAATAGAAGTTATTTTAACAAAATAGACTTTAGAAGGGATATTTAATACGGACATTAATATTGCCATTCTTTAGGTTTAGCTATTATTGATCAAATCTCTGTGGTTATGCATGCATACTGTTAAATAGAGAAAACTATGTTACAACGAATACAAATCTTAATTCTTCTATTCTTCATCTGGAATTCCGCAGGGTTCAAACTTTGGTCCGCTTTTGTTTAATTTATTTATTAATTATACAGTAACATCTCTTGAATACTACGTGCCAGCTTATGTAAATGACATTAAAATATACTACAACATCAAGAATACATTAAAATAAAACATTTTAAATACTACTCAGTTTACAAATATCATTTCAAATTTAATTTAAAAATTTTCAAATACTGTATTGTAACATCACATTGTATAAACTCTTACTTGGGTTGACTTTCATTGAACATTTGTCAAATATTAATAGACCAGCAGTTAGATCCTTGGGTTTCATCATTAAAATATCCGGAATTTTACAAATATTAGCACCATTAATTCCATGCACCTCGCGTCGTTAATAAATTGAAGTATGTGTCTATAGGTTGTATCTAGTCTATAAATTGCCTGAAAATTTTTAAAATATCGGGGCTAGAATTGGGACGGTGTGTATTCCTAAAGAAATATGGACTACACAGATCTAATTCTGAGACACGGATTAGATGCCCTTACAGCGTGGAAACGAAAGGAACATTATTGATAGAAATTTTTTTAAATAACGAAATTGATTCATCATTCAAATAAATTCTTTAGTGTTGTTTGTTTATGCTAATTTATTATTTAGTTCATTTTTTGCCATTTATAAAGTGTTTCGCAACAAAATTAGTACATCGCAATGTCATCAAGTTTTTGACAAAAGAACAGAATTGTCCTAAAGCCATTCACGAACGAATGATTGAAATGCATGGGCACGAAGCTCCATCATATATTAAAGTGATATATTGGTCAAAACAGTATCGGCGGGGCCATGAATCAATTAAAAATAACCCAGGAAGTAGCAGGCCTTCCAACGCAACTACTCCTAATGTTTGCAAAAATTTGAAACGACGACTTTTGAAGATCACTGTTTGAAAATAAAAAATTTTTTAAATATTCTGACGCATATATTTCAATCAATTGTAGTAGAAAGATTGTTGACTTCAGAATAAAAACTGCTTAAGTGACAAGTTTCTCCATACGATTTGGCATTTTTGGATTCAGACACTATTCTTTTTTCTCGAAGATAGTGATAAAGGATGAGACTTGGGTACATCGCTAGGGTCCAGATACAAAGTTATAGCCCATAATGGTTTTCTGCTCAAAGATTTCTCCATAACATTCACATCACTAGATGCTAGTGTTAATCTAGTAATCTAGTAATGCTAGTAATCCAGCCTAGTACCTACACAGATATAAAGCAAACATCTTATTGCTGAAAACGAGACGTGTTTCTGATTATTAATCCCAATTATTTGATAGCGGAACAGATCCGAGCATAAAAACATTGCTTTTATGCTAAGATTTTAAAGATGCTTAAGTCGAAATAAACCCAAATCCTGAATGGACGCCTTCTATTACTGAAACAGCATCGCATTTGGATAAATTAATAAACACTGAGCTGTTTCAGTGATTTGCACTTGCAAAGTCACAACCATCAATAAAATTTATTATTATTTTTAAATCATAAGAAAAAAGTAATTTATTACACTCAAACGAACTCCAAAGATCACCTATGAAAATCTTAAATAGTAGTGGGCCCAAGTTTGAATGCGGTGTGATACGGCTGATCTAGCATAGTAAGTGCATGACTTGTACAGTTATAATATATAAAAGATGTCCCAAAATTAACGCAAGATTTGAATTTAATAGAAAACACAGTTTTTAGTCTTTTGATTATTATTTTTTTATTGAGTCATAAAGTACATAGAATAGAGTTATTTATGGAATAACACATCGCGCAAATGGCCACACGGCTTTGCATGCACGTACGCATTCGTTTGTCCAAATTTTCCATGACCATTATACATAAATGTGGCTCAATTTGATGCAGCGTTGAAATCTCCTCCTTTAATGCACGGGTGGTTGTGGTCTTGTTGACATAGACCTGTGATTTCAAATAACCCCATAAAAAGAAATGTAATAGTGTTAAAGCACACGATCTACGGGGGCAATTCTGATCACCGAAACGAGAGAGTACACGATCTGAAAATGTCTCATGCAGTAATTGAATTGTTTCACGAGCTGTATGGTATGTGGCATCGTCTTGTTGAAACCACATATTGGCCACATCAATATCATCCAATTTCGGCAGAAAGAACTGTGTTACCATGTCGCGATATAGAGCACCAGCAACAATCGCTGCTAGACCAGCTTCATTTTCAAAAAAGTATGGTCCAATTATGCTTCCAGCCCAAAATCCACACCAAACAGTGACACGTTGTGGATGCATTTGCTTTTCGACAATCACATGTGGGTTCTCAAAATCTCAAAAGCGGCAATTTTGGCGATTAACAAAGCCATCAAGAAAAATCAGCATCCATTTGTTGATGTTCAATAATCCATTCAACGAACTCTCTTCGCTGTGCATGGTCATTAGGCTTTAGTTGTTGTGTTAATTGAATTTTGTAAGCATGGAGACACAGATCTTTAGTGAGTATACGCTATAGAGAACTTCTTGAAATTTTCAATTCTTGTCCACGTCGCCGAATTGAGGTTCCTGGATTGTCACCGACACTCTCACGCACTACTTCGATATTGATATTTGAACGACTTGTTTATGGATGACCAGTGTGTTTGGCGTCTCCAATGGATCCCGTCTCCTTGAATCACCGAAGGTTGATATATAACCACTTGTCACATTAATTTTCGTATTCTGTACACGTATTTCGACAAACAAGTTGTCATCATCAGCAGATAATTAAAACGTGTCGCACCTGGTAAACTACGGCGAAAATTACCCGTACGCGATCCGTACCGTTGAGAACCAAATGCACACACTGGTTCTCAAGTTAAGTGAATCAACCACAGGCTCCAGCAAACTTACCAGTCCCTCAGAATTTTTCAATTAATCTCTTCACAGTTGACGAAGTTAAAACACTATTCCGACCATATTTTGTATGAAATTTTCCAACTACGACCGCCAAGCTTTCATTATTTTTGAAATATTGTTCAATAATAAAGGCACAATGTTCTATCGTGTAACGCTTAATTTTTACTAACCCTAAACTGTCAGCTGTCGAATTGTTTTTTTTAGGGTTGCAAGCACTTTACTGCACAAATGGCGACAAATTAGAACCTTGCGTTAATTTTGGAACATCCATTATATTGTGTTCTGTTATCTAAGGCTGATTAGTTTTCTTTTTATAGTTTCCCCTTATATTTATACCCTTTTCTTTTGAACAATATCTTTCATATACTTTGCACATGTTGTCCCTGAAAACTATAATAAATAATTTTTAATTTCTAACATTCATGAAGGCATATGTTAATACTAATTGGACAGACTTTGTATTACTTCTTTGTTAATTCATAAAATTTAGCATGATCGATGCATGTGAACATAGTTCAACAATTCACTTGACTAAGAACAACGAACCATTCATTCATTACAGTGTATAAACCTTAACGAAAATATATGACGAAAGATATTTCACATTTCGCGATATGCTAAAACACTGCCACATTAAACAATAAGAACACGTGTTCATTGAAAAGATTGCGATTACCCGTTCAGATTTATTAATCGATGAATCAATAATAGAGAAAAAAGATCGACCTTGACATAGGAGGCGGTGAACCGGTAGGATATAAAGTGAGTCTAGGTGAGAAGACTCACGAGTTGTCTAACAGTTTGCCAGACAGATTGCCGAGTCAATATATCGTCTGAATAACCTATACGTATACAGTACACACATATATATATATGATCTATTCAGTTTAGGTTATAATTCACGTAGTTGCACGCTGTTTTCAAGTCAATAATTCTCAAGATATCAAATCGAAGATTGTACATTTACATACGAACGTAAAGGATAAACATATCCGCTAGTCTGAAGTGAAGTTTCTACAACACATTTACGCGAAGTTTATATATGTAAGTAGTAGTATTAAATATGAATTATATACGTATATTTTAGGAATTTAAACTTTATAAATTTTATTTTTATATTTTGTTACAACGCGGGTTGTAACTTTGTATATTCCTACTACAGAAATTTAGCTTTTAATTTCTTAAAGTACTAAAAAGCAAACGAGTTAAAGTTCTTTAACATTATTTTAATATTTACATTTCTGTACTTCGATTAAACTGCCATGGCAGCTTTTGAAACTGATTGTAAATTGTATGAATAACTTGCACTACTTTAATTAATGTCATGAATCTAAAGGATATCTACGTTATATTGCTACCTTTTATTTATATAAATGATTCGAATAATATCGTAGTACATAGTTAGAACTGTAGGATCAAATGAATTACTGGAGTAAATTTTGTGTTTATATCACTACTTAATAAATAATATCATTGTGCATAACGTTCTTCACAAACTGACAGATAATAATTTTAGTTATGTTGCTCGATAACATTACGTTAAAAATGCATAATTCTGGTGAATATTAAATACGTTCTTAAAGTAACTTTCGTTACGATTTTTTTGCTTTTCAGTTAGATTTTGTTATACGTTTCTCAACTGTAGTGAAAGTTTATATAGCAGTTCTTCCTCTGTTAATTAAGATCGTCTGGATCATTAATTCGATTCATTTTTAACCTTTTATATAATTCAAGAAAGGTCTTATTACATGTAAATATAGTTGATGTGAACGAAACTAGGCCCAATTCCAGAAAGATTATTTTAATATTGTTAATTCTTTTTTCTCGTATTCAAGTACTTCAGCAAACCTCAAATCGTAACTAGTGACTATGTCACTTGCTTTTCTTATTTTATTTAAAAAATTATCCCGTAACTTTGCATTTTTGTTAAAACTGTAGTTCCTAAAATTTAACCATTCTTGTGTGATGTCTTAATTTTTTTGCCATCGAGTTATTGCCATATACAAGATGTCTAATAACTAAGCGAGTTATGAAACTTTCCATTTACTGAGTAACCCACATGACTGTCCCCGTCTGAGCAAGCTGGTAGCTGCACCTTAAAAAGTCACTCTGATTTATCAAACATCTCCTGGTATCTTCCTTTTTTTTCAGCTTATATACTTTTTGCCCTCCCTGTTTTTGAACTTTTAAAGCGTGGTACTTTCAGTATGAAAAATACTGTGTTTCCAATTAAATATTTTAGATTTTTCCAAATAATTTCACTTGACAAGCAATATTTGTAACAATGGATCGTTTTGACATAAAATCATGTTGGAAAGAAGTATTTATATGAACTAACGTTAGGATAAATGTTCGCATACAGTAATTGTTCGTAAATTTTCACAAAATTACACAGGTCTATAATTAGAAATATCTTCTTTATTAAAAATAGGAATAACTCTCGTGCGTTTCCATATATCGGGGAAATATATATTTTAATAGACAGATTAATAATTTTTCTAACAGCGTAGCTAAAACAAATCTCGCATCTCTAACTAAAAAACTTATACAAGATCTTCTCCTAATATTTACTTATTTGGAAAAGTAACCATAATATTTGTAATAGTTCCCTTAGATCAGTGCCAGTAGAAAAAGATAAATGCTGCAAGAAAATAACTGGTGTGGTTGAAACATCTTTTGAGGAACAAGCATCACTAAAAGTAATTGCGAATGCGTTAACAATGTTCTCACGCGTATAAAACCACGTACTGTTTGTACATGATTCTTAAAGAATAACTGCAGTGCCTTGTTTAGAGCATACAAATGACCAGGGTGTCTATTGATGCCTAAAGCTGACAGCATGTATCAAAATTTAGTTTGTACGGCTACACTTTATATCGATCGTGAGGCGATCGATGTAATTATAAAAATTGTTTGTTAAATTCAAATAGGATACCCTTACTTTTAGAAATGTTTATTGCCAATTTACATGCGCTAATTGCAATTATTTAACAAAATAAAATTAGAAAATATTGTTAAGACAAAAATACGAACAAATATTCTTCATTAACATAGTAATGCAATTACAAAAACTTAGAAATAGTGAGCTTGTTGCTGTAGACATAAATTTCCCGTGTAATAACATAAATCTCGTTTCCATTAATTCATCAAAATTATTAAATTTTTCCCAATAAATATTGTCTTTAATATAATTTATATAATTCCTCCAGAGGAATCAACTAATAATGCGATCTTCATAAAACTGACTTAAAAATGCTAATGTTCTTCGTGCAGTATGAGCTGAGGTGTTGTCTTGTTGAAAAAAGTCCTTTTTTCAACTCACCATCATTGAGTTACTCCACAAATTTTCGCAAAATGACTTGATACCATTTGACATTGATTAAGTTCAAAAAGAATCGAAAAATTTTCAAACTTCCATAACTCCTGTATTGTTCATCCGATTGTCGAGTACTGACCACCAAATTAAAGTGTTCGTCGGAAGAAACACAACGAGCCCAAGGAACAGCACTAAAATTTTTAGAAGAATTTGCTCCTATAGTCTGTTGATGTGATATTGCTACCCAAATACTAAATTTCATGTATCAGACTGTTTCTACAAAGGTTTAAGAGTTTTACATTGCTTATATTCTATAATTTTGTATATTTAGATAAACCGACAAATGAAATCAAGCCCCATCGGTAAGAAGGTTAGATTTAATGCATATTGTTTATATTATCATTAAACCAATTACAATAGGTTATTCTTGATTCAATATCAATTGAATATAATCGATGAATTAATGGAATGGATGCTTATGGAGACTTTTCCTTTCATGCTTTTGAAAAAGTCAACAAATAGATATTCTTGATGATTTTTCTCTTACAGATACATTTTTTTACTTCAAAGCGATTATTTCATTCAGCATAAGCGGAACGTATTCCGCTTATGTTGAATGAAAAAAATATAAGCAATGTTTGCATTTATAAAAGCTTCATTAAGTTGCTCAACACATGGTTACGAAAATATCTGATTATGAATATAACAAGAAATTAATACAGAAATATATTTAGATTGAATCGAAAGATTATAATAAAAACTAACGGAAAATACATGCGACTGTAGTAAATGAGGTTAGAAGGCAATTGATTTGACAATTTGATGACAACATAACACATGGATCAGTAAGTCCCGAGACTAACCCATAGATGGCGCTCGTAGTAAACCAGTAACCACGTCTTTCTAGAGTACTAGCCTTTGCTTGAAACGTGTCAAAATTTTAAATCGGATGAGTTATCGAGGTTGGAGTAAAGTCGTTTTGTAGTTTGTTTAAACAATGTTTCTGATAAAACATTGTTTTTTAATGGGTAAAAACACCACGCAAGCAAAACAATGGATATAAAAAGCAACGATTTGTCGGTGGTTTGCCGAGTTAAGTGGTGACACAAATGACACATGGTTAGACCTGTGGAAGCCGTTACACCGGAAAATGTGAGTGAAGTGACAAAAATTATAATGAAAGATCGTAAAGTGAATACACAGATATCATATGGAAGTGTATTTACTATCATTCATGAAAAATTGAGCATGAAAAAGGTATATTGCTTTCGATGGAACAAAAACAGCAACGAGTCGATGATTCAGAAAGCTGTTTATCGCTATTTACTCGCAACAAAAAAGATTTCTTGCGTCGTTACGTGACCATGGAAAACATGGATACATCACTACACTTCAGAGTCGAAGCGGCAGTTATCTGAGTGGCGCACAGCTGGCGAAAGCCGTCCGAAACGTCCGAGTCAGCTGGCAAAGTCCTAGCGTCAGTTTTTTGGGATACACATGGCGTGATTTTCATTGAATAAATGATTATTATATTGACTTACTGGTGCGTTTGAAGGAGGAAATCGAAAAAAACGACCGCACATGCATGAAAAAAAATCAAAGACAATGCACCCTGCCACAAGTCGATGAAAACAATGGCAAAATTGAACGAATTGGGTTTTGATCTGCTTCCCCACCGCCCCATCGTCGGCAGAGTTAGCCCCCAGTGACTACTGGCTCTTTGCTGATCTTACTCCACTCAAATGAGGAGGTCATCGCTGAAACTGAAGCTTATTTTGAAGCGAAAGATAAATTTTTTTATAAACATGGTATTGAAAAATTGGAAAAGCGTTGGAACCATTGTATCACCCTAAAAGGTGATTATGTTGATGAATAAAAAAAAATTTTGCAAAAAAAATGTTGTTTTCATTGTTAGTCTTTATTGATCCATGTGTTAGTTCCCAGTGTTGCACATATCACACACAGAAATTTCCAAGATTTGACATATCAATTGTTACAAGAATATAATTCATCATTTTATTTAGTGTTCCAAACTAAGTTGTACTATTTATAATCTGTTCTAATCATACATTCGATTAATCTCTTGATACTGTTATAATAATAATTAAATTTTCGTATGTCAAGAATTATATGTTACGAATTTCCATGCTTTAAAGATGATCTTTTAAAATCTTTCTGAAATAGTTAATTGGGACAGTAGTAAGTTTGTGATATATTTATTAAACCAGGATCCAAAGATCAGATCTGAAAGCCACAATTCAAGGTTTTCTGGTTGTTGCTTTCTCATTTGAAGTGAATGCTGACAGCCGAAAATTTTAAATCACACCGAAATAATAATTCATGATCTGTCAATGCCTCTTAAAATGGTGTTAAATTTGTGGTGTTTATGAAGGGATGGATTACTATTATTATATTGTTATTAATATACAATATGAAATACAAGTGCAAATCTAGTTCCATATTTAAAAAAAAAATAAAATCAATATACTATTTATACCAATTATCAAAATATTTTAGACCTTTTAACATTTTTGTGACCACTTTTCACTTTAATTACCTATTTTAATATTTGCGCAGGGAAATTATACATTTTTGAAACCATAAATCGTCAACGCATTGACATACCTTTTCAGACATCATATCCTAACTTTTATGTATTTGTGTATCAAAAGTTGTCTTTTTTATATTACAACTGAACAAATATGCATATATACTATTTGACAAATGAAAAACGAATCATCCAGTAAACGTATATATGGTATGTATTTTTCATCAAATTTAGCATAAATGTTCATAATGTTATGTATATTAAATTATTAAGTTTTTATTAAAAAATTCATACCTTTCACACAGGATATTTAATATTGATTTGTCGCTCTATGGACTCTAGTGGAAGTTCATTCCAAGCAACTTGTAGGGCATCATATTGCTGTTGTAAGTTCATTGGAGAGTTAGAAAGTATACCAACCCTTCGATCGATCACATCCCAGACATGTTTTATGCGCTATAGGTCTGGCGACTGCACAGGCCATTATAATAATATAATAATAATTAATCACAATATAAGACCTGCAATATGAGAACGGGCATTGTCTTACTGGAATGTAGCATTATTTTGCCCTTGCAAATATAGTATAGCAAATGGTTCCAAAACTGCATAAATATACCTATTTAATTAATAAATCATGTAAATGGCTTCGAAAAAAATACTAAAATATATACATATACATAATGCAAACCATAAATCTCCTAAAACAATTGAAAAAAACATTGCGAAAAAGTAGTTAAATGAGAGTTACTTGAAAGAAAACGATATTATTCCACTCTTCTCCCAATCTGCCCATACATTACTTCATTCTAATCTAACGGCACGATGCCGACTTATAAGAAGCAGTATTAGTTTTGGAACAGAGAAGGAATCCAAACGAATATAGTGACATACGAAAACCATTTTTCTATGGCCTACCTCTCTAAAAAAATTTCTACAGACCTTAAGGTATTATGCCTTTCCCTAAGGCCCAGCAATCTTAATCTCCTATTTACATTCGCCCAGAGCCTCCTCTATGATGTTCACCGTCTTCTTAAGGCCCATGACTCCCAGAACGAATAATTGTAGTAATATTTCTTTGCATGCACTTAGCGATATGACGAAAAGCAAGACCATATAATTCAACGACACGACCACTTTCAAATTCGCTTTGCTGATGATAATTTGTCTTCGAATTCTTGGCATTTTAATACACTAATTCACAACTATTAATAGAAACATGTCCGGGTGAGTAGTAGAATGTAGTAATGCAGTATCTTATTATTAAATTTTCCCTATAACACCATTACCCTGGATAATAAACATTTGGAAAATTAGGTTTAAAAATATATACTTTTACAATTTAATTCATTTTTTGACCCTTTTTTCAATTGAATTTTCAATTCAAATGTTTTGAAATCATGTTCACCAAGAATAATCAATTGGGTTTAATTTAAGAATCTCAACTAATTACAAAATTTCATTACTATAAAATTATTTCAATTAAATTATTTAAGAAATGTAAGGGAGAATTTATTTCATTATTTATGTTAAGCAAATTGTATTTACCGTCTCCAGGTGATCTGTAAATAGTTCATATTCTTTAGCATTATAGTATTATAATATCCGCATCACCTTCACTTCATTTAACTCTCATCCTTCAAAAATAATTTCCTGTTACATTATACAATTGTGTAAGAAAATACTACACAACACTTTAAAATAATAAAATATCCCCAGATGATCTACCTTCTGTCCGGAAATTAATATTATCTACGCAATTGTACTAAAAATTATCATTGATGTTTTGACGGAAACTCTTTTCTTCATAACGGATAGGCAAATGTAATGGTTACTTTGGTTGTCTTGTTTTTAGCATATTCTTTCAAAAACATCGTCAAACTTTTGCATGTCCTTTTTCTTCTCTCATAACCTCTTCTTCTAATACAGAAATAGAAAGATAATTATGTTTCTTTGCTAGAATTCACGTATATGTCCTTTTTCTTCTATTTCTTTAGTCCTCCTGCTATTTCTTTCTTCTAATCTCGTTTCTTATTTTTGCTTTTGCTCGACTATTCTGAGAACATGTCCCAACATTCAAGTCGTTGCATTTAAATTTTGTTGATGATATCTTTTCACTTTTAATCTTCGATGGATTTCTTCACTTTCTAATTCACGTTGTCATATGAAAACAATAGTGGTTCCAGAAGTACCTGACCCAACAAAGAAAACACAAAAATTTTAGATCGAAATATAATTTATTTTTCATCGTAAGCTCCTTTCAGCTTTGTACACTTTTCCCAGCGCTGTTCGATTAGTTCGATACCCTTTTTATAATAAGAACTGTCTTGCTTCTCAAAATAGCCATTAACTGCCGACATCACTTCTTCATCGTTGGAAAATCTTTGACCACTGAGTCATTTTTTCAAGTTTGGGAGCAGAAAATAATCTGAGGGGACTAATCTGGCGAATAGGGAAGCAATTCAAACTTTAATTAATTAATTTTGGCCATTGCAATAACGGATTTGTGAGCTAGAGCATTGTCTTAATGAAGCAACACTTGCTTCTTAGCCAAATGCGGCGGTTTTAGCTTGATTTCTTCACTCAAACGTTGCAATTCATAGTTTTTCCTTCCCCTTCTTTGGAGCCGATTCTCTCTTTTGAGTCCTTTGTTTTGATTGTTCTTTTGTCTCGGGTGTGAAGTCATGGACCCATGTTTCATCCATGATTATGAAACGGCGCAAAAATTGTTCTTTATTGCTCTGAAACTTCGCTAAACACTCAATTGAAACATCTTCGCGACACTGTTTTTGCTCGAGTGTGTGCAAATGCGACACCCATCTTGCACACAAGTTTCTTATGTCCAAATGTTCAGTTAATATGCGATGTGCCGCACTTTTTGAAATGCTTACTATCTCTGCTAGCTCGTGCACTTTCAGTCGACGATCATCCAATACCGCATTGTGGGTTTTCTTCACCATTTCTGTAGTCGTCACCTCATTTGGTCGACCACTGCGATGCTCGTCTTGGCAGTTCGTACGGGCTCGTTTAAACTCTGCTAGCCAATATTTCACTGTTGTAAACGAAGGAGCAGACTCACCCAGAGTAGAATCCAGTTCGGCTTTTATATCGGTTGGGCTGGAGCCTTCCAAATAAAAGTATTGTATCACGTAACAATGACCAATTTTTCTCATTTTTATAAATTCACTGAAAACGTTCACTATTGATGGCTACCAAACAAATACTAAAGAACGTGGCGTCTTCAAACTTGAAACATCTCTAGGTCAGGCCAGGTACTTATGGAACCACCCTCGCACTTGTTATTTTTATTAAAAGTTCCATTACACGTTTGTATTTTGTTTTTTAATTGTTCTCTAAGTGTTCATACTTTTTAGTCATGTACATATATGTATATGTACGTAGATGAAATAGGCGTTTGTTATATTTGCATTTTCGTAATTTTAGTCGAACTTTTTAATTTATATTTAACTTTATGAGAGATAATTACTAAAAAATATTTTTGGAAACTTCCTCGAACATTCATTCTATATTCCATTAATGGAAACTCAAGTATAAAATTAAATAAGTGTCATAATTATCATTTTTAGATAGATATCTTTGATGTTTACACGATTATTAGCATTAATTTAAATAAATGAAATTGTAAACAAATTAAGAGAGTATTACTAAGTTATATTTAAAATGTATTTTATATTCATATTTATATAAATTTGATTTTTATTCAATAATTAAAAAACGGAATATTTTTTATAATTCGAAATAATTATATCTAGTGTGTCTTACATATTTAATTAATTAAAAGAAGAAAATAGAAGATAAAAAGTAAATAATTTGATAAGCTTTCTTCCTCGCACATCCTAATTTAGACTATAAAACGTAGTAATTATTACTTATTTGTATATAAATTACTGAATAGTTTCCATTACTATATCAGCGGTTGCTAGGCGCTAATGTTTGCTAAGTACACCATACGACTCCTCAAAAGGGATGTAGACGTGCAATATAGAATGCATGAAACTAGTCGTCGTGAGCATGCGACATTCAATTCACAGTCAGACTTGTAAATTACTCTCAAATAAAGTTGGTACCAGCTTGACTTGGAATCTGAAATTATACTCGTAGGTAATTACTATATAGTATCTATCTAGCCATATATTTTTGTACAGGAAGAGAATCACAGTTAGGAGATTTTTATGCAGTAACAATAACAATATTTTTGCAATTTTAAATAATTTCATTTTATATTCATTATTTCATAGCTTTATAGATTATGTCATATTTAAATAAATATTAAGCACTGGTATTCTAATACTCTACGTTTCTTTAGGTTAGAATAATTAATAAATTATATATAAAATTACCACCCACTAACCCAACTTCGTTTCAAACATATGTATATCCTAACGCACAGAACTTCCGTGTTGAATTCATTAGAAAGGACATTTGTCAAATACAGCAACAAAGACAAGTCCTCAAAGTTTTGGGAAAAATGTAATTTCTATTCAGGTAAGATTGCCGATACGTCATCAAAAAATTGCCATATAAACTAAATCAATACTTCATGGCCATAATAGTGTTTAATTTATCGATAATTCTGGTTTTTAATTTAGAAACAAATGTCAATCAACTTCACAGCGAATTATGTTATGTTGACACTTCATCTGATGAAAACATCTTTTTAGGTTAAATTATATCCAATACTTATGCCATTGTCTAAAAAATAAAATAAAATCGTGTTTGCATATATACATTTTGCTCGTACCATTTCAATTGCATTAAAATCACAACGGTAAGGTGATAATCGCAATAATTTATGGCCACAACTTCTTAAAAACTTATCTACTTGATATCGTTTCAGTTTCTGAAGTGATTATACAAGTGCCAATAGTTTTATTTTAAATGATGTCGATATTTAAGTAGCACTGGAATCATAGATAAAGTTTAAGTTAAAAACTATAAATTAAGTTAAAATTTAAGTGGGCGTAAACGAGAATTAGACGATAACGAAACATCACACACAAGTACACAATTGAGCGTTGTTCGGAAGATAAAATCAAGAAAATATTCTCAAAAATACTTGAATTTTGGGCTCACCTGCACTGAGAGAGGCCTTGTGTGTCATTTGCTCAAAAGTTTTGGTAACAGACAGCATGAAATCTAATAAACTGTTAACAAAAAAGAGCGAAAATCATTTTTCAAAAAAGCTTCTGTGAATGAAAAGCTTTACTTGCCTCTTATAAAGTTTCATATAAAATAGCCAGATGCAAAAAGTCTCACACCACTGGTGCAGAATTAATTCTGCCAGCCCCGACTAAGATTGAAGAAACTATGTTTGGAAAAAATTTTGCCAAAAAATTGCAGTCCATACCTTTATAAAATGATACTGATGACTCTTGAATTGGTGATACAGCTGAAGATGTAGAGCATCAGCTTTTCGCGAAGTTGCGTGACAACTTGTTTTCCATTCAGCTTGGTGAGGTAACAGACAGTAACATTCTCATTTAAATGGCTTATTTAACATATTAAATGATTTTGTAAGCGAGGCGAACATGGAGTGGAAAAATTTCGTCGGAATATGGACCGATGTACAATGTTTGGAGGCCTGCAAGTTGTGCAACCACTTGTGAAACAAAAATCTCCGCAGTGTGTCTGGACACATTATATGATTCACAGAGAAGCTCGCTTCCAACGAAATGAGTCCTGGTCTGAATATTATACTTACCATGATTGTAATTCTAGTAAACTATATCAAAATAAGATTCGCCAAATCAAGAATCTTTGCTGCACTTTGTAATGATGATGCCGTTACAGTTTTACAGCGAGACAAAATGGTTATGACATGGGAATGTGCAACGTATTTATGAATTAGGAAATCGCTATTTTTCTAGATGAAAAAAACAGATTGGAAGTCGTGAAGTCGGTTTTTGTAGAAAATTGGACTTGCGGAATAATCTATTAAAATTAGGCACTGAAAAATCATTTAGCTCGCAAACAATTTTGAAAAGAATCTTTTTTCTGTCAACAATTTCATAGTGGATTAAGGGAAGGTGATGAATTTTCGGCACTGAAAAGAAGAACATTTCGTATACTATTAAGATCCCGCTGGTGGCTGCTTTTAATACAAAATATAGAGCTTACCTATATATAGAAAAAAAACTCAGAGGATCAATTTCAATTATTAAACCTTTTTTCGAAAAAATTTGCTCCGCAAGACAGACCCAAGAGAGTCACTGATAATTACTAAACTTGTTTGTAGCTTATCAAAATGTCCTTAATTGTTTTTCTTTTAATAAATTAAACAATTTTCAAAACAAAAACTAATATATTTTCTTACTTTTTTTGATACTCTGACACCTCCCATTTAGAGTTATCGCACCCTAGTAGAGGGGCGGGCCCCACAGGTTGGGGGTCACTGGAGTAACAAGACATACGGTGATAATATATAATATAACTACTCATATTCATAGAAGTGCGAAAGATTATATTGTTCATTAATAATAATAATGGGTGAATATTATTCATAAATATATTATCTTTAAATATTATTAATAATATTTAATGTTCAAATTATTTCTGTACACCATTACATAAAGCACGAGCACACTCATTTAGTGTATCACGTCTCCCAGGCGGGCGTACTCCACGAGTTTTAAGAATCGCTAGTTTAAATACATTAGTGAACTTTTGAATGTTGTGTGGATATAAATTTTTCTTTATATTAAAACCTACTATTTTTTGTAATACGAAAATATAAAACAAACATCCTTAAACTAATAACATTTTTGTAGCTCATTAAAATAAATCATTCATGTTTACTTATCGTAAAATTATATAATGTTTAACTTTGATTTACACTTAAATATTTATTCGATTATCTAGTATTTAATGCACTAGCTATGAGTTAATACTTGTACTCCTACGCAAGACGATGAGAAAGTCAACATAAAGATCAATTACAATCAGATGCTTAACTACAATTGTAAACAGCCGGAGTTTATTTAGTTTTTATTGTTTAAACATTACGTAATGTCAGTCGAAATATTAGGAGAGAAAAAAAAGAGAGATTTAACTTATTTGTACTATCAATATTTGCCGGTGAAAGAAACCAATGAACTATCTTGCTTTTTGTGATGGACAATGAGTTTTTTAGCCAGCTCTTTCTTGTACAATCACCTCATACGTAGCGTTAATGTTAAACAACTATAAATAGAAGATTAATTTTTTTATATGCAATAGTAATTTATGTTAATTTTTTTATAACCTTTTTCTTCTTTTTTGTTCGATTGCATAATAGACTCATAAATATAAGTATTAAAAACCTATTAAATTTGACACCTGCACACTATAAATAATCCATTATTTTTTTACAATTCCAGACTATATATATTTACATATTTTATGTAAGAAAAATTTTATCCTTTCTGCGCATTCATTTAATGTCGATATAGCCTAAAGTTACACAAGGAATTAAGTCTAACAAATAAATAATATGACCAAATTGGGTAATCACTTATTCAGCTAGAAATTTTTTCTATGGTACTTTTGATGCATTGAACTTAGGAATTTTCGTTGCATATTCCATTATTTTCGAAGTATACATATAAATATAACAAATGTAATAGCCTCTACTACGATGTTACATTCATCAGACCAATAACACTAGCAACATTTCTTTGCATACATGTACTAATTTTATGAAATGCAATACACGCCTCATATAGTCCAACCATACGACCCTTTTCAAAATCGTTTAGCTGGCGATTATTTGGTAGTCTTCAAACTCTTAACATTGTAATACACTAATGCATAAATATGGACTAAGAATATGGTCGTACGAATAGCAAAATGTATTCTTCTACGTGAAGCAACAACTCCTTATTAAATTTTCCCTATGAAGGGTACAAATTTTCAAATAAAAGTTTAATCATCTATTAGTCATCTGCATTGACAGAACACTGTACAATTTATAAATCAAACTAAAGAAAATGTTACGGTATAGCTTTTAATTAATTTTCTTTATTGTTTTTAACGTGTTTCTGTTAGTTTTAACAACGTGCCATTAGAGTTTGTTTCATACCTTACAAATATTTTATATATATTTTATTATTATTATATTAATGTGTTATCAAATACTGTCCATTGACTTTTCATGCAATGTTTTAACTACATTGAAAAAAAATATTTATTTGTCTATTATTCTAAAGACAAAATTTAATTTAAAAATACATAGATACTTAGTGCGTAATTCTTTTTCTTGTCACATAGTGTAACATATATTTCCAATTTTGGTTGGTTAGAGACTTTTTGCCATTCTTACATGCTTATAATACACGTTGCGTCGGATATTGCATATCAATTAGGTCTGAAGTAATCAGCAGAACGGAAATTAGAAGGAATCCTCTTTCCTATAGTTCATTCTTATCTTATCCAGATTTGCTGGTCTCATACACCATGTACAATGAATGCGACAAAGCAATGGACATGAACTAGATACACCCAATATTCCCAATGCTGGTTAGCTAAAGTTTCTACTCGTGGAAGATATGTTGAGCACAAATATTGACTAAGTTTCCATGCTTAGTATTAAGCACATAGTTATAGTTGTATCTAATAGGAATGTCATACTTATAATAATCCAGGAACAATCGGCAGTGGCCGTTCACATGTCTTGTATAATGAAAACAGCGGATGTATTTTAGGATGCGAATAAATTTACATTCGCAGATCGATTTTTATTAACGATGTTTGCTCACGTTCTATAATGTATATTGATGTATGTAGAAGTAAATAGAGTATTCAATAACGTTTTCAGGGTCACCTTTTTTTTAAATGAAACTGTCTAAACTGCATGGCACTAATTCGGAAAGAGCGTGGTTTCGTTCTTACAAAGTTGTCAGTTGTTGGTTAAATTTGTTGAGACATATTATATATAACAGTTGACGATACTAGATTATATAGATGAAAAAGGCGAAAACCTTCGGTTTTATACCCGCAGAACCTGCAGCGACGCGTAGCGTCAAAATAACGCGATCGACATCGCTAAGCCCCTAAAAAGATTTCCATCGTTGGGAACCTTCCTCTTCTTCAGCTCGTTTTGCACATGAGGCACAACAAAGTTGCACGGAGTGAGACTTGAATTGTAGGGTTGATGTTTTATCACCAGTTCTTGCAGCAGTTGGCTGAAACGATGTAGTTGTGGAAAACCAGATACTTTTTCTCAAGCCAACACAAATATTTGCGAATGCTTGAATAACTCTGAATAGGTACTCCTCAGCATATCATTTCGCGATGTTTATCTATTGATAAGAAAGGCGAACACCTTCAATTTTATACTAACAACATCTACGGCTACGAATAATGTCAAAGCGATGCGTGTTCGAGAGCTAGACACCCCTGCTTCCTATTCCAACCAGATACTAGGGTAGTCGTTTATATTTCGGAAACTGGCAACATTGTTAGTGCTACCTCTGATCTGATGATTGCATCGTGAAGTTTGTCATTATTGACAATATATTTACCTTGACAATTTTATTATCCGGTCGCTATTTCTATTGTTGACAGTAACTTGAAAATTTTGTCAGCGAAAAAATTGAATTAACTCGCGAACATTTCCGTGCAATTATTTTTCATAACTTTCGGCGTAACTCAACAAGAATGCATCAACGAGCTGAATTCTTTATATGGTGGTGAAGCACCATCGAAAACTACAGTATATCGTTGGTATAGTGAATTGACGGCGTTCTTTGGACAACGAATTTCGTGAAGGTCGTCCCACAAATGTTGTTGTGCCGGAAAACATTAATGCAGTGTCTGAATTGATAATGCAAGACCGTCATGTGACATACCGTGAGATCGAGGCATCTCTAGGTATTAGTAACACCAGCGTGCACAGGATTCTGCATGAAAATTTAGCCGTTAAGAAGCTATATTCACGTTCGGTACCACATAATTTGACAACCGCTAAGATAAGGACTCGCATCGATTAGTGCCAAGAAATGCCCAAAAAATACAATGGCGGTGCTTCAAAGAACATTTATAAAGTCGTCACGGGCGATGAATCTTGGATCTATATGTATGAGCTTGATAGTAAACAGCAGTCGACTGTGTGGGTGAGCCAAAACAAAGTCAAAACTAATGGTCACCTGTTTTTTCGGAAGAGCCGGTCACGTTGCAACCGTGGCTTTCTTTAAGAATTGTAGAATGGTCAATTCCGAATGGCATACAACTATTTATTTGCCAAAAGTTTTTGAAGAAATAAGGAAAACAAACCGAAAACGACAGATCATTCTCTACCATAACAATGCGAGCTCTCAGAGGGCGGTTCAAACAATTGAATATTTGACCGAGCAAAACATTGAATTGATGAGCCATCCGCCGTACAGCCCTGATCTAGCACCCTGTGATTTCATTTTGTTCCCACACATGAAGAGAAAGCTTCGTGGTCAACGGTTTTCTACGCCGGAAGAAGCACTTGAGGCATTCAAAACTCATACTTTGGAGAGAGCGCCTTCACAATGGCAGCAATGATTTTCGGATTGGTTTAAACGAATGCAAAATGCATTTATTCTCAAGGAGAATATTTTGAAAAGCAATAAAACTATTTTCGATAATAATAATTTTTTTTGGTTGCTATTCTCGGGACATGTAGACGAGGGTAGCTGCTCGTGTACATGTCCCTGTGAAAACTAAACGCGCTCTTCGTCCTACGCTTCAAGAACTCCTTATCGTTGGGAAACTCCCTCCCTTTCAGCTCGTTCTTCACATGGAAAAAAAAAACAAAGTTGTCTAGAGCAAGATATTTATTGAAAGGTGGATGTTCTAATACTTTCAAATCAATTCTTGCTAAATACACAATACAGGTGTTAAAGCAATTGATCGAAACGTCGTCGTTGCAAAAAAACATGCGTTTGATCCCAAGCAAGAAAAAACGCCTTTGAATGCTTCAACAGCTTTTAATAAGCACTCCTCGGTGTACAATTTTGCAGTAATTATAGTTTATGATTCCAGCGTTATATACCATACAACTCTTGTGGCACAAAAGACCACCACTTTCTTCATAATAGATCGGGGTTTCCGTACATACACGAGTGCTACCTTTATCCTCAAAGATACAGACTTCCCACTGTGCTTTAGTAATAGTAAAGCCAGGTTTTGTCAGCCGCCAAGATGCTGTTAACAAAACGAGATGTTCCATATTTTAACTTCTCAAGCGTTTGACATTGGATACAAAGTAAAGTCCCTTACTCGTAAATATTGATGAAGAATGGCGGATTATCGGTACATGTACATATGCCCAGACTTCGTTTTATCTCCCGATAGCTTACATTCTTATTGAGCTTGAACATCTTTCTAACCACATTAGTGTTTCCTTCAATAACGAATAAGAAACCCTTCATATCACCTAGTATGGACAGACATTGATCAATATTTAATCCGCAGAAAAAGCTATAGCATAAAGTTGCCCGGTACTCCATTTCTGATCAGATGAGATAGGGGAAGTTGTTTACAGCGTCGCTATTCGGGAACAACTAATACAGAATGATCGAACCGCTTGAACTCCTATCAACGTATCCAGAACTTGCTAAAGAATATAACTATCGGTTGGCCCACATTGTAGTGTCCTTTGCACCATATGTTCTTTAAAGCCTCTGTTTCCTAAACTGTATTTTTTTAAATAGATTAGGGTATTACTTCTTTGCTTGTCTATAAAGTCATCTCGTTTGAGGCATTATTATTTAAAATATTACCAAATTACATTTATATCCACTAAAGTAACCTAAATCTTCCAATAAAATAATTCCTATCCACTCAAATTTAACGTATCCGTAAAAGTTCGGTCATCGCTCATGTATTTTATTTTTATTTCCTCATTTTCCTTTCACACTTCTTTCCTTCCGTCTATTTCCAGAACGAGGTATCATGGAATGACACTTGTATATTATTTATGCCAAGCTCGCCTTGAAAAACGACATCCCTTCCTGTTTAGTTTTCCGTATCAGTCCTCCTTGTCGTCTTTGCTCAGGACTAAGAGAATGTCGACGTCTATCTCTGTGTTGTCGTTTCTCTTACACGTGTACGTATGCATGTATATAAGTATGTATGTGAAAAGCGTAGAACGAAGCGAGCGAAACGTTGGGATACCGAGACCTAGCCGACGTCGACACCGTCTATACCTACCCGAAATGAGCTCTCCGCTATCGTTACTAGATTCAATTTTCACAATGTAATATGGTTAAGAGGGAGAATCGTGCCTGGAATATTGACTTTTGTACTCAGTCCGGATTTCGAATATTTACTCGCCTATCTGCTGTCGCTGTTGCTGTCGTTGGTGTACTATAGTACCGTTAACATTCGCTTTTTCTCTTTTTGTCTGGCAGTCTATCTCTTTCTGTTTCCAATGTGAATACTGTTCAGCAGATTATGCCGTTAGTTCCCGTTTTATTCCCTCGATTTTCTTGCTGTGCTCTTAAGACGTGCAAATTATTCCATAGAGGACTAGAATATGCTTCACGGTATAGATCTTATGGTATTCTTTTTCTAATTGCGATCAATCCTTCAAATTTCCGTTGAAACTTGTATTACCTGAAAAATATGAGGAAAACGGATTTCGTTTAAAATTATATAATTTAACGTTCAAATTTAATACTTTCGAAGTCTGTTTCGGTAATAAAATAATCATAATTCGTACGCTACTGCTTCTTGAAAGTACACCATCTCTGTAATGAATCCTGTGTCCATTAACAAAAAGTATGTAAGTACGTACCAAATATTTGCGAAGATTCATCCAAGGCCGATTGCTCTACTCAGTTATTTGTTTATTGGCACATATTTACTACAACGAATCTTATTCTGTCGTGCCCGTAAAAATTAACATATACCGATTATTATTTTTATTAGATTGAAAAAATATATTAGCGCTAAAATGTATAACCCCGTTGTTTCATGAAATAACTGATCAAGTCAGTTAAAATGTCCAATAAATTAATAATTCCATACTAAATCAATCAAATGTTTGTCGACAAAAGCAATAATAGAGATGCGTTTCGTATAATGCTCTTCAGTTTGCCTGGCTTTGTGGACAAATACAACAATTAATCGGCCTATTAATCAAAAAAGTATACCAATACACCAGTGCCGTGATATCTAACGTAACAACCAGCGAACTAGCCGAACGAGGGATGTATGGTGTGTTTAGTCTTTTAAATACCCGTTAGATAGCAATGCTATTAACGATACGTGCAAACTAAGATTTTACGCCTTACTGTAAATGAAAATGCAAGTAATTTGAAATCAATCAAATATTTGTCGACAAAAGCAGTGATAGAGACGCGTTTCGTATAATACTAATACCAATAAGGCGTAAAGTCTCAGTATAGCTATCTAACTGGCATTTAAAAGGCGTCATTCATCCTCCGTTTGTCCAGTTCGCTAGCTGTTACGTTACGTCAGTGACGTTCACTGTGTTTTAACATAGAAAATATTGAATTTCTTTCTGCTTTCTACATCCTATACATACTATCGTTCTCAGAAGCTTAGCCAAGGGAACAAGTTATACAATACCTTACTTTAATAAATTTTATTGCATTCAACGTCGCATTTGTAACTGAAATAACGAAAGTACGAACAAAATGTAATTAAACATTTTATAACCCGGAGTACCTAACCGCATTTGCATCACATTATTCTAATTTACTTATTAGACATGTCTTATCGATGTGGCCAAGCAGGCAAAGATTCTATTGCAGCCCCTTTTTCTCTTCGGAGCTTATCCCTAACTGGCTTGATTATTCACAAGATTTTAATGCGATTTTAGTTTCTATTTGAATATTATTGAAGTGATACAGTAAGTGAATAACAGTATTCGAAATGCCCCGGGGTAAATCTGTAGGTATTGGTAAACGTTTCATCATAATAACTGTGCCTGCAGAAACTTATGCTACAGTTAAAGTAAAAATTAAATCAACCGTGACGACAATAAAATACATTATTCAGCGACATCTACTATAACTAATAATCAAATACCACCGTTAAAGACTGACTGCCTCAGAGAAACTTACACGGTTACGTGATAGCTCATAAACCGTTACTACGTCAGGGTAATTTATTTAAAAACTTACTGTGGGCTCGAGAACATTGGACGGTAGAACACTGACAAAATGTTTTATGGACTGAAGAATCAATACTTAAAGTATTTGGTCTAAGCAAAAGAGTGCTTGTCAGACGTTTCGATGGTAAAGAGTAGAGAAAGCTTTTAGAATACGTTGTACCAACAATAACAGTTTGGAGTTTTCTTCCTCAGAAACAGAGACCTTACATCGAATCGAAGGAATAATGCGGAAAGAGTTCTACCGTGAATATAAGAATTGTTTGCCATTCTCTGTGTATGTGTGTATCAGTAAACTATTGTATTAGTTTATAGAAACACCTGTAGGTATAGGTGTTATATTAAGTAGCACTAATTTTTATAATCAATTATATAAAATATCCATTATATTTCACAATGTATAAGAGAGTTGTCGAATTGGACCATCACTTAACAAGCCTACACTTAGTATAAAATTACAAATTATACAATATTTGTTCGAGGTTCAATTAAAGTTTACATAAAATAAATAAATTTCTTCTGGCAATTTTTATGATATCAGTCGGTTGAGACCAGGTGCGTGTTATTATTAATGGAAAATTCATGATGTTCCTCCGGTAAAATGATTCATCTAATTACGTACAGAAAGAACTCAACGATTATTACGGTACAATCAATTATATTACTTTCTTCCCATTTATCAAATAGTGCATAGAGCTACAATAATTAAACAGTTATAATAGTTTTTGCAATACGTTCCGTTATGGATTACAGTATTTTACAATATTATTTTTTTAGTTAATCATACCTATTAAATACGTAGTTTTGCTGTAGCTTCATAAGTATATTTAGCAAATACAAATACATATATAGACAGGAATACACACTATAATTAATCACAGTTAAGCTATTGATATTACCCTCGCGCTGTTTTCCATATCATATAATTAGCCAGACTTTATATTGCGCATAGACGAACACGACAACGTTGTAACGGCAATTATTTAATAGGAAATCATATAAAATCCCTTAGAGCAACGTACATGTATTTTAATCAAGTCGATGTATTTAATTTTGTGGAACCCATGAAATTACTCATTTTTTTTAAATTGTATTCAGGAAGCGACTAAGAAAATTTTATTTATTAATGATGTGATAATATGTAATCCTCCATTAATTGTAAAAAATTCTTTATAAAAATTGGTTATCACTACGACCTCGTGGCTATAGATTATTCTGTTATAATCAAAAACGTGCTATAGAAGAAGCTTTTTTATGGTATCTACCCATTCCTATCCATTGTTTTTTCTGCTTCTTCATCTCTCATAATAATAGGCCTGAATTGCATTTGCAGTTATAGTAGACTTTTACTACTCTTCACTTTCTTGAATACACTGTTACTGTACTCGCAAATCGCTACTCTTTTTTTAATGTTAGTAAACACGGAAACCCACGAACACAAACTCTAGACATATTCAATTTTTTTTTTCAGAGAATGAAAACTTCCCCAACATATATTTCAAGAATCCATGCAAGTAATTACGGTTCTTGTGTTGAAGGTTTCCATAGTTAGCACACTAATTTGAACACCCGAACTTGTAACTCTCAACTTCTCTGATTATCTTTACACTTTTTATATGTCGCCATAGACAATTCTGGAAAAGTCATCTCAACTATTACAGATTTTCCCAAACGAATACAAAATTATTTCGCAAAGTTACTCCGTCTTAACATCACATGTCATCGCCCTTATAATTAATTTGCAATATTTTTAGAAACACGTTAATGACAGAGTTAGAGCTTCATCGAACTCAAATAAATAATTTTCAACAGTATTCATTTTACAAAATAAAAGAAACCTACTTAGATAATATCTTTTATTCTATTGCGTTTCATAGCTCATCACAGAGAACCACAATAAGTTCAGTTGCAGTTTCTGTTAAACTGCCAATCATTATACACATCCGGATGTACACGTTCCTATTGATGCTGTCATTCTCACTAATAATCAAAGAAACATGAGCAAAATTATAATAAGAGTATTGTTAAGTTATTCTGGTTTAAATAACATATATTGCGCCAGAAAATTAATTTCATAAATGCAATTTTTTTTATTTATGTAGAATAAAATACTCTATTACTTGCTCGTATAATTGGATTTCTAAATAAAAGCCTTATAAACCTTTAATTATATTAAAATAAAATAACAATATTTATATAAAAATTAAACTTAAAATTCTTGGAT
This sequence comes from Dermolepida albohirtum, assembly GCA_031893035.1. Lineage (NCBI taxonomy): Eukaryota > Metazoa > Arthropoda > Insecta > Coleoptera > Scarabaeidae > Dermolepida > Dermolepida albohirtum. The sequence continues at coordinate 72,391 of JAVIWB010002248.1, read as the reverse complement.
AACTTTAAAATGAAATATATCAACATATCTTATATTTAATAAAATGACTTGCTTTACATATCTATGTATGTATAGATACTAATATCGTATAAGTAATGGGTTTGCAACTCTGCACCATTTATTAATTCTTAACAGAATTCTGTCTATTTGCCGCTAAATGTACAAATGTTTGTGACTAAAATATCTTTATTCTTCTCGTTTGCAGTTATAAAAATTTTTTGCCCGGATAAGACGTTTTATTGTACTTTATAACTTATATAACGTCCAGTTAGAGCAGAATACGCTTTATTCGCAAATCAGTCTTACACGACTACACAAATTATATGCTGACGCATACGTTTAACTTACGTGAGAAACTATTCCGCTTGATTGCGAATTATATATCCTCTTCACTAGATTCGAGTGTTGAAGCATGAACGTTGAGTAGAGAAAAGCAGTGAAATTAAGACCGTCTTAGTCTACAAATTTTTGTAACAGCTTCTGCTGGTTTGCTTTATATGTTATTTGCCTTGCACTAATTGCCTTATATAAATAGGACCATCCACTGTCGCATATTGCGTGGATATAATGCGAGAGAAAGACGGTCTGAGGTCATCAAATAGTCGCATTGGCAGCATATTTGAATGAATATAAGTACAAGTACGATAATGTTGCAAACTCTCGTGATATGCAGACGCTACGACATGTTTGGTGGAATATGGGGTGTGTTTTAGATATGTATATATGATTTTAATAGAAATAAAGATAATATGCGATTATATTGTACAATAAATGAATTAAACAAATATAAGCAAGCGTAAATAAATATATGTAAATTGCAAATAATAATGTTAAAATGAATTATTCTATTATTAATAACACCCTATCTACTACATACGTTTCACAGAATTCACTGATCGTCAGGCAGATTTGTGTTATTAATGAACGATTCCTTCATAGCGTTTATCATATCATTTCGATACAGAAAAATAATGAATAATATCATTGCCTCCCTCTTTCGTCCAATGCAAGAATGTATTATCCGAGAAAGCGAGAACACGTCTATCTCACATATCGATAACTAAGTTACTAGTGTGTAAAAGACAGACGCCTGCGTCACGGCATACATTCTGGCATTGGACGAAAGAGGGAGGCAATGATATTATTCATTATTTTCCTGTATCGAAATGATATGATAAAACGCTATGTAGAAATCGTTTATTAATAACACAAATCTGCCTGACGATCAGTGAATTCTGTGAAACATATGTAGTAGATAGGGTGTTATTAATAATAGAATGATTCCTTTTAGCATTCTTTAATTGGCAAAAAGCCGTGATGCAAGTGTCTGTCTTTTACACACTGGTAACTTAGTTATCGATATGTGAGATAGACGCATTCTCGCTTTGTCGGTAAATACATTCTTGCATTGGATGAAAGAGGGAGGCAATGATATTATTCATTGCAAATAATAAATGAAAAATAAATACTTTAAGTAATAAATATTTTAAATATATGTATCTATACATCCTATTTCTTTTGCTCGACAAAAAGCATTTTATATTTAGAATAAATACATTTTAAAATCCTGACCTCATTACACATCTATAATACACGATTCACAACAGTATTTAAATAATTTCATTGTGCGGTGATTCAGACATAATAGATTGGAACAATTACTATACGCCTAATTAATTACAAAATATTCTGTTACTATGTTAAGTTTAGTGAACTTAATAATTACTATAGTATGTAGTGTATATATGTACATAACTACCAATGTACATACTGAATTTTCAGGGTCATTTAATTAGCAGTTTATATATCTATCAGATACGCACATTATTCAATTCTCAGCATAGTGTATTTATACACAGGTATCCGGTAATGTTTATTCAATAAATTTAATACACTTAGAATAACAATATATGTACATAAATATATGCATTACCAGAATCGAAAGTAACTGGGCAATGTGTTCGATTAATTAATTTCTCTCTTCTTATTGTCCATATAGATTCAATATAACTTTATACGCAGTAGAGGCATGTGAAGAAAAATAAAGTACGTAAATAATGCTAAGCCAAAAAACAAAAAAAGGACATCGTCCTATAACTTTTGTGTTCCGCTGTATATATTAGGTGCGCAACTAAGTTCTCGCTGTTTTTCAATAGATGGCTCCAGTAGTAAGTGCTGGCCGATTGTGAGATAACCAAAACGTCATGAACCAAGCCTAAGCACTTAATACTGGAGCGGTTTGTTTACCATATGTCTAAACATATGGTAAACAAACCGCTTTGACACATTAGTGATTTTGTTTTTGCGTCATATACTTTTGGTTGTGTGAAATTGTCTGATTTTGTGCCAAATAATCGTCATTTGCGGGAAGTGTTGCTTTTCTTCTTTCGCTCGAAGAAAACGGCGGCTGAAGAGCATCGAGAACTCCAAAAAGTTTACGGAGACGCTGCTCTAAGTGAAACAACGTGCCGTGATTAGTTCTGTCGCTTCAAAGACGGTGATTTCGATGTTGACGACCGTTTGCGTGAAGGAACACCAAAAACCTTCGACGACGCTGAATTGGAGGCTTTGCTCGATGAGGATCCGTGCCAAACGCAAAAAGAGCTTGCTTCGGCATTAAGAGTTACCCGCCAAACCACTTCCCAGCGATTGCATCCGTTGGGAATGATTCAAAAACAAAGAACTTGTGTTCCTTATGATTTGAAGCCAATAGACGTTGAGTGTCGTTTTTTCGCCTGTGATCTACTGCTCCAGCGGCAAAAAAAGAAGGGTTTTCTTCATCGCATCGTTACGGGTGATGAAAAATGGATTCATTACAGCAACCCAAAGAGGACAAAATCATGGGGATTGCCCGGTCATGCTTCTACGTCGTCGGTTCGGTCGAATATTCACGCTGCGAAGGTTTTACTGTGTATTTGGTGGGACCATTATGAGCTGTTGAAACCGAACGAAACCATCACTGAGGAACGGTATCAAACATAATTGATGCGATTGAGCCGAGCACTACGCGAAAAGCGGCCACGAGCAGAGGCACGAAAAAGTGATTCTACAGTATGACAACGCTCGGCCTCACGTTTCCAAACCCGTTGAAACCTACTTAGAAACGCTCAAATGGGAGATCCTACCCCACCTGCCATATTCCCCAGATATTGCGCCGCCCGATTATTATTTGTTCCGTTCGATGGCACATGGTCTGGCTAATCAGCAGTTCCGCTCATATGAAGACATCTCAAAATGGCTTGATTCGTGGATAGCCTCAAAAGACGAGCACTTCTACCATGACGGTATTCGAGCTCCGCCAGATAGATGGGAAAAAGTTGTCGCTAACGATGGGCAATATTTGGAATGATTCATTTGTAAACATTTTTTCACAATAAAGTTGCATTTTCATCAAAAAACAGCGAGAACTTAGTTAGGCACTTAATACATGCATTAAATTTAATTTATATTAACTCTATTTATTACAAAGACAAAAATCTAGTTATGCCTTTTTCTAACTTTATAAACTATACACTGTCCTAAATTTACATTATGTAAAAGTATATGTGGTAATAGCGCTTGTAGCAGACAATTTATTTATAAAACCAAAGTAATTGAGTAATTGTATGTATACTATATCAATTTGTTTTAAATATTTGATCATCATACTATCGGAAGAGACAGCAAATTGACCAACAGTTAATACACTCATATAAGTACGAATTTGGAAAACTTTCAATTTCACACATCCATCATTCTTTTCAGTAAATTCAATTTGTTGTTGTCATACAGAAAATGTATTCAACAATATTGATATTAATGTTTTGTATAGCAAAAATGTGTATATTTAAACGCATATAGATATTCAAAATGACATAAATTCTCATGTGCGGTTTATCTCGGAACGTACATGTACATATGTATGTATCTACAAAGCAGGCAAATATAAAATGAATAATTATTTCAATGGTATACTAATAACAAACGTGATATATGTAGGTGCTTTTGGCATTTTACAAAATTGTTATTCAATTCGTACATACGATTAAAAAATAACGTTTGTGTAAATTTTACAACATGTATTACTATTAGAAGACAAATTAAACATAAATAATTACGCGAACGAAAATAAATGAAAAAATGGATACTTTAATTTTTATTTGTAACTAGGAGGAGCAATCAATAATTCTAATAAATCATCTGATCTAAAATTATCTTCTTTAACTTAAACCCGAGAGAATAAAAAACTCGAAAAACCACGAGAAAATATTCTATGTAACAAAAAAACGAATCATCCCAAGAATTTATATTTTTAAACCAAATTTTATGCAAATATTTACAAATATTTCCATAATTATTCGCTATTAGAGTGACAGATCTCAACAAGGTAGGCAACATCGTCGAAAAGGCTTTGGATAACCTAGAAGAACCACTGAACAGGAAAATACGAGATTAAGATTGTTTGCTCTTAAGGATCCGCATAGTATCCAAATGTTAGTGTAGGTGGGGGAATGTTTTTTTGAAATCATTGTATTCGTTAGTTTGAGATGATTTTCTATCGCCTAAGGCTGATATCTCACTAGTTGGCATCGTGACCATGAATTAGAATGGAAATATATGAGCAAATTAGGATGAAAAGTGGAAAAACATCTTCTTTTTCAGATAAATCTCATTTTTATTTGTGGTCCCATGATGACGTAGACAAGTCCCATATCGAGAACAGAAAGATGTTTTTTTAAATTTTTCCATAGAACTTGAGACTTCTTGGATAATTGATGGTGTGAAATTAGAACAAGAAATAAAGCCTCCTTAATATTCCTTCAAGACCATTTGTGCGCTCAGAGGTAATTCCTGTAAGAGATAAACATCAATATTCTAAATTGGCTTGTGCGATCACAAGAGCTCTCGCCTATAGAACATATTTGGGATACAAAACGTCGTTGGTTGCCTTCTAATCCTCCAGTGCCGGAGGCATACAAGTTGTTTGGAATTAGTTTCAATAGGAGTCCATAGAACATCTTATAAGAACTCCTTATAAAATTTGGTCTATAAAGGGTAGGAATTTTTCAATTAAAATTTTATCATTTCCTCAGCACAGAAAACATTTGCACAAAATTTGGTTTAAAAATATATACTTCTATTGGATGACGCCTTCTTTGTCTTTGTCTTTGTAATGACTTTGCATCCAGCTATTTCATAACTACATACTATTTTATGAATCATAAAAGATAAATTCATTGCCTTTCTTTGGGCCACGTCAATTTTTTCATTACTGTTAAAATCGTCTTTTTGGAAAAGATATTAAACATTAACCAATAGTCGCAGGCTAACATTTTAAACGGTACTAGAAATGATTTTGATGTCAAAATTTAACCACTTCTTTTGGTTCAGTCATGAGAGAATAAAGAATCAGAACGTTAACTTTCGAATGTATCAAAGATTATCTCTTAATATTTGAACGCTTTTGCTATAAAAAATAGTGAGTTTGTGTTCTGCTAGTTCAGAACTAATATTTTACGTATTACGAATCCTAAAGTTTTTTTCGGAAATCTCTATAATAAATATTTCTCAAAAGTTAATATACATTAACAAATTGCTCATGTACTGATATTTTCGAAGGTCCAGCAACGATTTTAATATAAAAATTTATCCAATTCTTTTGGCTTAATCCTAAGATGGTACAGAAGGTAGGATGTCTTTATTCTACTAATGTAAATCGATTAGTTTACAAGCCATGAAGATTAAGTTCAAAACTTTTTGTTTTCCGAAAAATCGCAATTTTTTCGTAAAAATATCTCGCAAAGTTATCGAACATTTCTCTATTGCTAACGTGTTGATATTTTGGAAAGTCATAAAAACGATTTTATATCAAATTTTATCTAATATTATTGGCTCAGCTATTCTTAAGAAAATAAATAACTTCAGGATATCTAAATGGGATTATCAATGTTTGAATGATTTTTCAATAAAAAGTTCGAATTCTTCTAGTTCAGTATTCTTATTTTACGTGCCATAAATGCTAAAATCAAGAATGGAGATCTTCGAAACGTAGTTCATAAACATTTAATTGAATTTTGATCTTTTATTAAAAACTCCTATTGTCTCGCTATATTTTGTTTTGGATATTTGCAACGTTATAGCATATATTCGGTTTTTCTCATTTCAAAAAGAATACGAGCCTAAAATTTTTATATTCATAAGTATATGGCGTAATATGGTGCAATGTTATAATCCAGTTAAATACCTAATTCCTAATAATCAAATAGTTAGAATAAAACAATTGCGGATCGTGAAGAAAGAATTTTCTTTAGCAGAAAAAAGTGCTCCAAAATAAATTATTTTTTACAGCAAAAGTCGTAAAACTGTAATACAAATATTTTAATTGCTATAATTAATGAAATATAAACAGATTATTTATTGCATTTGTAGAACGTACAAAAATGTTAGAAATGCAAGGAATATCAATAAGTCGAGTAACCAGATGATACTTAAGTAAGCTGAAGACGCCTGAAGAAAAATTAAATGCTAAGCACAACAACGCTATGCAGTTAAAACGCACTACTGTAGATAACAACATTATTGTCGATATACTTATACAGTTTAGTATTTATTTTTGGGGTATGATCGATTTACTAAAATATTCGGTATATGTTATTCAAAAACTTTTTCGAAATATTATATTTACAGTTGCTTTTTTGTATTTACTGGAAGTTTTGTTAATTAGCATGAGTCGCTACATAAACTATATCCAACCAATCATATTACAGTTCCCGGAAACATAATTTTATCACTAACTTCTGGGCGAAATCTATTGAAATTCTGATTTACAAATAATTTTTGCAAACCATTGTAAATCATGGATTTTGGGATATCTCTCAATTAAATAGATTTACGTTACACAATCCTACGTTCCAAAGTAGATAGAATTGTACCTATAGCTATTAGAAAGTTCAGAACTGCGTAATTGAAAAATTATAAGTACTCGCTTGATGTATTAATTTTCAGAAATAATTTGTGGTATAATCATAAAACTTAAACAAACATTTTATTTATAAAATCAATGTTTGCATTCCTGTAATAATAATTACACTATGCGCGAATAACATCAATTAATTTTCTGCCACAACTCCATTAAATCAACTTCAAAATAAATTGAAAGAATTAATTACTAAAGTAGAATATAAGACCTTAAATAACAAATTCAATAACAAGACAAACCAATGAAACCAGCAGTTGATCGCCTACAATCTAAAATAGATATATATTAGATATTTTATAATTTATCATATAGGTGCTTGTATTTTCTGCTATAGTTTTTGTATATCTTGCCATTATCTATCATCCGACAATCAATCATTTTAATATGAACCGTTTTATAAAACTCAGGTAGTTACAAAACAAAAAGCTATTATTCATTTGTCTTATTGTATTCTTTGCTTATAAATGTGTACATAATTGAACACACAAACACACACACACACACCACACGCAAGATTATATATATATATATATAATCAAACTTCCAAAAATATGATTTTTCTAATTTAACCCTACTTAATTTCTACTCATTTGTATTATTGGATTGGCAGAAAACGAAAAACTGATTGTGTAATTTGTTTGTATTTTTGAGTTATTTATTAATATTAAAAAAAGATCATACCATTAATGAAGATCTGTGACTAGAAGGTGCCCTGTAACATGATCGTTGATGACATTATAAAAGAAACTGATGCTAGAATAAGTAAGTTGTATAGGGGTCACAGAAACTTAGAACTGGTATAACTTAAAGTTGAAAAAGCATGGTTTTGCGGATGATATGATGATTTTTGCAGATAGCGAATGTGATTTGGTAATTACAACAAAGCATTTAGAAATAAGAATCTGAAAATTAATGCTAGCAATACTTAGGCAGTGATGGTAGTGAATACAAAAATAAAGATAAATGTCGAAGTAAATAAAAAATTAAGCACGCTGACACAGTTCAATGTTAGGAAGTACACATGAATAGAACAGGTGATCAGGAAATTAAAATAACGGCAATAATATCTGCTGAAATAACTTCATTGATAAGAAAGAAGAATCAAGAAGGCTAAAAATTAATATCTTCAAATCAGTGCATATTCAAATTCTCATATTTGGATGCGAGAGTTGGGTACTGAACAAGAGATTAGCAATCAAGGTACGGAACAGATAAATGAAATATCTACGTCAAATATTTGATATAAGAAGATTGGATCGAATGTGAAACGTTTTGGAGATAACTAGGAGAGGAATCTGTAATAGAAAGAGTGGAAAAGAGTCAGATCAGTTGAAAGAATTTAAGTAGCTAGAAGGAAGGAAAGAAGATCTGAAGGAAAACGATAGTGTTGAAAATAATCAGAAGCGAAAAGGAGTAGACGTTGGTGAAGCAAAGTGTAAAGTGTTGGCGAAGGACAGGCAAAAAATTGTGCGTAAATGTACCAAATAAAGTACTCATCCCTCAGCCTCATTTAAGTCGAACATTACACTATGCAAAGAGTTTTAAAGACAACCAAACAAGTAGACGCCTAAAGGCGCAAGGTCCTGCTAGTATGATGAGTGCGACAACACATCCCATGCAAAGCCCAATAATTTTTCATGGACGATAAAATTTGTATAGTCTCGCATTATCGTAATGAAATACCACTCCTTTATGATTATCAAGTTCTGAACGCTTCTGGATGATGAATTCATTCAAACTGTCCGATTATCGACAGTTCGCACTTAAATTAATGGTTTCATTCCATGATAGGAGCTCGAAAATACATCTTTGATATCCTACTACACTGAGGCATATTCCTCTGAGGAATATCTACTGTCAAAATCCTCAAGTCGGGGCCAAGATTGTTTTCGCACAACATTGTTGTAAACAGTCGATTTCTCATCACCAATTATTGGTTCCTTCAGAAATGGATTGTTTTCCTGAATTGGAATGGAATGGTCTTAATATTCTCTTTAAAAAAAGTAAAGTTAAATTATATTAGGTCTGGCAATTGGACACAATATAGTTACTTTGAGGCTGTGTAAATGTCGCTAGTGAACTTCACCGAAATTCTCATGAGCCCAGTAACGACAATTTTGCTTATTTACATCGCCCTTTAAATAAAAGTGAGCCTCGTTATTTGTTTTCGATAGTCTAATAGATCATTTACTTCCTGAACAATTGCGATCTTTTATATGTGAAAATTTTTGACGTTCTTCGTGTGCCTCACTCAATAAAATTCAGAACAGTAGTATGTTTAATAATAGATATTTTGGGACTAGCAATAGTTGCATTTCTTACCCTTGGTTTTTCTGTTTTTGACGAAGCAATGTAAGTAATATATTTTGGCGGAACATGTATATTGATCTTTTTTATACTAATAAACGACTTACGAAAAGAACAGAAAAATTCCTCATGGCTTTTCCAACAACCGAGTAGCTACAATCTATGTAATTTATAAAATATTCTGAACCCTTAATTAAACTCTACGTATACAAATGAATCATTACATCAAATTTAATTGTTTCTATTTAAATCAATACAAGTTTAGAGTTACATATACATTAGTAACCATTGTTATATATTGCAAATTGTTTTCGAAGGTTTGTGAATGTTTCGCACTCGCTTTCGTGAATAATGACGAAATAGACCCGATTTTGAAGATTTTCAAGCTAATATCAAACATCCCTTATAAACAGATTGCGGACCCGACGTCAATCTTAACTGGACCCGACAACCTGAATAAACATCTTTGCTAAGTTAGACAAGCTGGAAGGGCATTTATATTCCATCAAGAAAACTGAAATTACGTTATTGCAAATACAACATTTGTAAACACCTAAAATTAAGAAAAAAGATTTAGTGGTATCAAAAAATTCTTACTCATTCTAATAAAATTGTTAAATGTTGAATATAATTCATGTGGTTATAAATTAAATTACAAAAGGTATTTATTGTATTTATCATAAAGATTTATATAACATATTGATAAGGTAATACATTCATTTTATCTTATTACATTTATTTTTGTATTTCGGACGTCTCTTTTTTTACTATCTCAAATCTATTGTTACACTTGTCTTTTTCCTCGTTTGAATGGTATTCACTAAAAGCTTTTCTTAATATTTTGTTTCGTATATTTTGGTACTCAGATCAAACTAAAGCCTTTTTATTTGTTTAAGAAATAGTAATATGGATTCAGTAGATACTTGACTTCATTTCTATTATACCTGAGCACACACTGAACTATAATAACATTTCATCTTCAAAAGCTCATTACTACAGAATATTATTCATGAGCAACATAGCCTTCGAAGATCCTTTAGTATTGCTATTTCGTTGAAGAATTTGTATTCATTCTTGTTTGATACTGTTTCTTTCGCTTTAGTTTGATTAATTTGAACTGCGCTTTCTTTTTCTGATTTTATTTCAATATTTCTTAGATATACGGAGTTTGTGCACTAATATTAAACCAACCAGTGAAAGGATGATTTATTGACATGAATGTCATTGTGATATTTTAATTTTATAAGTTTGACAAAAGCGGTTGTAAAATATCGTAATGTAGTGAAGTTGTAGTTATTTCAATTCAACATTTCATTAAAGAGTCACAACAAAGGACAAAAGAGTAAATTATATGAGGATCATAATGACTTAACAGGGAAACATTAATTCTTGTAAGTCTGGGTTTGGTTTTGGCGGAATGAGTGTCCTTTTCTGGGTGAGCATTACCGCGAATTCAGGTGAGACATTGTGTTAGTGGTCGAAACACGTATGCAGATTACTAATATTAATGTGGTAGATATATGGATTTTTTGGACTTATTATTATTATTATTTAACTTTACTTATTCTATTATTCCATGACTTACTCCGTCTACCTTTTCTGCTCTTAAACACGATGCTCGTCTTCCATACTCGCTTAATTTCTCTACACTTGTATGTCCGTACTGTATGATCGAACCAATCAAATTATCTTTAGAAAAAATAATGAATTAATTGATTAATTAATTAATTAATTAATTAATTACAATGCAAAGCAGCTCTGAATAGATTATTCGTGGATGACTTATTGAGTCTTGATAAATTTTTGAGAAACGAATTGCTAAACCATTTATACTGTATACGTATTTCGACAACTAAGTTGTCATCATCAGCAGATAATTAAGCAGTGTTGCACCTGGAGAACTACGGCAATAAATACACACGCACACTGTGTGCGTCTTGGCTTTCAACGGTACGGATCGTGTGCGGAATTAATTGTTTCATGCGGGTATTTATTGCCGTAGTTCTCCAGGTGCAACACTGCTTAATTATCTGCTGATGATGACAACTTAGTTGTCGAAATACGTATACAGAGTTACGAAAGTTAATGTGGAAAGGGTTTTATATATCAACCTTAGTGATTAAGTTAATTAACCACAGGCTCCATCAAATTCAACTATAGTAATGGGCACAGTATACCAATAACTTTTTTCTTTGATTTTATTTATTTTTAAAATAAAAGAAAAGTACTATTCCTATATACATATATATTTACGAAATATTCTATATTTGCGTATAAATAAAATATTCTATAACAAGTATATTCATTAATAATTAAATAGAATTTTAAATTAATTTATAACTATTCTGTTAATACGATTTTATAAATAACGTATATATAAATATATGTATTTGTGTAAACGTAACGATCTAATTGTTTACGTTTAATTTTATACTAATAATAATATTACTGCTGCATTCGATCTATTAATATTATGATTGACATAAAAAGTTTTGCACCAAATTATCACATTATCTTAGGCTTTTAAATTAATAGAATAATTTTTACTAGTACTAATATGTATTACATTTCATGAGTTCATCGTCATCTTCATCAAACATTCTAAACTGACAACTAAAAAACATCAAAAGATATGCTGAAACTTTTACTTAAAATATTAAATCTCGGAATTAAAATTACGTTAACAAAATGAAATATTCTATAGAAAACAGTACACCTCACGTTCCACAATTCTTCGCTATTTTACGGAGTGAAGTTAATATATACATTTTTTTTAATATTGCCCAAATGACAAAAGGGAAAATGCAGTTGTTTGAAGCTTTTTGTTATCAGGTCAAAAATGTAAACAAACTCATGTGCTATTTGAATTGAACGATTATTCGTTTTCTTTTTAATAAAATATTCAAGAGCCCTTTTTCTAGTTTAATAACTCTACGGCCCGACCTAAAAATATAGAGCAACAATCGCCCTTTAGATTGTAAATCTTTTTGTAGTAATGATTGTACTTCAAAATCAAGAAGTTCAAATGAAGTCGAACGAAATAATGAGGAAGGTAAGCAATTAAATTTGGAAATATTTAAAACCCACAATATTTACTCCATAACGTGTACATTCTATACATGTATTGATTTTCTAAATATAACATATTAAAACCTTGGAAGTTTCATTTAAATTCCATATTGATAAAGTAAAATGAAATCAATTATCGATGATTATATATTTATCGACAAACAATGTTTCATCTAGGGCATTTCTATTGAACAAGCATGTAGAAGCGACAAGCCAATATCGTTATAATTGTTGACAATACTCTTGCAGTTACTCGTAATAGCGTTTTCTAGTACAGAGTTTTCATTATACGTGAAATATAAAAGAGGAAAAAAGACTAAAATAAAACTTCACTATTCATTTACGAAAGAAACAAATTTCTATATTTTTAGATTTTGAAATCAAATATTTAATGGGAATGTCCATAATTGCTGGAAATTTTTCTTTCGTTTTGAATTGTTACTTCGACAAAGTTTTAAATATATTTCTAATTATTATTATATATGGGAATTGATTATATTTCTGTTTCAGAATTAAAGCTTTACGCAATTCTTTACAAGCTTAACGCACATTCATCGCTTTAAAGAAGTTAAAAAGTAAAAAATGCTGAAAGTAAAGGTATTTTCGTTATTTTTTATTTTATATTTTTGTTTCATTTTCGTCAAAGGACGACACAGCTTCTTCTTATAACGTTCGAAAATACTTTCAATTTTTTATAAAATTTCAAACACTCAATCGAACCGTTCTATTTCTTTTCTAAAATGAAGCATAAAGAGTAAGCAGGAAAGGGTATGTATCAAATGTTGAAAATTACAGACTAGTAGTGATTTTGTCAAATTTCGATAACATTTTGGAATAGATTTTGTATACTACCATACTATAACAGCATACAGTCATGCATTTCAAACAATCAACATAAATTTGGTACGTAGACTTCCGCGGTCGTGGTCCATGCTATCTGCTTCTGGGTTTCCGGGCTGGAACCGCGTCACTAGTACATCTGCCGACGTTTCGTACCCATTTGTATGGGACATCTTCAGGGCTGAACTACTGCACTGGAACTGAAAGTTTCAGTTTCAGTGCAGTAGTACAGCCCTGAAGATGTCCCATACAAATGGTGACGAAACGTCGGCAGATATGCTAGTGACGCGGTTCCAGCCCGGAATTCCAGAAGCAGATAGAATCAACATAAATTCTTGCCATCGAGGTTTACTATTACTAAGGGTAAACAATCTTCCTGCTAATCAGCGACAAAAATCGATATGGGGGAGAATACAGGTATTGCCGATAGGGTTTAAAAATTAAATGTCGTCTTTCTACATTCGTATATGCATGAACTATAATTCGCACCTCTCCAGACTTCCTGGTGAAATTCCATGCTACTACGAACCAGGAGATCTGTTCGACATTAACTAATATGAATTTAATATACTGACTATACAGACTTGGAATGTATACAAGCATATAGGTAGTAATAGCCATATGAATGTTATGTATACTGAGCATTTCTCGAGCATTTGCTAATCTTGTTCAAGTGTACAAATTAAGTGCTCTTGGCTCCGAGTAAACTGTGTTATAGCTTATGTTTTGAATAAGCTGTGTGTTTTGTAATGGCTTTTATCTTTACCAGTTCCTTTGAAATCTTGTAGTGCTTTTAGGCTTTTTATACTATTTAAAGTATACCAAAAAACGTCAATGTTCCGCAAACTTCGGTATCGATATTTATTCATCAAAATATCGATAACATTTATGTGTTTTCGATCGATATTTGATGTATGTTGTGACAAGTTGTGTCTATGGCCAGAGGAGAAGATTATGAGCTTATGACTCTACACCTGCTCTACACTTTTATTTAAAAAGAGCCAAAACTGTTCAGATAACCGTATCAACAGCACAGGAGTTTTATCGATTAGAATATATATATATATATATATATATATATATATATATATATATATATATATATCCAGATCAATGAAATTCGTCGGGTATTCGGTCAACTGTTAAGAAAATTAAAAAATTAAAAAACAATCATTTGTTTTATCCTCTATATTTCGCTATAAATTTATAGCTTCCTCAGGAGTTCTAAAAAACAATAACATGTACAATATTTTAATCATGCTCACAATTATTATCTTTTTATTACAAAAACTAGATTAATTTAAAAAATTCTTTAAAAACATTAAAATGTGGTTTGTCATACTAAATACTAATAAATAAAGTTATAAACTATTGTACTAGCGTCAGTGGTAAGTAAAGATCAGAGCATGTTAGACAAATAATTTACATTTGAAACTAAATCATTTTACGTGTGAAATCCTAAAAAAGGGGGAACCTTTTTTTTCCTTTTTTTCCTCCGAAAAGTGCTAGATTTTAAAAGACTAATATACGAGGTGCATAACAAAAACAAAAAATATATGAATGTGATGAAGAATTGATCCGTGTGACACTGATTTTCATTCTATTAAATTACAATAGATAGTACTTAATTGATTGATATCAGATTTGTAATTAATGGTGTTAGGATGTTTACAGATGTGAGCCATTTCCAAGAATATTCTTTTCTTGTAATTACTCTCTATCTCTAAAATAACCGGATTATTAAAATCGAAATTGTGATCGTTATTTTTTACATGTGTGGCCAAGGCACACGAGTTCTTACCTAGTTTGCAATCACTTATGTGCTGAGTCACCCTTTGTTTTATAGATTGTGATGTGTGACCTATGTAACATCCAGAGCAGTCTTTGCAAGATAGTCTATACACCACATTCGACTTTGACCACAAGGGAATTTTATCTTTGATCATCATAAAAATTGTTGTTTTTACTAAATATCAAGTGTTTTAGTAGAGGTTTAGGATAACCGTTGTTGATAAAAATTTTTAATAAATGGTTCAAGTTTTCTTTTGTGAATTCTGGATCCGAGATGTGAAGGATTCGGTTTCTTATGGATATTATAGTATTACATTTTTGGGAATTGGGATGGTGAGAACGATAATTAATGAATCTGCCAGAAGACGTGGGTTTTTGATACCAGTTCAATTTAATTCTATTGTCAGGTGATCTTATAACCAAAGTGTCTAGAAAAGGAACAGATCTTTCTTTTTCTGTTTCTACAGTGAACTGAATGTGTTTATCCATAGAATTAAAAATACAGAGTTTCCTCTATCATATTGTGCGGTACAGAACAAATAATATCATCAACGTACTTAAACATGAGACCGGGTTTGAAAGGTAACTGCGGGATAGTTTTGTCTAACAAATAATCTAACACAAGTAATGCCAAAATTGGACTAATTGGTATGCCCATGGGAGTCCCAAAATTTTGGGAATAAAATGTATTATTAAAGCTAAAATAACTATTATTGAATATGAATTCTATTAAAATTATGAAATTGTTCTTTGTTAACATGCAGTAAGGTTCTATCCAATCCCATCTGGATATTAATATTTCTTTGACTAACTGTAAGGGGATATTAGTAAACAGGGAAACTGCATCTAAGGAAATCAGAACATGGTTGTTGGGTAAAGAAAGTTGCTCTACCGTGTTAACAAACGTGAAGGTATCTTTGATATTGTAGTTGGTTCTTTCTGTAAAGGCATTCGATAAAATATTCGATAGGAACTTAGATAGATTATAAGTAGGGGAATTAATAGAGCTAACTATGGGTCTCAAAGGGTATCCTGGTTTATGAATCTTAGGAAGGCAATACAATTTTGGTGATACGGAGTTATACGTTGTAAGCATTTTGGCCGTTTCTACTGTAATATTATTATTATTGCTCATTGTTTTGATTAAACAATTCAATTCTCTTTATGTCTTATATGTAGGATCATTTTTTAGTTTAGAATAAGTGCTATTATCGTTTAAAAGATGTAGTGTTTTTTTTGTATAATCATTTCTACTTAATGCAACCGTACAACCTCCCTTGTCCGCTTGTAAAATGTATAATTCGGGATTTTCTTTAAGAAATTTTTGGTTCGTGAGTAAATGTATTTATAAGCAGTCTGTTGCTTGAGACTACGTTGTCTTAAAATAAAATTGGTAATGTTGTTAATAATTTTTGCTCTTGTACTATTTTTTACATTATCCGGCAACTCATCAACTATGCCCTCAACATCCGTTAGTAATTTGTTAACGTTAATATCACTAATGTCGGGTGAAAGTGCAAATTTAGGACCCAAGGATAAGAAATCAGCTATGTCTTTTGGAATGTCTGTGTTAGATATGTTTTTAAACCAATTGGAATTGTCCACAAATAAATTCTTCTCCACTAATGCACCTCTCAATAAACTGAATTTCTTGAAATTATTAAATTTGACTGTATTATATCTCTTACTGAACGCAACATCTAATCTACATTTATATTCTTGGAAGACACTAAATGGAACAATGCTCTGAACCTTACCTTGTTTAAGTACGTTGATGATATTATTTGTTCTGTACCGCACAATATGATAGAGGAAACTCTGTATTTTTAATTCTATGGATAAACACATTCAGTTCACTGTAGAAACAGAAAAAGAAAGATCTGTTCCTTTTCTAGACACTTTGGTTATAAGATCACCTGACAATAGAATTAAATTGAACTGGTATCAAAAACCCACGGCTTCTGGCAGATTCATTAATTATCGTTCTCGTTCTCTCAATTCCCAAAAATGTAATACTATAATATCCATAAGAAAGCGAAACCTTCACATCTCGGATCCAGAATTCACAAAAGAAAAGTTGAACCATTTATTAAAAATTTTCATCAACAACGGTTATCCTAAACCTCTACTAAAACACTTGATATTTAGTAAAAACAACAATTTTTATGATGGACCGCAAGATGATAAGTTACATTCAGAAAGTAAATACAAAAAGTTACCATATGTTGAGCCATTAACTAATCAGTTAATTAAAATATTAAGTAGCACCAATATCTCTAACACAATAGTGAAATACAATGTTAAAAAAATTAAAGATATCTTCAAAAAAGTCAAAGATAAAATTCCCTTGTGGTCAAAGTCGAATGTGGTGTATAGACTATCTTGCAAAGACTGCTCTGGATGTTACATAGGTCACACATCACAATCTATAAAACAAAGGGTGACTCAGCACATAAGTGATTGCAAACTAGGTAAGAACTCGTGTGCCTTGGCCACACATGTAAAAAATAACGATCACAATTTCGATTTTAATAATCCGGTTATTTTATAGATAGAGAGTAATTACAAGAAAAGAATATTCTTGGAAATGGCTCACATCTGTAAACATCCTAACACCATTAATTACAAATCTGATATCAACCAATTAAGTACTATCTATTGTAATTTAATAGAATGAAAATCAGTGTCACACGGATCAATTCTTCACCACATTCATATATTTTTTGTTTTTGTTATGCACCTCGTATATTAGTCTTTTAAAATCTAGCACTTTTCGGAGGAAAAAAAGGAAAAAAAAGGTTCCCCCTTTTTTAGGATTTCACACGTAAAATGATTTAGTTTCAAATGTAAATTATTTGTGTAACATGCTCTGATCTTTACTTACCACTGACGCTAGTACAATAGTTTATAACTTTATTTATTAGTATTTAGTATGACAAACCACATTCTAATGTTTTTAAAGAATTTTTTAAATTAATCTAGTTTTTGTAATAAAAAGATAATAATTGTGAGCATGATTAAAATAATGTACATGTTATTGTTTTTTAGAACTCCTGAGGAAGCTATAAATTTATAGCGAAATATAGAGGATAAAACAAATGATTGTTTTTTAATTTTTTAATTTTCTTAACAGTTGACCGAATACCCGACGAATTTCATTGATCTGGATTATATATATATATATATATATATATTCTAATCGATAAAACTCCTGTGACTTGTGAATTATTCTGAAATTCTATTCCTCTCTTCAAACTTTCTTTGTTTTTCGACAATTTTGTGACAATAATACCAAATGCCTTTAGAGAACCGATATACTGGGATGCCTGTACATGCAGTATTTCGAAATTCGAAAACTTACTGTTGATTATATAAAACATTGATATTTTATAAACATCAATGCCTATATAGTATGTTATCTTAATATCAATATTTAGCTGAAATTAATGTCGATGGCATTCTTTGATACTATTTATTGACGTTTTTCTCATGTTTTTGAATTGCTTTGTATTATCTTTTGGTGATCACATTAAACAGCATTTACCTACTGAGTCACAGAAAGAGATTTTACAAAAGAATATTGATGTATTCACGGATTTGTGTAATAGAAACAACTTAAAAATTATGTAAACAAGTGCTGTGTGATATTTCATACTCGTAAAATTAATTAAATGTTGCCATCATGCAACATAAATGATTTAAACTAGTGAACATTGACTCCATAAATTATTTCTGAATTGTCTTTCAATTTGTATATTATGGTTATTATTTCATCATTTTCTAGGCTGTTAGGCTTTATTATGCGGTCAACAATCGATTTTGAGATCTGGCTGCCGTGAAGACAATTGATAAACAATTTCGTCGTCCGTTGCAGATTTGGCCTGCTTTTGAAAAAATCCTTTCTGCTGGAACCGACGTTGTTGGAATACATAAATATTTTTCTTGGAGTGCATTTAATTCTGGCAGTAATAACCCGTGGTCTCTCCAAAAATTACAACGGTTTTTACATCTCTGTAAGTGTGGAAGGTCTAAATAGTTTTTAATTATGCTTTCAGAAGAAGTTGCAGCACGATATTGAGATTTTTCTAAAAGTTTGCTATCAAAATATTGCCAAATTGATGGGTGGCTCACACTGTGTTCTTCAGTATCGGTAACAGTTGCCATAGAATATTGCTTTCTATTACATCTTTTATCCATTGTTCAACTTTGGACGAATCGTCAAATGCCACATTTTTAAATCTAGGATCTAAAAAGGTTGTAATTGCAGCAAGTTTATTTTGTTCGAAGACTACTAATCTTCTTTCTATTGTGCTTAGCAGTTTGCTTTGAAGGAGTACACCAACTGACGTTGTTGGTAATTGTTGTGTTACCGTATATACCACGCTTTTAATTAAAGGAATCGCCATCAACAAAGTGGGGAAGCTTTCACCGGATAGTTGCTCCGTAACCTCTTTTAACGGATTTAGTAGTGGTGAAAAATCCATTAATACAGTCCATTCCATTTCATTTAGTGGGTCAGGTGCTCTGGGAAGATCAGTTACAACTTCTGCTAAAATAGTTTTTAATACTATTAACCGGGTTATCATTATAACTGTGGAATTCTACAGTGTTGGTACATCTTGTTTTAAACGATGGAGTGGTACATTGCGTTGCGTCTGTAAGAGTCGCAATTTATCTGATGCCAGTACACTATGCTTAAAATATGTTACTATGCTACGACACTTTTTAATTATCTCTACTAAATCGCTATTACTTGTTAACGATTCCTTTATAACTAAATTTAATGTATGTGCCACACACGATAAATGTACCTTTTTTAAATATTCATTCACTGCATTCTTAATGTTTGCACCATTATCTGTTACTATTGCCACTAATTTTTCACTGATGTCCCACTCTTTAAAAATTTCCGTTAGAACAATAGCCAGATTTCTTCCGGTATGCTGCTCCAAGATTTGTCTAGTATTTAACACCAATGCAAATAACGTGTAATGATGAAGAAAATGCGCTGTAACCGTTAAGTAGGATTTTGTGTCTTCAGATATCAATACATCGGTAGTAATTGTAATATGGTTTGATCCTGCAATTAATAGTTTAAACTTGTCGTAAGTTGCTCTACATATGTCGGGTAATATAGTACTATTTAAACATCCCCTACTTGGTAGGCTATATTTCGACTGCATTTTGCTGCAGAAACGTCTAAAACTTATGTTTTCTACCATGGAGAATGGCTGTTAATCCTGGGGTCGTTGTTAATCCTGTATCCGTCGCTTCCGACGTTGAAGGTGCATGAATATCATTAGCGTGTTTTCGTGTTAGATGCCTGCCCATATTGGTGGTATTGCTAAAATATTTGTATTTTTGTTGGCACAACCGGCAAGTAACATACTCGTCTTCTTGGACAAAGTGGTCCTAAACGGAAGAACTGGATGCTTGTTCTTGACATCAATCTCGTTTTTAGAATCTAAGATGATTTTCTTTTGTTTTTGAGTAATACATTTTTGTATACAGTGTGTACAAAAAGTAACATAACTAAAGACAATCGAAATTCTTATTAATTGCAAAACATAATGAGAATGATAGAAAAGTGCTTACTCGATTTTTTTGCCATAAATATTTTTTTAAGATTTTACTTTCAAGCCACTGTAGCAAATAGTCAGCTCCATGTGATCTTCACGGTTGTATTTTTAATTTAATAAATTAAAGAAAACTGGAAATGTCTACAGGATTGACTTGCACAGATAACTTGATATATTTAGAAAACTTGTTAAAAACTTTTTTGTACATCTATCGGAAATCGATATATTTGAATTCATTTATTTCATTTTTAGAAAATAGGACTTTTTTGTGTTCTTTTTTTATTGGTTGTCTTTATGTTTTTGAAAGTACTGTAAGGCAATGATTGCAATGAAATAAACAAAACTGCGTACCACTTCTATAAAGTATGGTTATTGTTCATTTTAACGTAAAATTTTATTTACTAGGTACCACTCGTTGTTTTATGTAGATAGTAAAAGCTATTTCTCATTTATATTTGAATGGCCCTCGTATATCCCTATTGTAGGTGATCATAAAGAAAAATATTTGTTTAAATATTATCCGTATTCTAAATTAGTATTTAGTATATCTACTACCAATTCATTTTAGTTTTATATTTTCGATATCCGCAATAAGTTGTAAACCTTCCGATCCGTAGAAATAAATTTTAAAACATCTGTTAATGCGTAAAACACCTTTTTGATCAAAAATCAAATAGTTCATTCATAAGTATGTATATTATGTGAATACATAAGTTCCGCCGAATACAATGCGCTCTATACACCTCAAGTCATCATAGTTTCAATGCAGTATATATGTATCTCTGGATTCGAATTCAGCGTGAAAACCGATTTGGATCAGTTCTCCGAGTCCGAGCCTGTGAAACGATCCTGGATTCGGATTCGATCATTCCAAGAGAATCGATTTATAACTCGATTTTCCTTACCGAGTGTTTTTGGATTCGATTCGCCCAGCACTAGCCTTCACCGATTAGTCATACAAATATATCAATAATCCTAAGTAAAATGATCACAATAAGCAGCTGCTTAAAAATTATATTTTATAAAAAAGCTTGCGCATTGTCAGCTAGACTCAAGCCGATTAAATATATTCATTGTGGCACGATGAAACTAGACAACAGACAAGCAATATGTTGCAAATATATATATATATATATATATATATATATATATACACGCCGCCTTGATGCTACAATGAGCTATTTTTAAGACACTATAAGTAACTCCGTGACCCAGGTCTCGTCGTTCTCATGTATTCGCACATATTCAGTGACACCGCCAGGACAAAAAGATCCGGTGTTTCTAATCATTATTTTCCTGACAACTTGATATTTCGTATTTATGTAAAGATTTTACAAAATAGTTTAAGAATTTTCAAAGTTATTTTGAGTAAATACTAAACTTAATTTGCACGTATTATACACCTTTTTAATGTTTCAACATTCCTGCACAATGCTATACTTACAAATTTCAAATTAATGGTAATATTATTACGTATTATAACTAATAATATAATTTCTTTTCAGACATCGTTGCAGTAGAACAAATATGACCAGAATGATCGCCGTCTCTCAACTACTGTTCGTTATCACAATTGGGTGTTCAGTTCTTATCGGCACAGAATCATGTCAACGCGTAATATTAGGTACAGTATATTACAATTCTTAGACCGCAGGTTATCGCATTTCTAGTTGTTCCGGACGTGAACTGAATAATACATTCGTGGTCTCTGGATTAGAGGGAATTTCGAGCAAACATTATGGAACCGCAATCAAGTCGGATACGAACGAAATTAAAATCGAAAATGTCTTCAATATCGATTTCAAATTTTCACAATTTGATATTGAAAATAATATAATTTACATTCGTAATATATGAAGTACATTCGTTTATAATTTGTGTTCAGTAAAGTAATATTAGATCTTCTATATATTTGGAATTCCTCTAAAATAAAACCTGTCGCCTTTTCTGTTCGTATTTATTTATTAATGACGTTTCTTTAAACACTGATTTCTCCATTTTTGTTTACGTTGATGTTCAATAATAATAAAGGTCTTTAAACAACTTCAGTAAAATTGAAAATAAGTGTATCATTACTGAACCACATTTACCTAAAAGCTATTTCATAGCATGTACAAAATACTTTCTTTTAGCTGAATAGCACCTAAGAGAAATCAAAATGCTTATTTCGAATGATGTTTCGCTTCCAGATTATATAATTACAAATCTGTATATGAATCAGAAACTAGCTGTATTTCAGAAACTCAAAATAGTATAGCATAATTTTAGTTTACCAAAATATAATTAAAAATTAACACGCTTTATAATATTGTGTGTTCGACCATCATTATAATATATAATTTTCTAGCAACCTTCTACCTAATTTTCAGCATAATTCCAAAATATAGCCATATTTTGTGAATATTACGTCTCATGTTTTATTATTAAATTTCAACCAAGCTGGAGTTTCTGTTTCATAACTAGAGCAGTCAATTTTTTATCATCGCCGTAAGTATCAATAGACATGTAACTGAGCAGAACGACCGTCATTGGATAAATCCCCGTAAATATTCCATAGGTACTTTTATATAACGAGCCTGGTGTGCTGACAAATGTGACCGCTCTATTCATAACGACAGGAACATTTGTAACTGAATTAATAGTTGGTGGTCGTTAAAGCCAACTCATTGCCGTAGTAGTTTTAACTTCTAAATTGTATAAATCAACTTCGGTGTTTGGAATCGTTGTCCTCTGTGCCAAGTTCCAAAGAAGTTAAGAGATCACTTTCAAAATAATCTACTTTTTCTTTAGGCATCTAGTTTTATAAACAGAAATTATATCCGACGTTCCAAAGTAGATGCTACCAAAATTAATGAATAATAGTTCAAAAAAATGTGTTAATTCGTTACAAAAAGCAATATTGTATTAATTTCTAATTTGAATTTTTATTCATCTACAGAATAGAAATAAACGTTTTTTTATACAAAGATTGTTAAAGAATTTGTAAGCCTTTAGTCTGAGAACTTCTTTCTATACCTGTATGACCCTTGCTGCTCTCCCACAATTACCAATTCCAGTATTCTGCACTATGTGCTCAAAATGTTCTGAGGACCGTAATCATATCCGTTTTATGACTGTTTCAACTTCTTTGTCGTTATATAACTCATAAATTTATTAGATCATCCTTCACTTCCAACCTTCGTTTATTTTCTTTCAGACATAATTTCTGCATAGTATTCATCCTTCTCATATTTCGATCTTGTTTTGTAGATCTTAGTTCATTATCCAGTTCGCACATTCGTAGAGCAACGAAAGCGGGATTACTGTCTTATAAAGTCACTTTTTTGTCTTTCATTAGAGCCGTTTGGGTGTAAAATATTGTACAACACTCCAGAAAATTTATTTGCGACCAGTTCTGGTATTGAATGAACCAAGAGACTTTAGCAATAAAATTGCGAAATTTTTTCGACTAGTTAATGTACATTCTCGTTCAACAAATTGTCGAGATTATCCTTAAGTACGAGGCTCTAGACTCATAAATTTGAATTGGAATCCATTTTGAGAGACGATGTCACTTCGGCCGTCTTTAAAATGTACGCCAATTTTAAGACTAGCTACGAAATAACCTGAATTCTCAGATTTGAAGATACGTTGTTCATATTGGTCTACATATTCATGTACTATGAAATATAGAATAAAACGTGAGTGTTGATATAAACATTTTCTCACAGCACAATATTTAGTTATGAATTTACCGAGCCTAGCATCCAGTCAACACGCCAGTCATATAAATAAAACAAGAAATTATTCTTGAAAACTATGCTCTATTGCATAAAGTAATACCGAATACATGTACATAAAAAAATATTTGAATAACCAAAGAAGTGTTAATGGCTTTCTAACGCCTAACTTTGAATGGAATTAAATACATAAATGACATTAAATATTGACTAAAAACACCTTAAAATAATTTAGATTTAACTCTATATAAATTTGAAAACCTCAGTTTTCTTACTTACATCAAATTTTTTTGATTATAGTTGAATAATGAACTATAATAAATTTAATATACACGTATTCGTTT
Organism: Dermolepida albohirtum; assembly: GCA_031893035.1. NCBI lineage: Eukaryota > Metazoa > Arthropoda > Insecta > Coleoptera > Scarabaeidae > Dermolepida > Dermolepida albohirtum. The sequence goes on along the minus strand of JAVIWB010002248.1, from coordinate 47,784 downwards.
ATCACTTTCATAGTGACCACCCACCAAAATCCTATAAGTCGCATTCCAGGTATTTTAAACAATACACAAAATTAAAATTTTTAAATTGCAAAATTTATAATCCAAAGAAAAAAAAGTTAATTTTAATTTCTCTTTCGTCCTTCAAATCTAAAGGGATAAACTGCTTTATATACACACGTTGTTTAGTAAACATACGGCGATCATCCTCCTAATAGTGCACTTCCACAACCATATGTTCAAGAAAACTTTCGAACTGACTCACATAATTTCAATACATCCATTTATCTAATATACACATAGTAATCACCTACATAATAGTACACGTCAATGACTGAATGTTTAATAAGAATCAAATAATTAAATTTAACCGATCAAGTCCAGACAAAAAATTAACTTGAAATAAATTTAAAGTTTTTGAAATTAAATTAATAAACATACTTTAAAAAGATATTAGTACCTCTATGTAACATAGGGCCTCTAATATATCACCACAAAATAAATTTGACAAAATTTTATACGTACGAATATTTTCAAAATTTTTCTACGTCTTTTAGCCTTAAATGCCGGGCGAAATCTTTAACTGTTTCTTTCGCTTATATAAGAGCTGATAAAGTTGCTGGAGCGCTGTGCATGCAATCACTGCAGAGAAACATGATGTATACTGTTTTCATCCTCCATGTCATCGTTCTGTCATTTCATTATCCTTTCTCAAAAGGTTTTAATATCAACATTAAATTTATCTTTTACATTAAATTCTCCTTTTTCATGTTTATGTAATAATGCTACTACCATCTGTCGGGCGTTTTACTAATTGTGTTTAAACGTGTCTTTTTAAAATATTATCTGACGATTCCTGGAATCTTCTTTATCGTATGGTCATTAATATCGATGCTTGACAAAATCCTGATCTAGGTTGGTATAAAATATAACTATTTACTTGCCAAATTATGTGAAAGTTACATACTAATGAATTTATTACCAAACTCGTACCACATTTAGTTACGCCATATTCTTTCATCATTACGTTTAGATTATATAAATTTCACTCAATATTATTTTTAGGTATGTCAATATTTATAGCCTATCACTAAATTATTCTCAAATTGGTTCTACTGGTTAAAATACCAACGAACTGACATTATATTTGGTATAGCAAAATATTAGAAATAAATCTGCACTATATTCTATTTATATTTTAGCATTTCAAGAAATTATATCCAAAATTCTAATAATATATAACAAAAGTCCTTAAATCAATGTTCGCCCTTTATTTATTTTATATTTATTTATTAGTAGTTTTCGATATGCACATTTAAATGCCTTAGCATAATGCCTGCTTATATTCATATTTATGCCTAGTGCAAAATACATAGGCATATGTTAATATATAGGATTGGCAACTAAGTACTTTCGATTTTGTAGTATAAAATAAAACACTTTTTTTTTAACAAAGAATAGTTTTTAATCAATTATATATTTTCCATTTTGCTCAATGACCTTTTGCCATCTTTCTTTCAGCTGCATAATTCCGCGCTCATAAAATTTCTGGTCCTTATCAGCAAAAAACTGAACCAGGTGCGAGTGAAGGTCATCGTTATTTGTGAAAGTTTTACCATTCAAAGAATTCTGCAAACTTCGAAATAAATGGTAATCAGATGGTGCTAGATCAGGGCTGTATGGGGGATGTGGCATCACTTCCCAGCCAAGCTCCAATAGTTTCCCACGAGTTGCCAAAGATGTGTGAGGCCTTGCATTATCTTGGTGGAAAACTACACCTTTCCGATTTGACAATTTTGGCCGTTTTTCTTTAATTGTTTCATCCAGTTTTATTAATTGTTCACAGTAAACATCAGAATTGATAGTTTGGTTCCTTGAAAGCAGCTCAAAAAACACAACACCTTTGTAATCCCACCAAACTGACAGCATGATCTTTTTTGGATGCAATTCAGCTTTCGATGTGGTTTGAGCTGGTTTATCACGTTTGCTCCATGATCGCTTTCGAACTATATTACTGTACAGGACCCATTTTTCATCACCAGTGATGTCTTTTTAAGAAAGGGTCGATTTCATTTCGTCTAAGGTGCATATCGCAAAAGTTGATTCTTTGTGTTAAATGAATTTCTTTCAATTCGGGAGGTACCCAAATATCAACCTTCTTAACTAGCCCAAGACATTTTAAATGTTTTTCAATTGTTGTGTGCGATACATGTAGCCTCTCCGCAACCTCTCGAACAATTATATGACGATCCTCTTCAATTATGACTTTGATTTGGTCATCATCAACTTCAGTAGGCCGACCAGAATGTTGCTCATCTTTGAGGGAAAAATCTCCAGAACGGAATTTTTTATACTAATTCTGACACGTGCGCTCGCTCTGTTAAGCAATTAGCACCATAAACTTCACATATCTTTTTGTGAGCCGCAGCAGCTTTCTTTCCTTTACGGAAATAAAATAGTAAAATATGTCGAAAATGTTCGTTTCTGCACTCCATTTAAAATTAACACACAACTAATAGCTTTAATAAAAATCACGCGCTACTTGCTTCTGAAGTTACGTCAATGTGGCTAGTATCACGCGAGAAACGGTAAAGTACAGCACTAACATACGTTATACAAAAAATAAAGCAGCGCTCTCTATCAGTAAAAACCGAAGGTACTTAGTTGCCAACCTAGTAGTTATGTTTTTGTCGACTTTCATTGTTTCTTCTTCATATCTACTGTTTACTAGCGTTCCTAAATACATTTTATTGATTAAAATAAATAAATTAGTAATATAATTGATTCAGAATTAAATGTGCTTTACGTATTTGATGAAGTTTTATTTTTTTAATTTGCTTTTCTTTGTATGAAATCTATGTTAATCTCACTCATCGGGAATAATTTGTGCACATGTATACTGGTCAATCCACTTCAGCACAAACTTCTAAAATTTACACAATGCCAATCCATTACTGCATTACTGCATGTATACTGGTCAACCCACTTTAGCACAAACATCTCTGAGGTTTGTGCTAAAGTGGATTGACGTAACTTCTCCAATACTGCTTCTACGCTTATCTTACTTATTTTCTGTAACCTTTATTTGCTATTTTATTTCTAATTTCTCGTACTAGTATGATAAGCGCCACGTTATGGACGTCCAAATTATCAACAACGCTGGCATGTTTATTAATAAATGAGGTTGTTGGAACTCCGAACAAACTCTGGCATTGCAATAATAATTTTAAAAAAATCAGATAAAATTAATTTATGATGAGCATCAAAAGCTGTACGAAAAATATTAGTTAGGAAACAAATAAGACAACCTAAAATTCTGTATAACTCATTTAATTAAAAAATGTTTAAAGCTTCGATTAAATTAATAAAACTAATTGCACTCGAAAACAATATATAGAAAGAAAATTTAAGAAATTTCAAGGCCTTTGAACACGTGGGAACACTACCTGTACAGCGAAGCCAATGCACTGAATCTCGGACGCACTACGTGTGTTGTATGTTGTAACATTGTCGGAGAGGGCGATTTTCTAAAAGGATGGGTTTTTTAAAAGAATCGGTGGGGAACAATGACAGAATAAATAAAAGAAAGATACGTCAAAAATTAGAAATAGGCAGACACTATAATGGAAAAGGTTGAAACGATAGTAAAAATTATAGAATTTTAACTGTATAATTTTTAATTATTAATTATTTCTTTAATTCTTAATTAATAATTAATTTTAATTTAAGCTTTAGCTTAACTAAAAAAAATATTTTACAATGATATGTCACATGACTTACTTGAATATAATCATTATACATAGAATGAAAACAAATAAATTGATAAGCAAATGTTAGTTACATAGAATGTATATGTTTGGCAAGTAATAAATATTATTCTTTATAAAAAGGATTTGAACTTTATCCTTTTTATGCAGAACATAATTGAAATTAGAAATTAAGCGAAAAATTAGAATTGAATTAAATATAATATTAAGAGACTATTCTAAGAAATGGGCCTACGTTCATATACATATCGTTCTAAGTAATAGGATTCTTGGAAAATGAAAGAGCTCTTCGTTTTTTTGACACACTAAACAACAGAGATTTCTTCTTGAAATACTGATAACGCCACAAACATTATCTGGTTAATAATTTTTGAGAGTTTTAATATTGACATGCATTAAAAAATATAAAAACAATTTAAAAACATGCACGACTACATTTTTATAAAAGGGTATTAATTACAAAATTATTATTTGTATCTCTATAAGTCTTATCTATCTTTCTGATCATAATTCCTCAGAAATAAAAATTCATTCGATAATTAAATTTTACAAATCGAAACTATTAAATATAAACTGTGTACCTCTCTTCTTCCCACCTAGTTTGACATCGCAATATTAATGCGTTATATTTTACGACCTTACTAAATAAAGTCTAAGGTTGTTAATAGAACAGTTTGTATATTATTAATGACTTTCAGGTGGCGCAAATGGAATTCCGTATGCTGAAAAACAACGCATTGTAGACATGCACAATGCCCTCAGGCAATCCATAGCCATGGGGCAAATTAATGGACAGCCGCCGGCGGCAAATATGCAAGAAATGGTAATGAATTCTAATTTAATTTAGTTGCACATAAATTATATGTATGCATACATTGCAGAAATGGGATGAAGAACTGGCACAGAGAGCACAGAAGTGGGCCATGTCGTGTTTCTCAGAAGATCATGATCCTAATAGGGGAACTTGTAAGTATATTTTCTGAAAAAGTTAACTGTGACAAAATGTAGTATTAAAATGATACAAAAGTATTTTCGTTTTTGAAAATGCTATCTATTTTTTATAGCAAACAACGTACATCAAATTGAAAGTATGTTATTTTACATAGTCTATATCTATTTAGAAATGAGATACTGCTTTCGAGGAAGGCATAACTTTTTTCACCATTTATAGCAAGTTAGTAGTCGAAATTATGTAAAACACCACTCACAGAAATTTGAACAATTACTTAAATGAACAAAATCATTTAAGCCACAGATTTGCTTCCGTAAATTATATTTAATATATATAATAACATACAGAGCGCGAATTCTTTCTAGAACCATGTACTATACCATTAGTGGTAGGCATCGAAAGTGTATTCCGAAGCGAAGTTGTACGATCATCGTATGTACATATGTGTATCGTATTGGCTTCATTTGGTGAACTTTGTAAGGAGTAGGTTGTACTGTAGCTGTTTCTTCTTAATATTAACATTTTCTTATTTTTCAAGGCAAGCATCGTTGCAAAGTGGGCGAGCCCTCCCTTTAATTTGATTTAGAATTTATTTACGGCGTTGTTCACTTTAGAAAAAAATAAATAAATTATTAAATACCATCACGAGGCACATTCTTTTAGGGAAGTTGTAGATTTGTTCTATAGTTGACTTGTGGAAACTTTATCTAATAGTAGGGTAAGGCGTGTGATTCAGAATTTTGGAGTACACAATTATCTGTATTTCGATAAATACAAGAGAACTTTGTCAATATCAAATGAGGAAGGAACGCATTAATTTGCTCTGACGTGGAAAAATCACCCAACAATATCATCTAGAAAGCTTGCTGCTGTATTTTCAATCCGGAAGTCGGGAGGAAGTAACGAGATATTAACAATATTTGATTGTAACAAGACCGTTGCGAAAAACTTCTTTCTAGCAACATACGACTTATAGTCACCTCTTTTAATAGATGCATCCTGCATCCGCTGAAACCATGGTATTTAAAGACGTTTCAAGAGCTCCCGCTATCTCTGGAATACATTCGAAATAATTATTTCCTATTGCTCGCTTAATAAGCGGTTTATCTCTCTTACTTAACTTCCGATGAAGTCCAAACTGTTACTTATTTACAATTATCAAGGAGTAAGGTAATCGTAAATAAGCAACAGTTCTTCCAATTTCTGCATATAATTTACCCTCTTATTCTATTAATAACTTTCTCTCTATGGTTAAACACTATAAAACGTTTACCAACTGCGAACCTACAATACAAGATGAAATACAAATAATAATTAATGATGACTTTGATGTCCTGTTTTCCCTTATAGATTGTGTACACATAAGTCAATGTTTGAACTTCCATGAACAGTAGTGTACTGTATTTTATATATTGGAAGAACGTCTCCACTTTATCGTGACGTTGTCTTAAGACCACTTGAGTTTCATATGCTGATTGTAGATCTTTCACTTCGCACACCTTTCGAGGAAGACTACTGTATTGGTTCAGTTCACATTAGTAGCATAAAGCTGCTAAAATTCCAATGTTGTTTAATACGAAAATCTAATGAAACAAAAGGGCCAGACTGTGATACATTCAACAATAAACAGTGTTGTTTGAAAGTGATTTAATGTTATGTTGGAAGCAAGTGATTAATGTACTAATAAAATGGGTAAATGTCGATGTTTTCCGTATATATAAGCCAAGTTAGAAAAGATATTGTAGGCTGTACATTCATAATAAAATTATTAAAACATGCTATGTCATAAAAATTTGGGATCAACAAACCATACATTATTTCACTAAAATTTGGAACTGATTGATCAGTAGACGGCGTTCAAACTTTCGCAAATCCTTACTTAGATACACTCTGTACCTACAAAATCTATAATAAATAAATCTAGTCAGTACAATGAGTCTGATAAATTGTTCGATAAACACACTAGAACATTTTGCAAAATATTCGCGGGAATATTAATTAAAGTGAATGGCATGATTAATAGTATCGGGGTCCTTTCTATCCGCTTGTACTTGGCGCCTGCCAGCTTTAGTAGTCTATTTGTTTGATGTTTCATCCAACTTACACAAGTACTGTTTCCGTTCGTTTGTTGTTAAAAGTTTCGAATGAACGCACAGTGAAAGCAAATTATCCACCGTAAAGCTATAACATTACTACAGCAGGAGAGATATATAAATGCATTATTTGTGCATCGCAAATTGAGTTAAGAATATTTGAAATATCTTGTGCTTCGTTATAGGGAGGAAAAGTGAAAAGCAAATTAATTCTTAATAAATAGACACCGTAAAGCTATAATTGATTTATTAAATCAAAATCCATTCTAACATAGTTGTTATTTTCAGTAAGAACGACAGTGTTAATCTTTCAGAAATAAATGGATTAATTTTGAATGACATATAATCGAAACTTAAACAACCTGTTTCCTTTTTGTGTGTTCCTGTCTATTCTTTAATACTAGTGTTTGAAATGCTCTAGCAAACACTGTGGATTTTGATTTATTAAATCAAAATCCATTAGAATCGATTTAGAGACTCTAGAGAATAATATACTAAGGCATTAAGACCAAGATCAACAAATTTGATTTAGGTATTAGACTACCAGAATAGCAACGTAACAAAATTTTATCGCGTCGATAGCAGATTACTTCTTTTATTGATATTTTAACAATAATATTTTTTTCTACGTTCGGGATATATCATACTGCGTTATGCATATTCTAGACGACATCTAATAATTCTAACCAATATTTTGTGTCATATATTTAGTTATCACAGTCCGATAGTTATTGCAGTCCTCGTTAGCTTCTTTTTATGTAATGACAAAATTAAGGCCTTATTTCAATTTTCTGACATTTTTTCCAGTTTCCTAGACTATTTTTATAAGTTTCCAAATTCTTGCGATTATTAGTTCACTACTGTATTTCTTGTTGTATATTGTTTTCTCCATCATTCTTATTGTTCTTTTGTTATTCAGTGTTCATGCTCTTCTTTTATTTTCACAATAAAATTTTTCTTCACGTAGTCTTATTTATTTTCTGATTCCTGCTTATACCACGTTTCTTCGTCTTCATTTATAACAACTTACACTATTTAGGTGTAGAATTGTATATCAGTCTTTCATTTGCTCTTACCTATACTAGCGCTCTAGTTTTCAATTCTACCCTCCTGTAGAGCCTATTCTACTATATCACCCCACTTTCTTATAAACCTTCCCCTAGATCCTTTTCCTTCTAATTTTCTCGATATAACTTTTTCTACATCACTCCTATTCTCCATCATTTCCATGTGTCCTAACATCTATTACAACTTTCTACCCTTAATAAGTTGTGCTATCCCCCCACTTGTTTCATAAAGTTAATATAGCTCCAAATTTATTCATCTTCGCCTTGTTCTGTTTTTCTTTTCACCATAAGTCCACCTTAATACATTTCTCTCCCAAGTTTCCAGCTTCTCTTTTTTATTTGGCGTTTCTTAATCTAAGTTACAGTTTTCAGGTACATACGGTTTTCTACGTCTTCAAATTCCCATTCCCGTCTGTCTACAAATTCTAAAGATTTTTTGCTTTCCACTTCAAATTTCGATATCGAGTTCCATAAATTTATTCTCTAAAGGAATGTCAGAATTTCTGCCAATTAATTTTGCAACAATTCTAACAGTACCTTTAAACTAATACCAATGATGGCATAACCAATTTAATTATAATATTATTGATAATATGCCATCATATATTTAGTGCAAAATGATGATCCTAAATAGAAGTTTCTACGGGCGCTGTCGCATTATGTGTGGTTACTTCTCATACGAAAACTGGTAATCAAATATTTCTCTGAATGTATTATTAAAAATTCAAATGTCACTAGATATTACAGTTTCAGTTATATATCATCAGATTGACTACTACTTTTAAAATATTGAAATGTCCACTGTTGAACTATGTTCTTGCCTTCACATACTGTTAGTCTGCATATTCTGATGAGATCTGTGAAGTTCACGATTATTTCTTGAATTACAATAAAGTAATTATCTGTCAAAAAACCTTTGTCAATAATCTATTGCTTAAAGCACTCTATAAAATACAAATGTGATAAAATAGACAACTTTCATTTGCGAAGTAATCATATAGGAGACTTTTCAAACTTCAGTGTTCATAAAAATATCAAATAATGAATGAGAGGGAATCGACAAATGTGTATAACTTACTAAAGTCTGTATTGGCAACAATAGTGGAAATATCAACCGTGTTTATATATACATTTTTTCAGCGCCGGGCCTGTAACACATATTAATAGCAGACTTTTCGTTTGATTTAGGATTTAAAATAAAACAGCACTTTTAGAAACAAACTTCTCGATTTAATGTGGGCAAATTGAGAATTAACACTAATCAAATTACATTCAATATTCATTAAGGTGAGGTCATTTAGACGATCTTGTGCCATCGTGTTCCTTAAGTCATTTTTATGAGCTTTAATGTACAAAACGAACGTTCTCCGCTTCTCATCAAAGATAAAGCGCAAGACTATTTCTACATTTGGCAAACACAATTCTAATGAATTTTCCATTATAAGTCCATAAAATTGTACTAGTTTGTCGCCTATGCTTTTTTCCAAACCGTCTTGGTAAGCACTGACGATAAGTGGAGTTCTTTTCAAGATCTCTTCTGCTGTAAGAGATTTTAATTGTCGAAGTATTCCAAATATACCAGTCACTTGATCGTACCCTTATTTACGGTTCAATATCCCTCTTATATATATTTTATTTCATTTTTCAAGAACCCTATATAGTCCGTGTATTTAATTATTTATAACTGAAGGTTGATATATAACCCCTTTCCATATTAATTTTCTTATTCTGTATACGTATTTCGACAACTAAGTTGTCATCATCAGCAGATAATTAAAACGTGTCGCACCTGGAAAACTACGGCAAAATACCTATAAGAAAACTAATTCCGCACACGAACCGTACCGGCGAAGCCAAAACGCACTAGTTTTTTATGTATGTTCATACGTCGTTAGTGTAACGCTTTATTTCAAATTTTATTTCCTCAAGCATCACATTAGTTTATTCTCTTATGTTCATTTCCTTTATCGTGAATATTGCACGCAGTGTATGTGTATTCTATGTTAACTTTTTATTAGATTCGATTGCGTATTTTGTTTAGCCCGCTAAAGGCAGGTCTCAACATTCTTTGGATCTTTTTTGTATATCTATCCTACTCACGTTCGCATCGATATAAAAGCTGCAGGTGTGCGTGGTTGTTTTTCTATCTGTATGCGACTTGTCTTCGAATACTCGTCCCTGCATCCTTATAACAGCGGCCGCGTGGCTTGCCCTTGAGTCTCAGAATATGTGATTCATTGAGTACCCCCCTCTTCGAACGCCTTTAGACGTTGAGTAATTTTATCGATTTTGATTGACTGTTTGGAGTGAGATTTTCCAATAAATTCGCCCAACATCAAAGATACGCTTTACTTTTCCTTTAATGCTATTTGTACAAACACAATAAATATATATATATATATATATATATATATATATATATATTGGGTCTGGGAAAAAGTTCGTAAAATTCAACTGGTCCCCGCATGGCGCGTGGACGAATTCATTTAAACCGAATATGCTCCATTATTATCGACAATGTTTCGCCATTTTTTTGGTAGATCCATGATCCCATCGGTGAAAAACTTCTGTGGTTTCTGGTCGAAAAACTGAATCAAGTAGTTTTCACAGGCTTCTTTTGAAACCAACTTAATTCCATTGAGAGAGTTCTGCAGAGATCGAAACAGATGATAGTCAGAGGGTGCTATATCCGGACTGTAAGGTGGGTGCATCAAAACTTCCCAACCAAACTCTCTCAATTTTTGACGGGTCATCAAAGAAGTGTGTGGTCGGGCGTTGTCATGATGGAAGACAACACCTTTCCTATTAATCAATTCGGGCCGTTTTCTTTCAATCGCCTGGCGTAATCTCTCTAGTTGTGCACAGTAGAGTTGAGAATCAATCGTCTGACAAGTTGGAAGTAACTCGTAGTGGACGATTCCCCTCCAGTCCCACCATACACACAGCATCACTTTTTGTGGCGTCAATGTTGGCTTAGCGAACGCTTGTGACGGCTCACCATCCTTTATCCACGATCTTTTACGCTTCCGATTATCGTACGTAATCCATTTTTCATCTCCGGTTATTAAACGTTTCAGAAACGGCTCGATTTCATTCCGTTTCAGCAGCGCATCGCAGATGTTAATTCGGTCCATCATGTTTTTCACGCTCAACTCATGAGGAACCCATACGTCAAGCTTTTTTTTGTAACCAGCTTTGTGTAAATGGTTCAAAACAGTTTTGTGGTCAATGCCTAGCTCCATGCCAATTTCGACACTGCTGATATGCTTATCTTGTTGGACTTTTTCAAGAATTTCATCAGATTTTTCAGTGATTGGACGACCGGAGCGTGACTCATCTTTCACATTGAAATTTCCAGAACGAAAGCGAGCGAACCATTTCCGCGCAACAGATTTCGATAAAGTACCTTCACCGTACACAGAACAAATTTTATCACAAGCCTGCTTAGCGTTCTTCCCCTTATCATAATAATATTGCAGAATATAGCGAAATTTCTCATTATTCTTCTCCATTTTCAAGTGCGAATAACTTTCCAACCACTGCACCGATTACAATGTTTCTACGCTCAAACTAACGTTCGGAAGGTCATCTAAAAAACGAGCCGTCGGTGGTGTCGCTGTGACTTGTTGTTCTTTAGTTATCGGCAACCAATGCCATCTATCGGGAAAAACGCCACGAACTTTTTCCCAGACCCAATATATATATTTATATATATGGGGAAAGAGCTATTGTATTAAACACTTACGTTATTAGTAACACTGAAATACTGCTTATTTATTCGTTTCATATTAATTTTTTTATTTTTCATGTTGAATCAGTTCGTTATTAACTTTTTAACTAACTTATTATTTAAATAAAGGATTAGTCCTTATACAGGGTGTTATTTTGTTGCGATATACATATACCTTTAAGGGAATTCTTTGACAACTTAGTAACTTTTCGTGTGCCATTATTTGCTCTTGGTGCTCTTTTATGAACACCTGTCTGCGACGATTTAACTTGTAGACTACGACCTTCGCGACAGCTAGCTGGCCATTGTTCTGTTGCTGCCCAGATAAACAAAGGCTCCCCGAGTCGATCATTCGCGACTTGCAGCATTCGTATCATTAAAACAAATGGATAGCAGCTTGCATCCATTTAGCTAATGCAGACAATACATTATCAATTTTGATAATAAACCCCAGAATTTCAAAATATTATCCAAGAGACTTGATTTTCCACAACTTGTCACACATAATGTGGAGTGTAGTGTGGTCAGGTCTCACTTATAGAAATAAACAAAAATTATTAATAATTTATTAGAGATTTCACCCAGGCAAGGAGACCCTCTAATGCACGGGACCCCTAGCATTTGCCACTCCTACAACATGGCCAATCCGGCACTACATTTGTTGGGTATTAAAAATAACAGAAAATCTAAAATAGAAAAAACACACATGTTTTACCAAATACCTAATTAACTACTAAAGCAATTCATTCACATACTCCAGAAATTGTAACCATTTAAACCATTTAAAAATATAATAATAAATAATAAATAAAATAATTTGAATTTCATTTTTAGTTAAAGAAAAATATGTATAAATAGTTACATTCCTATTTCTGACATCTACTGTCGCAAGTTTAAAGCTTCCTCTGAATATTAGGCTACTCTTATATAGGATATTAAACTTGCAGTTTTCTGTAATTTACTATATCAATGAATTAAGATCATATATGAAGAATGATTAAATTGAAAAAGGTTGATTGAAAGTATTATTGTGTATTTACATTATTATTATTAATAAATAATATTTAGTCGTATTAATATTTAGTAACTAATTAATACCTTCAGTTAATTATTTGCTAATATATATATATAGATGGCGCTAATAGTGCCAAACTAAATTCATAAAAATTTTTAGATATAAAAATCAAATTCATGAAGATGTTTACATATATTTTAAATCGCTTTTAAATCAATTAAAATTAATCGATTTCTATTGATTCCGTTTAGAGATATTAAATTTTTTCCTGAATTAAATTGAATGTATTCCTTTTTTCGTATAATATCGATCTTTGGAATTTACTATATTTTTATTGTATATCTTTTAACTATTTGTACTACTAATATTAAATAACAATAATATATTATATATTATATTCCTTTTTGGTAAATATAAATTGATGAATTTTTACTATTTTTTATTTTACAAACTTAAATTTCTTCCTAAAGATATTTAAATTTATTCCTCTATTCCTATAACACCGACCTTTCCAATATATTGCATGCACATATAAAATAATTTGGCTACTCGCAGGCAGAGGACACGATCAACATTAAATCAACGTTTTAAAAATTTAATATATATATATAACAAAACACTTGTATTTTAGACACATCCCTTAGACTTTTACTTGTTTTGGTGAGAATAATTGAAATAACAGTTGTAAATGTAATTCTGAGAAGGATTATTGGGATTATTATTATAAATTAGATAAATATATTTGTTTCTGAAGAATATTGTAAATCCTTTTAATAGTTTTATGGCGTCTATTTAATAGAAATATTTTATGTAACCCAATAAATTTAATAGGCTTTACAACGCAATATTATTATAATGGTATTAGGAATTCATAGTAAACTATTTAGCAATTTAAAAATTAGTTTTCGTGCAGCATTTGTCCGAGTTGCAATACGAGTATTTGAGAACAGACGTAAAAGTAACTTATAAAAATGCCGAAAAGAAAGGAACTTAGCGCAGAAGCTCGTAGTTCTATAATAACGCTGCGGTAAATAGCTCAAAAGTTAAATTTATCTTATCACGCGGTGCAAGGAACAGTGAAATGATATTCACAAAGTGGATCATTACAACCAATGAAACGTTGCGGAAGGCCAAGGATAACTACCAGACAAGAGGATTTGCGCCTAAAAATACTAGGAAAACGAAATAGGCGCCTCACAACTCCTCAGCTTCGAGCAGAGCTGAATGAAGGCCGTCGAAAGCCGGTGTCACTGACTATTGTAAAACGACGTTTGACAAAGGCGGGACTACATGGGCGTATTGCAGCTCGAAAACCATTATTGAATTCACGAAATCGTAAAAAACGGTTACAATGGGCCCAGGACCATCAACACTGGGACATGGAAATGTGGAAGCAGGTGTTATGGACAGATGAGTCAAAGTTTCAAGTGTTTGGTAGTAATCGACGAGTTTTCGTTCGAAGACAAATGGGTGAAAGGATGTTACCCGAATGTGTAGTGCCAACTGTTAAACACGGGGCAGGCTTGTTGTGCTTGTTTGGGAATCCTTTTCCTTTGATGGTGTCGGAGATTTGCACCGCATTGAAGGCATTTTAAAAAAAGAGGGGCACCTGAAGATTTTGGAGGAACATGCAATTCCGTCTGGATTAAAGTTAATTGGTGAAGGTTTTCACCTACAACAAGATAATGATCCCAATCACACTTCCCAACTTTGTAAAAACTATGTGAATCAAAAAGAGGAGGAAGGGGTGCTGATAAATATGATTTGGCCACCACAATCACCCGATCTCAACCCTACCGAATTACTGTGGGATGAATTAGATAGAAACGTGAGAGAAAGCTGTCCACAATCGCAGAAACAGCTTTGGGAGCAACTTACAAGGGTGTGGAATAATTTACCAATGGATACGCTCCAGAAACTTGTATCGCGATTGCCTAATATCATTAAGCGCAGAGGTGCATACTTCGACGAAAGTCGAATATGATAAGAAATTCTACAGAATATGTTGAATTTATTTTATTTTATAAGGAAAACTGCTCATTTGTCTCGTAGATATAGTTTTATAGAAATATACGTTTTGTTTCACTAAGCGTGCATGATTTTTTTAAATTTCATCTACTGATCCCTCACTTATGGCCTATAGTATACTCAATGACATTAGAAGTGTTACACCTAGAAAGAATAGATTCCTGGACGTGATTTTTTGGTAATGTGATAAGCTTAAGTCAAGAATGAAACGATCAGATTTCCAAGAAACTTTATTAACATTAATTTGAAAAAAAATCAATAATGTGTTTGGCGACCCCGTAGCTGTAGACACTCCTGTACACGTCTAGGCATCGACAAAATAAGATGGTCGATGTCTGCTTGTGGCACCTCGTTCCAAGCAACTTGAACTTGGTGGATTAACTGTGCCAGAGTTTGTGGAGGATGGTTCAAATATATTATGTCCCACACATGTTCGATGGGATTTAAATCCGGTGAACGGGGTGGCCACGGCAAAACATTAACGCCAGCTTCTCGTAGAAAGTCCATAGTACGACGAGCAATATGTGGACGCGCGTTGTCTTGCTGAAAAAGGACGTGTGGACGGCCATCTAGATAAGGCAATAAAGTGGTTTGTAGGACGTCATCAACATAACGCGCAGCTGTCATACTGCCCCGAATAAACAGAAGAGGTGATCGGCTTCCATATGCAATAGCCCCCCCAGCCATTACTCCAACAGTCCTGTGCACATGCCTCTCAACAGCAAATCCAATATCACGTCGCTCTCCACGACGGCGTCTTACCCTCTGACGGCCATCATGCATGCCTAGGCAGAATCGCGATTCGTCGCTGAATACGACATTATGCCATTCTGCTTCCCAATGCTGCCGTTCTCTGCACCAGTCCAAACGTTGACGACGATGTTCTGCAGTCAAAGGAAGGACTAATCGTGGACGGTATGTAGCAAGTCCAAAACCTCGAATGCGGCGATATAATGTTCGCATACTGACAATGCGACCGTCTACACCAAACCATTGGTCACAGAGTTGGTGCGTAGTAGCAAAACGGTCCCGCAGAGCTAGTAGTCTGAAGTGCCTGTCTTGACGCTCTGCGGTACGCCTCGGTTGACCTGTTGGTCTGTTTCGTGTTCCTCTACCTTCTTCTGTCCACACCCTACACACACGCGTTAATGTTTTGCCGTGGCCACCCCGTTCACCGGATTTAAATCCCATCGAACATGTGTGGGACATAATGGGGAGAAGACTGACCAACTTGAACCATCCTCCACAAACTCTGGCACAGTTAATCCACCAAGTTCAAGTTGCTTGGAACGAGGTGCCACAAGCAGACATCGACCATCTTATTTTGTCGATGCCTAGACGTGTACAGAAGTGTCTACAGCTACGGGGTCAAACACATTATTGATTTTTTTTCAAATTAATGTTAATAAAATTTCTTGGAAATCTGATCGTTTCATTCTTGACTTAAGCTTATCACATTACCAAAAAATCACGTCCAGGAAACTATTCCTTCTAGGTGTAACACTTCTAATGTCATTGAGTATATATATATATACATATATATATATATTGTATATATATAATATATATAATGACAAAAAGTATCATAACTAAATTCATATTCAAACTGTTTTTATAAATTCTCGTCTTTATTTTTTTTATAGCAAGATTCGAAGTAGGGCAAAATATAGCGACTTTCTGGACGACCAGAAAACCGACGAGCCAATACGATATGGCTCCTGAATTTTCAAAAGCCATGAACGGGTGGTTTAAAGAAGTTTCTTACTATCATTATGGCAAAATTAGTGGGTACGGAGGAACTGGACACTACACACAGGTGCATAAGAAAAAAGTTGTAACAAAATAATTTTAAAATTAATATCGCTTTTTTTGAATTCAGCTAATGTGGGCTGGTACTAATCTAGTCGGCTGTGGCTACGCTTTTTATTATGATCCAAGCAAAGGATACACAAAAAATTACATTTGTAATTATGGACCCAGGTACTTAATTCAAATAACAAAATGTTCTTCATTTTAATTTTGAATGTTTTTTGTAGTGGCAATATTATAACAAAACTTCCTTACCAAAAAGGATATCCACAATGCACAGATTATGGACTAAATTATTCGAACAAATGGAAAGGCCTATGTGGTAAGTTTTATTTATATATCCGAACCAAATTAAATTTTAAAATAAATTTCTTTTATTTACAGAAAAACCAATAAAGGATACGTCTGACTACTACAATTATATTGGCTAGATGCCTTTAATAACCTATGTTACTATCAGTAATTGTAGTATTATATACTATTTTATTTGTTATTTTTGTACTGATATTTATTTACTATGTAAAATTATGAATAAATGTTTTTATTTTAAAAAATAATTTGAGTTTGATTGAGCACCATCTATGATACAAATGAAAAAAGTTTTATTATAGGTATCTATAATTTAGATTTTCCGAATTGAATTGCACTACTTTTTTCAAATGTTTCCTGACATTATTATGAAACACTATATTAATATAAGTAGAAGCAAACATAAACATTAGTTTAACTTCAAATAACTTTATTTCGGTTTTTTATAAAATAAAAGCAATATTGTCGAGCAGTTTCCTAGTATGTATTTAATATTCCTGAGTCGTTGTGGTAAAACAGAAACCTGGATAGATGTCGCCTCTGACAGTCATCATAATTATTTTTTTTAATTTTTGGTTTTCGGTATTGTTCAGAATTATGTTTTTTAGTATTTATGCTTTCTGAAATCTAGAATAATTTTATTAATCAGAAATTAAAGAAAAATATAGTCTTTTAACTTACCGTGTTCTACATTGATTCAATAGCACTACTCAAATGCAAATGCATGTAAATCAAATTAAAACAAAAAAATCACTTTGAAATTATTTTTACTAATACTAAACAAAGTTTTATACATTTAACATATACATACATTAACAAAGCAATGTTATAACTAGCACACTAATAAAGTAAATACATATTGTACACACCATGTTCATAACAAAAATATTAGCACACTAACTTAGAAAATATTTAACAATTAAATATTTGCAAATTTAATGCCTTGTTGTCACTTTTTGTCTCAAAACTTGTTTGAATCCATTTGGCGTGGAACGGGCCAATTCAGCTGAACAGCCAAGGTTGGTTTTGTTCCGTTCTTTCAAAAGAATGCGTTTCAACTTACTCGATATGTGATGTATTCGGATTCTATTTTCCAGTTCAGCCCATAGATGTTCGACGAGGTTTAAATTAGAAGACTGTGGAAGGGTCAGAATAGTAGCAGGTGTATTATAGAGGATCCATTATCGCACAATTTAAGCTATTTGTTTGGAATCGTCTTGTTGGAAACGCCAATCAATCCCAAAATTAAATTTTTTACGTTTTGGTTCAAATTATTCTCTAAAATGTCCAAATATCCCATTTTATCCATATCATCGATGAAAACGAGATTACCTACACGTGACGACGTCATACAACCCCATACTATAATCTCACCACCCCCCTCTGTTTACCCGTGGCATGTATCAAATCCGCTAAAGCTACTATGTTTCAAAGATGTATGCACTACTTCACTGTACTTGTA
Organism: Dermolepida albohirtum; assembly: GCA_031893035.1. Classification (NCBI taxonomy): domain Eukaryota; kingdom Metazoa; phylum Arthropoda; class Insecta; order Coleoptera; family Scarabaeidae; genus Dermolepida; species Dermolepida albohirtum. The sequence goes on along the minus strand of JAVIWB010002248.1, from coordinate 29,555 downwards.
TGTATGCACATTGTTTACTTAGCTGAAGCTTTGTGGATACTTTATTTAATTTTCATCAATGGCATATGTTTCACGGATACGTAATAAATTAATTGTTTTCAATGTATTTTTCCTGTTATTGGGCTTCTGCCTGTTGGAAATAAAGATTATTATTGTTATTATTATTATTTTATTTTCTTAGCATTGTGGTAATCTCCGATACGTTAGCTTACGCTTTCATTTTCATAATTTTTATAAATGTCCTTTCATTTCCTTCAGTCAGTTTTTGAGGTCAACCAGTGGAGATTTTTCAAATTGTTTTCCCGGGAATACCACACGTTTCTAATTGTATCGGTTTTTATTTATTGCTTTCCCAATATCTGCATACGATTTATTCTGCTCATGTACACATAAAATAATTTTGCGCTCCTCGACAGTTGTCTGTTTACCTTTTCGGCCAACTCGACGCAACACAAATCCACACAGTATCGATATATTTTTGCGAACTAGAGGTTTCCCCGGACATGTATTTGGGGAAGTACATATCCCAACTTTTGTAGAAATAATTCTTTTAAGGGCTCTGATACTTATGTCTATTGACATGATGTCGACATTATGTATTTACTTTGTTGGTGTGCTTGTTATAAAACATTTAACATGATTAATATACGTATTAAATGTAGACCATACTGTGTAGTATTTGCAAAAATAATTTTTAGTGAGTTTTTCATTTCAATTTGATTTATTTGGACTTATATTCGGGTTATATTGCAGATTAAAGTTTTTGAATTTAAAGAGGCAAAGGCAGTTTAAATAACCACTTTAACGAATAAGAATGGATACGAAGTAAATTTTGCTCTCGTATAATGGATTGTTCAATAATTTTGTAAAATTAGTACTGTTTTTCGAGTTGAATTTTTTGGTGTGAACTTGTAGTTATTTATCAATCCTAGAAATATAATTCAAATACCTATTTATATATTTGAAAAATGATTTTTCTATTATTTTTTTGAATGAAGCATTATAAAGCAGAAAACTCAAATAATCCTAGATTAATATTCAACCTACAGTAAATCAAATAGTTCATATACTAACTAAAACAGACAATAGAATCAATATTAAAAATTTAGTAAGTTTGCCTGCGCTAATCACCACGTGTCGGGTCTATTTTCTTCTAGATTGCCATACGTCCAGCTGACACTAAAAAATGAATTGAATATGTGAATGAAAAATGCCAAGTTCCGAAATGAGATGATAACGGACCGTTTCTGAGAAAGATGGACTGGAAACGGATGTAAATGTATGCAAGGGCAAGTAGAAAAGATACACTCGACGTAATTTAACTGTCTTGTGGTGACAGGAAATGAAATATTCGGCGGAAAATTCAGTTCTCGCCTTCCCTTCCGACACTTGTAAATAAAATATTATACCGACAGTTTAATATTAGTTATTTTGGTGATTGCTAGAAAGATATTTTCTTTGTTAATATTGCATATTAACGAAGAGTAGAAGCTGATACAAATTTCATTTACACTTCACCTTTTATGACTATAACGTTTCTTGTAAAAATCATAGTAAGCTACATCTTGAGTTTGAATTAAGTCGGTAAGATCGCTTCGATGAACTAAAATCGTAAATGTACCTTTGAGCATTTAAATGACCCCGAAGGAATACTACTTCTATACTAATTGGTTCTCAAACCATCAATCCTCCAGTAATTGTAGCTTCACATTCTATGAAAAAATTAAAAAACTGTCTTTTTCCTTTTCCTAATCCCCACGCACATTAGTGAGAAGCAGTATCGGTCTTGGACCATAGGAAATCAATTCAAACGAACGAATGCGGCGATATATGGAAGGCATTGTTATTTTATGTCTTATTCTCGATCTTAGACGTGCAAGCGATCTTCACCTCCTACCTTAGTGGTTCTCCTAGATCGTTTACGATATTGATCACCTTTCTGATCTTCAACAAGGAAGAACTAATAAGTTATTTATGGTATTACAATATAACAAGTCAATGATTGTAAATATACAAAACAAATATGAACAGACATCTAAGTTGCGGATGTATTCGACAGCTCCTTCTGTTGCGTCCACAAAATCGTTAGGGGAACCCGGAATAGAGTCTTTGGAGGTAATCCTCTGTAATGTGTCTGATTGTTTGCCCATAGGCACTACAATCACACTCCGGAGATGGGAGTTTCCCTTGTTTGAATAGAGAGATAGTATACCATCAAGGTTCGTTCGGCTTCGATCTTAGGACATTATTCATATTTTACGTGGTAAGTCAAAGCCCGGTGGTTTTTGTGTTATATGTGTGTTAAATTCATCATTTTCAAGAGCATTAGCTATTAGTAGAGGTGGATGTCTGGATGGTAGTCTGCGTGGACAGTTGGAGTTTATTATTGGGGTCTCTTGTCTCCGGTGGTCAGATGGGGGAATATGGCTCAGTACAGGCTGAATGAACGGGGGTTGGTTTGGTTTTTCCGCAAATGATACGAACTGCGTTCAATTACGTATCGTCTTTTCTAGTATGGCAGCTATTTAATCAAGCTGGAGCACAATACTCAGCAGCAGAGTAACGACGACGTCCATGTACTGCAACATAGCTTGTGGAGTATATTATTTTGGATGCTAAATTTTGTTACGATTTGAGAAAGGCGTTTTTTGTGAGAGTACGGTCAAGGACACACCCTGGGCTTTTATTGTGTCAGTAGTCTACCTTCAAAAAGGATGTTGAGTTCCCGGCTAACCGATCTGTTATCAAGATGGAAGCAGCTGACTTCTAACTTGGTTGTACTGTAGTAATATTTTTTGGCATTAATCTAGCGGTTTCACAGTGCAATACCCGCCGCATGTAGTAGAACGATACGATCCCTTGCAAAATAATTTAGCTGATTGTCTTGGAACTCTTGTTATTTTAAAACGTATATTCATAGACTGTTGCTATCAAATAATAAGACTAAATTTATTCAAAACAAAGAAAAACGGTATTTTTCCTATAAAGTTGGGCAAAAAAAGATACGAAGGTTTAAGAATTTTCCAACGAAAATTAATTATTTATTAATCTCATTACAGTAACTTTTGTACAAAATGTGATTTAAAAATACTTCTACTGGGGGTTTTGTTTTATTAGTCAGATGAACTATATTAAGCCAATCTATTAAACTGTCTTTTTGTTCGTATGACTAGCTTTACATTTCCAAGAAGCTCATTGTAATAAATTGAATTGATTGTTTTTCCTTCTTCCAGAAAATCGACGTAAATTGGTCCAACAGAGTCCCAGAATACAGTCGCCATCACTTTGCCAGCCAATGGTTGTGTTTTGAATTTGTTGGGCGGAGGTGTACTTGCGTGACGCCATTTCATGCTAACGTTCCTGCTTTTGTTATATAATAATGTACCCAGGTCTCATCAGTTGTTATTATACGTGACAAAAAGTCAACGCCTTCATATTCGCAGTGAAGCAGTTTTTTGCAAACCTAAAGTCGTTCCTGCTGTTATTGTTTTAAGTTCGTTGTGGTCAATAGTGCGAATGTTACCAACACTAATGTTTAAAATCCTTAAATTTCTTTCACATATATTGCTCTGGATCAACTACTCAACTTTTTGAATGTTTACAGGATTCACTGCAGACACTGGATGGGCAGCGTCCGAAAAGTTCGAAACTCCTTCACGACCATCTTAGAAGGATTTACATTACTCAAAGATTGTTCTGAGTGATCCGAAACTTATCTTAAAAAGTGGAAGTTTTTGAATGCATATGTAAGCATCATGACACGCTTGTTGTCCTGCTTTAAACAGGAACTTTCTATCTCTTTTTGTTCCCGAGATATATGCGATTATGTCTAAAAAATGGCGAATGTCTCGGGAACGAAACTGCTCGCTTTGTCCGTATCTCCGAAAATTACTTTCAAAAGCGGTCGTTTTCCGGTGTCTACGGAGCAAATATTGCAAACACCATGACACGTTTGTTATGCTACTTAAAACCGGAACTTTCTATCTCTTTTCGTTCCCAAGATATTAATAATCATGTAAAAAAAATCGCCACTCTTCTTCAAACTGTTTATGTCAGTCACTTTTACGCCTTCATTAAAAAAATTTAATAATTATACGTTGTGTGTATTACTATTCGATGCAGAATGACTTCCGATCATATGTTTGAAGCGGCATTTCACAGACGATTTTTCGATTTTCCATTTGCCTGTCATTTAGTTGATGTGGTACACATTTTCCTATCTTTTGGATTTTTCCCATTGCTCATAATCGGTCGCAAATCGTTTCTTGGGCCGCATTTAACGCTTTTGCCAATTGTTTCTGAGTTTGGGTTGAGTTTTCATCCAATAACTCCTGCAGTTTCGCATCTTTTAACTTTTTCTGTCTGCCAAAATGTTCTTGTTTGGCGAATCGAAATTATCACTTTTTAATTGTTTTAATTAACCACGCCTCACATGTTTTTATGGTTGGAGCATGCTCACTGTAAGTTTCTACCAACAAACGATGACTTTCAGCGGCTTTTTTCTTTTGAATAAATAAAAAACTCGACATTCTCAAAGAGGATCGCATAATATAGCATGTATGGCTTTGAAGCATGATATTAGTAGAATGACATATGCGTCAAATCATAACATTGCATACTTAAGCCTAGCGACATCTCTTAGAAAAATCGGTAATGACTTTTCGGTACACCTGGTAAAAATATACAGATGTTTGTAATCTTTCGGAAACGAGTTTTTAGACGTTTAGATGTTCATAATCAGGAGAGAAAAAACATACTACAACTACTTTTAATAATAACAAAGTTATTAATAATAAATACATAACGGATAGGTAACAGCCTCCCTTCCATCTTTAACGATCCGTGGTCCGAAAAATATTTATTCCAGTTTTTGCGTTTTTGTCAGTCCATATTTACCATATTGCTTTCATTATTAGACCATTTCTAACACGATTTATATGACTCAATTACTGCAGTTTTCATTACATGTTTTGGAGCATTGATGCTACACCTAATACAGAGAGTGACCACGTTTCTGTTTCGGTTTCTTCTAGTTTAGTTTCTAAGTTACTACATCTCAGAAACTTGCAACTCACGTTTCATTTGGAACTCCATTTTTGATATATACACAGTATTTTATATTTTAATTTAATTTCTTCGTCCTTTCTTATTAATGCTTTCTTTAGAGCCTAATAGAGTTTGTTGGTATTAATAATTCTATTATTTAATTTTCTATGCGAAATTATGTTTTTATTTTATTATTTGATTAGTCAGCACTAATATTAACATTTTGTTTCCTATGTAATCATTCTCACTAGTGCTTTATTAACATTTGTATTTGTTTTAAATTTATATACAAAAATATATAAAAGCAATATGTTTGAACGAACGTCTGGATTATATCTCCATAATCATTATATCTTTCTACACTGCCTCGTCTCGCACCTAGTAGATAAAGACGGTACTTTTTTTCCCTTGAATAGCACACATTTTAAGCCAGATTAGTGAGTGCTGGTAGGGGATTATTATGAGCCATGATGTGCGAAGTCTAATATCACACACTTAAACTGTAGTAAATTTGTTCATCTGGTCTGGTTTATGGTCTCCATAAAAAGGACGTAATCCTTTCGACTGGCTGTGTTTTACGCAGGAGGGTTGGTCAACCATTCACAAATGCTTACTGATGATGATAGGTACAGATTTTCATTTACAGAAGTATGTAATGAAAAAGCAATAATGTAAAATCGTGCCAAAATTAAATTAAAATCAACAAGTCAGTACTTATTATTTTAATAAACAAGACTAATAAATTATTTTTTCCATAACTGTTACAGCATAAAGATTTTAATAATCCATTAAAATGTGTAATGATATACAAGGCTTGATGAAAAAGTACTTACTACATTTATAAACTAAAAACTGAATTCAAATGAGAGAATATTCGAAATTGAAACTAAAACTAAAAAACATTTTCGAAAATGTCAACAAAAAAGTGCAGAAGTGCTGGGAAAGATACCAACAGAATGCTATAATGATAATCTATGTAGTTTTTGATCAAACCTCGTTCATAGAAATAAAATTATTCATCATCGTCGCTATCTAAAATCCTAGTTTTCTTGGGTCTAGGTTTTTCAGAATCCGAATCAGACAATCTAGACCTCTTCCCATTTTCTAAATCTTCTTCTTCATTCACATCAGTTATTCCTAAATTATCCTCAATATCAGAATCATCGCTATTATTTCGGATGACTCGCTTGATTTTTTTATTTTTTTCAGTCTTGAAATTACTATTTGGAGTATTTCTTGAAGTTGAAACCGTATTTTCTTGATCTAAGTCTTCATCCTCCTTATTTACCGAGTTGTTAATCTTTTCTTCGGCCATAATATCGCCACTTCCACTTTTTCGTAGACTACCAAAGACATATTCGTCATCATCATCAGAAGATACATTGCGGTTTTTAGATGCGCTAGGTGAGAGTAAATTTTGACTCGTGCTCGCTACTGGTTCATTGTTTACCTCTTCTTCTAGGACCAAGGTGCCGCTTATGGCTTCAGATACCAGATCACAGTGTTCTTTTAAAACAACATGGCTGATATGACAGGGTATGCGCCAATAAATTTCCTAAAACGAGGTGACAATAAATGATCTACGTTTAATAAGATTGTGGTAAATGTAACGTTTGCTATTTCTCTGATTAACTTCACACAGGTAGTGTTGTGAGTTAAAAGTGAGAGATTAGTTGTACATACTTATAACGATATAGTTTTTAGTAATTTGTTCGAAAAAAATCAGAATGGACTTTTGGTATGTTTTCATAGAATTCATTTTTATGTAATATATCTAATCTGGTTTGTGAACTTCCGCGGATGTTGTCCATTGCTTCTTCTAGGCGGGCTTTTGGTCTGCTTCTTATGGAATCGCATCTCTGGCACTATTGATGTTTCGTCCGCTAAAATTGGTTTAAGTGCACCAAGTTAAGCAGCAATGCCAGACATGTGGTTCCAGCCCGGAAGCCAGAAGAAATGTAAGTGCCAAATATGTATTTTACAGGAATTTACAATTCTTATTTAATCAAAATGGAGTGCATCATACAAATATTATCTCAGAGTAATGTAGTTATATACAAGACTTGCAAAAGCTGCTTCTACTGATGGTGGTTTCGAAGCAGTTGAACACCTATTTTACAGTCTAGGCTTAGTGTTCTTTGACAATTTTTGGTTTCTGAATCCCCAAAGACTAAAAAGATACGTGGGAGGACACACTTTAGAAATAATGATGAAGTTTTTAAGAACAATTTTGTGAAAAGTAAAAAGAACATTTGTACAACGGATTAATTATGTTATTAAAATGACATAACATTTGTATGAAAGTGAATTACGAGAGTATAAAAATGGCACATAACGAGCTGTTTCTTTAGAATTCAACCGTTCGGAATTTTTTGCCGAACTTTGCATAATCAATTTCCATTAGGTGTCTTTAAATATTAACGATTTTATTTTAAATCTCCCAGTAAGTAGTTTTACAGCAAACGTTGATATCTATTATTTATTTATACCTGTTCATCAGCCGGTCTCGCGATTCCAAATGCCAACAAAAGTTTTTGAAACTGGGAATCCTCCATGGCGGAAACGGAACAGTCCAAGATAGGAACCAGTGGAATGCCGGTCTCATCGGTATCGGGATCATTTTCCATATCTTCCGCGGCGTCGGAAAAACTTTCTCTTAGCCATTCCAGGCTCTCCGACATTCCTGAAAATATATTTAATTATACATTATAAATATTTTCCGAAAAGTCGGACGACCAGGGTGGATTTATTTTGGTATAATAAAGGGTGATCGCCGAAGAGTGCTTCTGGGCGCAATAATGAAATATGCAGCTACTTTAAAACATATTTTATGTTTCCCAATTTTAAATTACCGTTTAAATTTTAATTAAAACTGAAAAATACAATTATTTAGATGAGCAATATATACATATATTTCAAACGATTTTATTTTTAAATTTTTGAATAAGTTCAAAGCTTGAATTACTGTATAAACCTAAGATCTGTCTATATAGGGTCTAGCAAAATGTACTGATCATTTTAAAGATCTTATAATAATTTATTAACATAAATTGCAGAACAAGTAAATCCTCTACATTTCAAAAAAAATTTAAAAGCTTATCATACTGGATATCTAGTTCGACAACTAAGTTGTCATCTTTAACAATGAAGCTAAACTAAGTGAACTAATCTTAGTATTTTTTAATTCTTTTCAAATATAAAAAGTTGGATGACTGGGCACCATGTGAACTTTTTTAGAGAAGGAAGCTGGATAGATTTGTTACACTTCGTACATATTTTAATTTTTTGCATCACGTTTTCTTAAAATTATTTACTTAATTTAAATACAATTCGATCTTAAATATAAAAGTTATTATTACTAAGACAACGTTTGTATTTCTACAAAATTATCTACCCATCTGGTAATTATATTCAATATATCGCGCCTTTTAATTCAGTCTAATTTTTGGCATACCTTTCATTTCAAATATGATTAGTGCACTTGCCCTTTGTCCCTCCGATTGTCTCAAAAGGCATAACCTGTAAGAAATAATCCCGCTTCTTTTTTAGTAAAGATCAGGACTAGCTCAATTTACAACAATAAAACACGTGCTTGTTCCGTAAATACAGTTTGGTGTAAACTTGTACGAGGGTAGCAGTTTATATTTCTGGAACTGGCAACACTGTTAGTGTTGCCTCTGATTTGATGTTTGCATCGTGAAGTTATTCAAGTCATTTTTGACAATATATATACCTTGACAATTTTATTATCCGGTCGCTATTTCTGTTGTTGACAGGTACATGAATGCCTATAAAGATTTAGCAACTTCAAACGAACACACTTTTGTCATGTAAAGAAGTAAAATACGAGGGTAGCCGTTTATATTTCGGGAACTGACAATGCTGTTAGTGTTGCCACCGATCTGAAGATTGCATCGTGATTTTGTCATTTTTGACAATATATTTACCTGGACAGTGAAAAAATGGAATTAACTCTCGAATATTTTCGTGCAATTATTTTTCATAACTTTCGGCGTGGATTATCTCAACAAGAGTGCATCGACGAGCTGAATTCTTTATTCAGCTCGTCGATGCATTCTTGTTGAGATAATATGGTGATGAAGCACCATCGAAAACTACAGTATATCGTTGGCATAGTGAATTCAAATTTGGACGGCCTTCTTAGGACGATGAATTTCATGAAGGTCGTCCCACAAATGTTATTGTGTCGGAAAACATTAATGCAATGTCTGAATTGATAATGCAAGGCCGTCATGTGAATACTGTGAGATCGAGGCATCTCTAGGTATTAGTAACACCAGCCTGCCAAAGATCCTGCATGAACATTTAGCCGTTAAGAAGCAATGTTCATGTTGTGTACCACATAATTTAACAACTGCTCAAAAAAAGGACTCGCGTTGATTGGTGCCAAGAAATGTTGAAGAAATGCAATGGCGGTGCTTCAAAGAACATTTATAAAGTTGTCACAGGTGATGAATCTTGGATCTATACGTATGAGCCTGATAGTAAACAACAGTAGATTGTGTGAATAATCAACATGCCTCCCTCTCACGTCCAATGAATTGAACGAAAAAGCGAGAATGCATCTGTCTCGCAATGTCGATAACTAAGTTACCAGAGCGTATAGACAGATGGCTGGTCTATCCATGAAACATATGTAGTAGATAGGGTGTTATTAATAATAGAATGATTCCTTTTAACAGTAGATTGTGTGAGTATTCCAAGATGAATCAAAACCATCAAAAGTTGTTCGTGCTCGAAACAGATCAAAACAAATCGTCGCCTGTTTTTTCGGAAAAACCGGTCACGTTGCAACCGTGCCTTTAGAGAGTTGTAGAACGGTCAATTCCGAATGGTACACAACTATTTGTTTGCCAGAAGTTTTTGAAGAAATCAGGAAAACAAACCGAAAACGAGAGATCATTCTCCACCATGACAATGCGAGCTCTTATAGGTCGGTTCGAATAATTGAATATTTGACCGGGCAAAGCATTGAATTGATGAGCCATCCGCCGTACAACCTTGATCTAGCACCCTGTGATTTCTTTTTGTTCCCACACGTGAAGAATAAACTTCGTGGTCAACGGTTTTCTACGCCGGAAGAGGCAGTCGAAGCAATCAAAACTCATATTTTGGAGATATCGCCTTCACAGCAATGCTTTTCGGATTGATTTAAACGAATGCAAAAGTGAATTGCTTTTGAAGGAGAATATTTTGAAAAGCAGCAAAACTATTTTCGATAATAAAATTTTTTTTTATTTGCATTTGAATATAAACGGCTACCCTCGTATATGTAGTATTTCATGTATTTATTTCGCGATCGCGGAATATGTATAACATCCTGATCAAGGATGGACACACACACATACAAGTACATCACGTATCGTTCGAAACCTAATTATTAACACTTTTTAACTTCTTTTCTTGTTTGCATTTATTGCAGCGCTCCAGCTAGTCAGAAACCCGTTTAACTCGGTAGCGCTAGTAACTACCATGTGCAAACATAATCATTATTAAATTAATTAAGACATAATAATTTTCTCGCCCTAGAACTAGAACGCAGGAGTTAATATATTAAATGTGTAACTTTTCTAGACCGATTAGTATTATGTCATGAAAAATTGATATTATACACGATGATCATACGAGAAAATATCAATAATTAAGCAAAATGAAGCTCCAAAATATATTCCAACCTCTTTACCTCTTAACTTTACCGAAATATTCAGCAAATAAAGACGGCGCCCAGATTTGATATACAGAAGACCTACTGTGTTACATACAAGACAGTTTCGAAATTTAATGATTTAAAATATAAAATTCTTTAGTCTTCACTATATTCACCAGACTTATTTCTAATAAATTCTCATTTCTGTAATCGAAAGGGTGACTTCTTAGAAATAAGAAAATTTCAGAAGAACCTAAAAGTGTTGTCCAAATCTATGTCCGCACTAGAGATTCAGATTTTTTTAAAGAAACGATATGCCATTGTTAGTCATTGTCAGAATTCGTAAATTAAATTAATTATACTTTCTTGTAACCAAATAGCTTTCAAATTTTCACATTAAACCGATATTTCATGTTAACTAGTCTAATAGTAACAGCAAAACCAGCATCTCAATGCAGAAACAAGAACGAATATTTCTGAAGATTGACAAAAAGCATTTATTAGAGTTTGTTTTACTGTGTGATGCTAGGGTAAAGATACCTTATTGAAACGAATTTATACTCAAAAAGGACTATTGGAGTTATAAATTATGAACACCGACCATCGGACCAAAGTAGAGGGACTCAGCCGATTCTCGAACCTCCTCATTGACCTTGACCACAATGCATGTTGGAACGGTCAAGGTCAATGAGGAGGTTCTAGAATCGGCTGAGGCCGAAGAGGTTTTAGTGTTAAGATCAGTCAATGTCATTTCAATGTCGAGGTCGTTCCAATGTCAAGGTCACTTCAAAGTCACGGTCGTTTCAATGTCAAGGTCAACTTTATAGTTCGACAAATTGAAGTCTAGGATCCTGGGGGGTGAAAGTTTTGTTTGTCGTCGTCTAAGAGAACATATTAGTAAATATTTGCGGAAACCTGAAAAATGTTATAGTTAAAAAAATATATTACTGGGCCAAAAACAAGTGATACTGTGGAGAAATAACACGAATAACGAGAAAAAATTTAAATATTTTGGAAACATAACACATGGATCAATAAGTCCCGAGACTAACAATGAAAACAACATTTTTTTTGCAAAATTTTTTTTTATTCATCAACATAATCACCTTTTAGGGTGATACAATGGTTCCAACGCTTTTCCAATTTTTCAATACCATGTTTATAAAAAAATTTATCTTTCGCTTCAAAATAAGCTTCAGTTTCAGCGATGACCTCCTCATTTGAGCCAAATCTTTTTCCCTGGAGCATTTTTTTAAGATCAGCAAAGAGCCAGTAGTCACTGGGGGCTAAATCTGGCGAATATGGGGGGTGGGGAAGCAGATCAAAACCCAATTCGTTCAATTTTGCCATTGTTTTCATCGACTTGTGGCAGGGTGCATTGTCTTGGTGAAAAAGGATTTTTTTTCTCTGCATGTGCGGTCGTTTTTTTGCGATTTCCTCCTTCAAACGCACCAGTAAGTCAATATAATAATCACTGTTGATCGATTTACCTTTTTCGAGGTAGTCAATGAAAATCACGCCATGTGTATCCCAAAAAACTGACGCCAGGACTTTGCCAGCTGACTGCTGCGTTTTCGGACGGCTTTCGCCAGCTGTGCGCCACTCAGATAACTGCCGCTTCGACTCTGGAGTGTAGTGATGTATCCATGTTTCGTCCATGGTCACGTAACGACGCAAGAAATCTTTTTTGTTGCGAGTAAATAGCGATAAACAGCTTTCTGAATCATCGACTCGTTGCTGTTTTTGTTCCATCGAAAGCAATCGCGGCACCCACTTGGAAAAAACCTTTTTCATGCTCAATTTTTCATGAATGATACACTCCGCGCAACATGAATAGGACCACCCGACTTGTTGCAAGCTTTCGGTGGTTTGAAAAACAATTCATTTACTAAAAATACAAATGCAAGTTTGTAATGGTATGATATGGCAAATAATAGGCATTATTGCGCAATAGTGCCTAACGTTATACATTGGGTGACGTAAGTACCACATTCATATAAAATGCACCGCGCCGGTTGGATAAGACCAGTATTTAATAGTAAGCTACCGGATGAGTGTCGAGTTACAACGTGTATCCGGATAAACAAACATCTGTAATTAAGGGTATTGTGCAACGATGGGACGACAGAAGTGCTTAAGTATGGAAGAAATTGGAAAAATTAAAGCGTTCCATCAAGAAGGGTATTCCTCAAGGGCTACTGCAAAGAAAATAAGTCGATCACACCAGGTTGTGAACAATTTTATTAGGGATCCCGAGAATTATGGAAAACGTTTTAAAGGGCGAACAACATCCGTTACAACTAAGAGAGAACGTCGAGCCATATTACGCGAAGCATCGAATTCGGCATTAACGGCAAGACAAATCGCGAATAACGTTGGAACGAATGCATCGGTAAGAACTGTACAGAAGTTACTGAAGACCTGTCCGCATTTAAAACGTTTGAAAATTAAACGACGGCCTCCTTTAAGGGAATTTCAGCGCACTGCACGTCTTCAGTTTGTTCAAGCAAAAATGGGGTGGACAAGAGAATGGCAAACTGTTATTTTCAGTGACGAGAAGAAGTTTAATTTAGATGGCCCGGATGGGTTTTCTTATTATTTCCACGATTTACGTAAAGATGAAGTGATTCAGTCACGAAGTCGAGCCGATGTTGGTTCAGTCATGGTATGGGGAGCTGTTTCCTATAACGGACCTGTTGATTTAGTAATAGTGAAGGGCAGACAGAATTCGGAAAAGTACGTCCAGCTGCTGCAACAGGTGAAAGACAAATTTTCCAACGTTATGGCGGTGGGCCATTTATTTTCCAACAGGATAATGCCAGTATTCACACCGCGCGCATTGTTCGACGCTGGATTCAAGAACAAGGCATGGAGGTTCTCGATTGGCCATCGCTCTCCCCCGACCTGAACATCATAGAAAATGTTTGGGGATGGTTGTCGCGTAAATTGTACTCCAATGCTACCCAATTCAGTTGAGCTGACGAACTAGAGCAGGCGCTGAAACGAAGTTGGGGGGAACTTCCCGTTGACTACTTGAGAACCCTGTATAATTCCATTCCATCCCGACTATTTGAGGTTATAAGAAATAATGGCAAAAGTACTCATTATTGAACAATAAAGTATTTTGTTATTGCAAACGAATCTTTTATTTTGTAGATTGGTCATATTCAAGTGGCGTTTAATTACTCTACTTATTGCCATTAGTAACGTACATTTGCACTGACTTTTACAAAAATTATATTTGGTACCTACATACATCTTTTTATCAACCCTCTTATTTTTGAAAATAACAATTCCAGCGCGCTACCATGTTTATACCAACTACAAATGTCATATATGCAGTTGGTCCTATTCATGTTGCGCGGAGTGTAGTAAATACACTTCCATATGATATCTGTGTCATCTCAGCAATCTCACGGAGCTTCACTTTACGATCTTTCATTATAATTTTTGTCACTTCACTCACATTTTCCGGTGTAACGGCTTCCACAGGTCTACCCGAGCGTTCCGCGTCATTTGTGTCGGTACGACCACGTTTAAACTCGGCAAACCACCGACAAATCGTTGCTTTTGATGGACAAGAGTCCGGGTAACATTTTTCAATCCATTGTTTTGCTTGCGTGGTGTTTTTACCCATTAAAAAACAATGTTTTATCAGAACACGAAACTCGGTTTTTTCCATTGTTTAAACAAACTACAAAACGACTTTACTCCAACCTCGATAACTCAGCTGTTTCTGGTCCGATCGACTTAAAATTTTGACACGTTTCAAGCAAAGGCTAGTACTCTAGAAAGACGTGGTTACTGGTTTACTACGAGCGCCATCTATGGGTTAGTCTCGGGACTTATTGATCCATGTGTTATGAAGCTTGATGAGTATCATACCGTTGTTATTAGAAAATTAACCATGGTTTTAATAGCTTAAAGGCCAAAACTTATTTGCAATAAGATAGTTATAGAATTTATACTTTAAGGCAAAAGAGCGGCATTTCTATGAAGATCATTGTGAACATTATGTGAATACAATAAAAGTTACTACCATATATCGTGACGATTTATTAATTGGTCATATTTTGAGTCGTTTATATATAATTACCTGATGTTATAGCAGATATTAAGAGTTTGGCAAGATCCTTCTTGGAAGCTACATACTGTTTGGACTTCTTTTTTCCTTTTTGAATCTCATTCTTTTGAGTCGGACGACGTGGATTTTGTGTCCCACGTTTTACATTGTTGCCAACTTTTTGATTACCTGCAGTCTGCGTGTTGTTTGATCTCGGAACTTGGCGAAGATCCTCATCTTCATCAGTATCACTATCAAAGCTATCACTATTAGCTTCTTCATCTGGAAAAAAGTAAGATTATTAAGTACGTAATTCTTATTGATTGATTCTTATAGTACATTTTTGATTAAACCGTATCAAATATTTTATTTATATTAATTTTTGCTTTAATTCAAAAACGATGTAATAAGCAGGAAATTTCGAGTTTTCATAATTTACATCGTAAAATGCACGTAATTGTGTATATACACGTGCATACATACACAATGTAATTGCATATGCATTTGATAATAATTGTGTAAGATCTACAGCGGGTTTTTAATTCGAGATCTGGTTACATAATGAAATTTATGGCCCGTTTAAGGAATCGAATCTTACGGTCTTTGCTTAATGGTAGAGCATCTGGCCAGTAAGCAGTGGACGATTCCCCTCCGAGGGCATGATTTCTTCATTAATTTCTGCCTTAATTAAAAATGGTATAATAAGCAGGTAGTTTTGAGTTTTCATCTAATTCACTTTCTATTGTGTAATTAAATATCATAATAGCCGTATATCTTCTGATAGAAGGATATATTTATTGCATTTTCCTGAATTTTTTTGTTGGAGGTTATGGGTTCAGTATAAAAATATCAATTAGGTATGTCTTTTTAGTGTTTTTATATTATTATTGTTATTATATATAACCTGCTGTACAAAAAGTAGTTTTAATTGACTGATTGATTTGGATGTGTAAATATGGTACAGAAAAAGAAATTTGAAAAAAAAATTAAATAATTGAACTTCATTATTCGAAACAGTATTTTTAGACATTCCCCATTCTGTCAGCGGTCGTTAAATATGGACAAAGTTTTTAATAATATATTCATGGCAAGCATCTGAAATCAGGTGTCGGAATTTAATGCCCCAGGGTGACGTGTACGAGAGGTGAATTTCATTCGACTAAAACGGCAACATTGTTTTAGATGTTGTGCGCTTTTTAATGTGTAGAAGCGTTTGTTCGGCAGGGTAGGTACCCGATTACACTGAGTCGCATATTCATTAAACACCTCCGGGGCGATTGACAAGGGTCTCTTGACGCACCAGGCGGCTGAGCTTTTATGATCAAGCTGCAGGTTCGGTCGGTTCCCGGTTGACTCGAGGTGATATTAATAAATGTGATTGAAAGCGGTACACGCGCGTATTAATTAAATACGCAAACGAAGGGTCTTCGATAGGTTCGCCGGATAGGTTTCGGTACAGACCATCGGCGCAACGTCCCTATTTCCTGTGTCAATACTGTGCGTTCGCTGTTCAATGCCCCAAGGGCGGATTTTGCTTTATATCTCCAGCTTTAGGTGGAATACAGGCAAACGCAATTGAAGATTTCTGTGGCGATCGGAGACCGGGATCCGATGAACATGAGTCAATTTGCGACACAATGAGGGATAATGAAAATCGACCGCTCAGATTAAGAGCAAAACAGAAACACCGCTCATTTAATTACGGATAGATAAGTGAGATGAAAAAACAAATGCTTCTGGAGTTTTCACACGCTAGTGTATCCAGAAAATAAATTCGTTTTCGTTCAGGAATATTTTTAATTTAATGTAGATTGATTGAAATAGATAAAAGAAATATATACATAAACGGTGTCAGTGCAGTATGTGAGTCAATTGTGATTTTATAGGAGACAAATAAAATTATTTTAACGATATTTTATGCATAAACACTTTTAAAATCTTGGCCTGCATCAGTTAACCGCAGATTGACTGGATCATGACGTCAAATTTTGTAGGTGGGACGTCTCGACAATAATTGCATGTACCAGAATAATTATTAACTCGTGAATAAGTATTTTGAGATACTGTACGCTTCCTATATGTATAATAATTTTTTTTTCATGTTTTCAAATGATTCTACTTAATTTAAATACGATTAGTTCCACACATGAGAAATATCGAAAGCCAACGTTTGTAAGTTACAAATATTCCAAAGAGAAATGTCTTTATTTGTTTATATCGGTATCACAGAATGTAATCCCTTTTTTCGTATTCCAAAAAATCTGTTTCCTAACTAAACGCATTTTATAGAATAGCCTTTTAATATTACACTTAATATTAATAATATTTCATCTACTTTTTAAATACAATTAGAAATTGAAATTCTATTCCCTCTTCACATAGAATACACATTTATTATTCCGCTTAATTATCTATCTACTTGACAATTATAATCAATATATTGCGCCTATTAATTAATTATAACTTTTGGTGCGCTTTTTCTGTATCGTGATTGGTTCATTTCAAACTGACTTGCCATTCGTGCCACCGATTCTTTTAGAAGGTACGATCTTTTAGAAATTGTTTTTAGAACATCTATCGATGGCAAAATATGTGCACGTTCGTGAGTGATGTTTCTACCGTAACCCTATACATGTTGTATTCAATGTATGGTATACGTGGGCAAGGTGAAAAGTTTTGTTGATCAACAGCAAATACGCAAACGATTTTCGGAGCATTCTTTGGACCGATTTAACAAGAATCCGACCGATTTTGTGCGGCGATTTGTCACCATGGATGAGACATGGGTCCATCACTACACGCCAGAAACGAAACAGCAGTCGAAGTGGGTGGAAGTCGGTGGCTCAGCGCCAAAGAAAGCGAAATCGATCGCATCTGCCAGAAAACTCATGGCCAGCGTGTTTTGGGATGCAGAAGGAATCTTGTTAATTGATTACCTTGAAAAAGGCAGAACAATTACAGACGCATATTACTCTAACCTTCTTGACCAGCTGGATGCCAAAATTCGCGAGAAGAGGCCTAGTTTGAAGAAGAAAAAAATCATTTTTCATCAGGAAAACGCACCCCACGCAAGGGTGCGTTGGCGATGAGAAATTTGCGGGATTTGGGGTACGATTTGCTCGGCCATCTTCCCTATTCTCCTGATTTGGTACCCTCAGACTTCCATCTATTCCCAAATTTGAAAAAATTTGTTTCTGGAAAGCGATTCACATCCAACGAAGAAGTTGAAAGGACCGTAGAAGAAAATTTTGACAGCCTTCCAGACTCTCACTTCCGGGAAGGAATATTGATGTTAGAAAAACGCTGGACCAAGTGTGTTGAACTCAAGGGAGATTATGTAGAAAAATAAAATCATTTTTTAAATTTAAATCGCAGTCTTTCATTGTCGGGCCGAGAACTTTTCACCTTGCCCACGTATATTTCACGGTGGCGAAATATGAGGGTAGCCCCAGAAGTATCTGACCTGACTTATATATGGCGATTGTTATTTGAAAAGAATTACTATATTTGAAAATACCGACCTTATAAAGCTTAAATTTGAAGTTTGGCAATACAACGTTGTATAGTCACGCTCTCAGTGACCTCGTAAACATGCAAAAAATGGTCGCCGTTATGTAATACACTACTTTGTTTTGAAAGGCCTCAGTTCACCAAGCTGCTTCTTTGTTTATAACAGTAAAATATTGGATGGCAGAGTTTAAAGACGAGGCCGTACTAGTTGCCAAGACTAACATACAATGGTCGACCGAATGATGTAACTACGCCAGAAATAGTGTAAAAATTAACATCATGGTATTGGATAATCGTCGACTGAAAGTGAGAGTTAGTAAAGTAGGGCTGGTAGACATGGCAGACATTTCAAAAAGTGTTGTACGTCGCATGTTAGCCGAACATATGGATATGAGAAAGATGTGCGTAAGTTGGATACCGCGATTACTCACAATGGAACAAAAACAGCGTCGTGAGGATGTATCGACCCGGTATTCGGTGAAGTTTCACAGGAATAAAGTCGACCATAGATGAAGCATGAATACAAGCAAGAATACTCAAAACAGTGGACCGAAAGAAGAGAATTGACCTCAAAGAAGGCGAAGACAGTTCCATCTGATTATCTTCAGAAAGTAAAAACAATTAACGAGGAATATCAAGCGTACTTATTACAGCGTTTGAGTGATGAAATCAAGCAAAATCGGTCGCTTTTGGGAAAATTTTTTTATTTCATCAAGGCAATGCATCAGTTTACACATCCATTATCGCGAAAGCCTAAATCAATGAGTTAAAGTTCAAATTGCTTCGTCGTGGACCCTATTCGCCAGATTTTTACCCTTCGGATTATTTTCTATTTCCAGACTTAAAAAAATGGCTCGGTGGTAAAAGATTTACCAACAATAAAGAGGTGGTCTGTGGTTGATGGTTATTTTGAGGATCTCAACGATTCTTACTATAAACAGGGCATCAAAGGTATTGAACATCGCTGGGAAGAGAAGGGTAGAAAAATGAAGACACCTTTTCCCAAGTTTTTTGTTTTCTTCGTTATATGGGGCATTCCTGGGACTAACTTGGTATAAAATCTGTCCAAGGAGTAGTAAGTGCACCAATGTATTTTTAAACCACAGCTTAGAGACATAAGTTATTTTATTACAGCATTTATAATTGCTTATATTTTTGCTTGTATAGGTTAATATAATTGGTCAACAATTTTAAACATGGTTTTTGCCATCGAGTGACGTATGTATACGAATTTTTATAGAAAACGTAGAAACATTTATTTTAGCAAAAGGCAGATGGTCAAGATAGCTCTAATTTCGTTTGGATTTTGGTGAAAAGAGTCTCCTGTTTATAACACATTTTAATATATATTTCAAATTTTTACAATTAAAAATGCGACGAAATATTACATTGTATCTTAAGAACAACATCCACAATCCCTTTTTTAACGTCCATTACAGGATTTAATTTTCGCTGGTACCATTTTTCCATTCTCTAAATGTCTTGGTGAAAGCGCTTCCCGTGCTCATCACTAACGTCGCCCATATTATCCGGACATAGATCACGTGAGAATTAAAATGTACATTTTAAGGTCCATATTATAGTCAGAACCGTACCAAAATTTTGTAATTTAGCGTTTCTTGTTTCGAAAAAAAAATAGAAAAATTTTTTACCACGAGCATCCACGCAGCTTTTTCCTGTACTAGCTAATTTGGTTTCAAATTTTCTATCACTTCTGTTTAATATAATGATTTTCTCTGTCACGATTGTCGCAGCAACAATATTTGAGGTTTGCATTATGTAAAGAAACTGCTCCCAGGCTGACTTTGGAAGAATGATCTCCACAAACTAGGCTGGAAAGTTTCAAAAAGTTTACAAATATCGCGAAAAATACTAATTCACATTTCTTTCGCTAAAAGATTACATTGCTGTAATTGTAATCCAGGAAGTTTTGCCTGAAATTTGGATAGATTATAATCCCACAGCATTTAATTCAAACTGAGTAATTAAATGTGGCTCGCGTGATGTATATGTAACGAAATCAGAATCGATTGATTTATCATTTCCTTTATAGCCAGTGTCATTGCTATTTCGACTCCCCTAGCTTTCTTTGTCAATTCTACTTTTACATAATGTTTTCTTTTTTATGCCTGTTCAGTCCTGCTGTCTTATTAATAGTTCCTTTTGCCTGCAGTAAATTGGAATAGCGAAAGGTAAGGTATGTTGCTGTTCAGATAAAGTTCAAGTTTATAGGCTCGTCAAATACACAGTCACACAATTTTCACTTTCATTTAATGGAGTAAATTTATAATACACAAAAAAATTATTTGGTTTACTTGTCCAAAAACGAGTCATGGTTGTGCCTATAATGAACTAAATTAAACTCTCAATACAACTTTTGAAACCTTGCCGTTACATGATATTAACTCATTCCTACGACTCTAATTCTCTGCTATTGCAGTTAGTTGCATCCTTTACACAGCATGTGTTTGCTGTTCACTTCCCTAAAGACTACCAACCGACCACATTAAAACGACAACGCAAACTTGCTATTTGAAGCAAATACTGGCGCTTTTCGAATAATTTGTTCTTTATTTATGCTGCTTAATTTTGTCAGTTACTGACTTAGGGTAAACACTTTGTTGGACAGTGTAGTATACAAAGGCTTACACTATATGGTACTTATATTAGGCATTCACAGAAGTTTGGTAACCGAACACGTAACATAAGATTTAAATATGTATATATCCATCTATTAGTTTAACCTGCTTGTGATATTCAATTATATTAAAAAGTGAATCTTTAGCGTCATTTTAGCCGCTATTTATTATGTTATATACTAACAGTCAGATATTTGGCTTTTATTTCACATATTTAAATTCAGACAAAGATTCGATGCGTGTTTTATCGAAAATTTGTGCAACGAATGGAGAAAGTTTAAAACTGTTATACAGAGACTTCCAAAGTAAGTAACTTTAATCGAAAATATCTACCTCAAATTTTGCTAAACGACTTATAGAACCAATTAATTCAGTCTGTGTACTATCGCCTACACTTAACGTCGGCATCAGTTTAGTCGAACATGAAGCGAATATGAGAACTTCGCTACCACCAACGTGGCACCGCAAAGAGAAAACGCTAATTTACAAGTTTATTATTCGGGTTAAAGTTATACCCAGTTAGTTAGTTCAAGAAGTATTCGGGCTTTTGGTGCCATGGCGCGTCTTCTCACGGCAACTCTTCTCCCTGCCTCGTGTATCTATACATGCATTCTATTTCGCGAGAATTTCATTTACCTTTTCATAATATTTGTTATGGTCGTAATAACATTAGATCATTTTTTAACTTTATATTTACATGAAGTTGAATTTGATGGAGCCTGTGGTTGATTAACTTAATCACTAAGGTTGATATATAACCCCTTTCCACATTAACTTTTGTAATTCTGTATGCGCATTTCGACAACTAAGTTGTCATCATCAGCAGATAGTTGCAAAGTGTCGCACCTGGTAAACCAGTATTATAAACTAAAGTCTCAAAATTTTCGAAATTGAGAGACTATAATTAAATAATATACATCTTCTGTAAAAAAGTTTGCAAATCCTTCAAATAAACAGAAATGCCTTCTACATTGAGGTTTTAGAGGGAAGAACATACTAACATTGCTGTGCATTTTATAAGTTTATATATACATACATATATATACAACCATGCTCAGATGTATTAGACACCCCAGGTAAAAACCCTTATTCTCGGTATTATCCAAGTCCGACGGAAATTAACCATAAAAATAGTTAATGGTATTTACAGAAATGCGTTTTGAATACCCTAGTTAATCCCCTATTGAAAAGAATAATTGGAAAGGGGAAATTGTGGATTTTAGAAATTTAGTGTCATTCTAGCAGTGTATGAGCAACGTGCGTTTGTGAGTTTGTGGTAGAGATCAATTAGATTATCCTATTTTTTCACGTTGTGTCAGTTATTTGTTGAAGAAAAATGCCTAAAACACGCGAGTTGTCGGTAGGGGAACGTGCCTAAATAGTGCTACTGCATTCCCAGAAGTTATCAATAGCTGCAATTGCAAAAAAAAATGTTCGCGATGTGCAGTCCGTACAACCATTAGTCGCTATCAGAAGAGTGGGTCGTTTGTTAACAGACCAAAAAGTGGCAGAAAACCCTGTACCTCGATTAGAGAAGATAGAATTTTACAAAGACTGGATCTCAGTGATAGGAAAAAATCGTCGAAACAGCTCGCCAGTGAGCTGAAACAGCGTTATCGCGTAACAGTTTCTGCGCAAACAGTGAGAAGACGTCTCCAGCGTGCTGGTTTACGAGGGTGTAAAGCGCGACGTAAACCGCTTTTAACTGACGTTCATAAAAAGAAGCGGTATTTATGGGCCGAACAACATGAAAATTGGACAATCGAGAAGTGGTCGAAGATTCTTTGGTCTGATGAATCGAATATCGGGGTATGTAAGTACATCTTCATGACTAATATTCTTATCGTTGTATGCAATTCAGTCTACATGTAACATTAAACAAAATTAATCCTGTCTAAGTGCTAACTTTCTTCTTTTGCCTGGCAGCTTTGGGGACTACCTGGGACGCTATACGTTCGGCGTAGGCAAGGGGAAGCTTATGAACCACAATGTATCATTCCCACAGTAAAATTTGGAGATGGTAGTATCATGGTTTGGGGTTGTACATATATCTGCATACGGTGTTGGAGAAGTGTACCTGTGCGATGGACGGATGAATAGCCAACGCTATTTATCCATGTTGGAGGAAGTATTAGAACCGTCTGTGCTAAAACTATTCGACCAGGATATTCCGCAATACATTTTTCAGCAAGATAATGCGCCCTGCCACAAATCGGGAGCTGTAATGCGTTGGTTCCACAGTTGAGGTATTGTCCGCCACAAAGTCCCGATTTGATTGAAAATTTGTGGCGTATCTTAAAAACTAAGATCACGGAACATAAATGCCTGTGAAAAGCAGAATTATCAGCAAAAATTCGCGAAATATGGGCTGCAATACCACCGGCAGAGTGTTACAATTTAGTAGCAAGTATGCCTCGACGAGTGAGAACTGTCATTAAGGCCAAGGGCGGAGCGACAAAATATTGATAAATTGTACTATATTACTAAATAACACTTTGTACATAATTTTCACAACAGTTTTATTTTCCTCACCTCTCTTTTGACTAAACTATACAAACTATATATGTATGTATGTACATAAATTCGTAAGGTGTCTAATACATTTGAGCATGGTTGTATATATAGAAATAATCAGATAATATGCAAGGAAGTTCAAATGTATAGAAAATAATTTGCACATTTCAAATCAGACGTCATGAACTTATTTTTATTTATTTTAAATTTCAATAAAACCAAAACCAATTTGAATAACACAAAATCACTTCCACAAAATACACTCTTGACTCACATGTATGTTACGAAGTTAGCTGTTTATATTTCGGGAACTGGCAACAATGTTAGTGTTGCCTTCGATGTGATGATTGCATGTGAAGTTGGTCATTTTTGACAATATATTTACCTTGATAGTTTTATTATCCGGTCGCTATTTCTATCGTTGACAGTAACTTGAAAATTTTATGTAAACGAAAAAATGGAATTAACTCATGAACATTTAGTGCAATTATTTTTCATAAATTTCGGCGTGGATTATCTCAACAAGTATGCATCGACGAGCTGAATTCTTTATATGGTGATGAAGCACCATCGAAAACTACAGTATAATGTTGGTATAGTGAATTCAAACAAATCGAAAACGACACTCTCGATAATTCTCCACCATGACAAAGCGAGCTCTCGCAGGTCGGTTCAAACAATTGAATATTTGACCGGGTAAAACATTGAATTGATGAGCTATCTGCCATATAAGCCTGATCTAGCACTCTCTAATTTCTTTTCGTTCTCACACGTGAAGATAAATTTCGTGGTCAACGGTTTTCTACGCCAGAAGAGGCAGTGCAGGCATTCAAAACTCATATTTTGGAGATACCGCCTTCACAGTGGCAGCAATGCTTTTCGGATTGGTTTAAGCGAATGCAAAAGTGCATTAATTTTCAAGGAGAATATTTCGAAAAGTAATAAAACTATTTTCGATAATATAAAATTTTTTTTTGTTTGTTAGTCCCGAAATATAAACGGCTACCCTCGTAGATTTACTACTTCTATTTTATATCAAAGAAAAAGGCAGAGAATCCAAATTAAAATTTTCCGTTTTAAACGATCCGGACATGATGTTATTCCAAAAGGATTGTGGTCGAACCAGAGGGGGAGATAAGACAATACTAATATACCAATAAACGTTAACCAAGAAGTTAAGGTAATTATATAATGATAAATCACTGGATGTTTATCTGAGTTAGACGTCCATTCTTAGCTGTGCGATTCTAGGCACGAAATCTTTAAATACAATTTCGCGTTTCGGTTGTAAATTATATTCGGGTATTAGCACTAAAACAGGAGATTTTGTAGTGCTAACATTTATAATTATTATATTAGCTACTGTATTTAATAAGAAATGATCGCCAAATTGTCCCATTTACAAAATGATTGACACTTATTATTCTCTAGTTTTTTTCTTTAGCCTTGTAAATTGCTTTTTATTTCTCCTATTCACTCTTGGGATTTTCTGTTGGGTTTCGATATATACATACATACACTACCGGTCATATTTATTTGCCCACCCTTAGTTTTAGCAAAAATTATTAAACTATCAAATGTGTACTGAAAATTTATTTATTGTACAAATACAATAGTGTAAAATAAACATAAAATAGTTACGTTTTTCTTATATAAAAACTTTATCATTAGTTATTATTCAATTTTGCTCTCATCAATGTGCCCACCTTTATTTTTGATAATTGCGGCACATAACCGCGGCATCAATTAATTTTTGCAGTGTATCTTCTGTAATTTGTGCCCAGGCTTTTTGAAGTTGTTCCCACAGTACAGTGGTGGATGATAGAGCACGTTCTCGAACCTTCCGGTCTAATTCTTCCCAAAGATGCTCTTTTGGGTTGAGATCAGTAGTTTGAGCTGGCCATACCATCATAGAGATTTGCTCTTCTAGATGACGCGAGTAATCGCCACACAATCTAGAAGTGTGTTTCGGATCGTTGTCCTGTTGAAATACAAAGTTTTCGCCAAGAATCCTTAATGCTGAAGGAACAGCGTTATTTTCTAAAATTTCCTTGTAGCCTTCCTTTCTTAGGATTCCCTCAATTTTGAAGAGATCGCCTACAGATCTTCCACCAAAACACCCCCAAATTATTACTGAACTTCCTCCATGTTTTACGGTAGGCGCAATACATTCTGGCAGTACTCTTTCTCCTGCGGATCTTCTTACGAATATTCGCCTTTTACTACCGAAAAGTTCAAACTTCGATTCGTCTGTCCACAACACATTATTCCACTGATCAATCGTCCAATTCTTATGTTCTTTACCCCAATTTAGTCATTTTATCTTGTTTTGCTTTCGTAGTAGTGGTTTTCGCAGAGCAATTCTTCCGTATAAACCCGCTTGCCTTAATCTTCTCTGTACCGTGGACACACTAATTGGTTTAGCGCGCGCTCTATTCATTTCAGCAGCAATTTCTGGTGCTGTTTTTCGTCTATCGCGTCTACTTATCCGTATTAGATGCCGGTCATCTGCAGATGTCGTCGCTTTGCGTCGTCCAGATCTTTTTTTGTTAGAAAATGTACCATTTTCTTCAAATTTTTTAACGTTATAATCAACGGTTCTGCGATTTAATCGTAATTCTTTTGCAATTTCGCGATTACTTTTATCCGTACGATGATAAGCAATTATCATAGCACGCACTTCAACAGATAATTCCTTCGTCTTCGGCATTGCATTAAAATATTCACAATAACTCTCTCTATGAACGATGACTGACATAAAATTTATTTTCCTTTTTGAATAACACATCCTAATATTGGAATTAGTTAGTACAATAACACAATATTGGTAATACCTTTCGGAAATGCAGGTAAAACTGTTAATACTGTAGGGATTAGCCTATATAATATTTATGGTATTTTTCCAATTTATGACACCTTTACGATATATCATAATTTAAGATTTCCGTAGAAATTCATATGGAATTACTTCCACTAATAATATTGTTGAATAATTATAACACAGATTTTTCGAAAGATAATCCGTATTTCAGGAAACACATAAAATTGGGGTGGGCAAATAAAAAATGACCGGTAGTGTGTTTGTTGGTGAATAACGTATAAAATTTAGGCTCGCACGAGTCCGGTGAAACAAATTGTCCTAACTAATCCATTCCAAACAACATATTTAACAGTTCCTGATGATTGAAGCCCTGAACAGGATACGTGCCGATATATTTGAAATAAAGATATTTTAAAATCCAATTGTAAGCAAAGGTACTGAGTCAAAACGGTCAAACTAGTTGACGAACATGTTGATCGACTGAGACAAGAGGCTTAAGTTTCGAATATATGCAACGGTAAAGAAGTTTTTTAAAATTTTTGGCAAACATCTTAATTATATATATATATATATATATATATATATATATATATATATATATATATATATATATAGGCATGCGCACAGTTTTAGCAAGGTGGGCTTCAAGACTATTGATTCCTAATAATGCTGACTCTTTCTGCCAGTAATAAACGATGGGTCCATAAGAGTTCTCCGTCCACCAAAAAGGTCCGTACTCAATCTTCAGTTGGAAAGGCTACCATCTTTTGAGGCTAAGCAGAATTATTCTTGTTGAATAAATGCCAAAAGGTATTATAATAACAGCAGTCACCTATGGAAATACGTTAGAATAGTTTGCGTCATTAAGAAAATACTCTTTATGAGAATGGGCGAGTTCATATAAAACAGTCAAAGTCCAACCCATCCTCTGCGAGTGTAACTTCCTTGAGCTGGATTACCTACCATACAGTCTGGATTTGGTTCAATTCATTGGTACATTGTTTTGTAGAAAAACTTTTTAGTTTTTCTGGTATATTGTTTTACGTATTTTAATTTTGCCGAAAATTCTGTAGGTACTGAGTCTAGAGGCCTTTTTATACCCTAGAGTAATCCGTATATTAATGAAGGAAAAGTCCTTTCGTAAGGATGTCAATATTTGTTACTTTTTGAGCTATGTAGACATTAGTATTAACAAAAATTCGCATTGGGGATGGAATATCGAGAGACTTAGAAAACATATTTAATCAATCCACATGGTTCTAATTAATTTTGTTCGGAGAACGCTAATTTGTGTAGGTGGTATGCACTCGAAGCGAATAATTCCTCTGTCGCTACTTTAAAAGTGTAGTAATTAGTAGGAATAAATAGATTGAAATCGGTGGAAATTCTCTTATATTTATTTTCTCCTGCTTTTTTTCATATAAAATCTTTAATTAAACTAATTACGCAGTTTTGGTTGTCTTTTTTAGAGTTTAATGCAAACTCGTCTGAAAGACATATTTGCGATATTCGATTAGACTACAAATTGTATATATTAAAACAAAAAAAAATACCGCTAATTACCGAAGCAAATGATTTTATAGAAAAGTAATTGGCGCTTGTTGCGAACTCAAAGTTAATATGTTAGTTTTAATTTGAATATATTGTTTGCAATTAAATACATCTCGACTTACGATGCTGGCAATGTAAGAAATTTATGTATAAATTAGTCATCATAAAATGACTTATTCTTCGTTCATGCGGCCTTATAGACAACACTCAAAAATGCTTAAAAACAAATGACGGTTAGTCGTATCGACGATTGTATTGTACGAACAATCGCCTCTAGGCTTTCGTAAGACGCCCATGCTTCTCTTAGATGGTCTCGTCTATTTTAGTAATTATTTATTTATTTTATTATAGACATCACGAATAAAAGAAATTTGAAATCCGAATAGTAGCTTTTTATGTTATGAAGCAGAAGAAAATGTAAAAGTAGAATAAGAAAAACTATAGTAAAAATACGATTATTATTTTTAAAGTAAGAACCGTTCTGGTTTGAAAGTAAACACCAAAGTTTTCTGAAAATTATTATTTTTAAAATAACCAACATCTTTTCGCTATTTTTCGACGATATCGGGTTCTACTTGAGGCATTTTTCCGAACGAGAGATGAATATCTTTGACGCCATCATTTATTTGCATTAGTTTTCCTCACAAAAATTCCTTCAGTTTTGTAAATAAAAACACAGTACTAGTGAGTAATCCTTATATACCGCATAATATTTCATAATACCGATCAGTATTGATTGTTTTTTCACGAGGCAAAAACTTATCCGAGCAGAATGCCTCTCCATTCAAAAGATTCATCATACCTACATCCAGAGTGGAAAAAACCTACTTAGATTTTCATAGTCTTGTTGGACTGTATGCGTGATTCCATTCAAAACACTGTCGCTTGCTCACTGGTATATCGCATCGCCTGTTACAATGCGGTCCAAGAATGCCTCTCTTCCATTGCTGTAACGCTCCAGAAAAGATTAAACTAAGTATTTCATTCTGTGTTATTGTTTTAGAATTCTTAGAACTCATACAAATTATTGAATACTGTATGTTGTCAAGACCAGATAAGGGAACAAATTTCTTATACAGTTCATTGATAGTGAAGCATTCGGCCGAATGTATGCACTAACAGCTGCTTTCAGCTTATTCACGATTACAGTTGGGCCATTAGAACACTTTTGATGATCGATGCTTGCTATTCCACCACTTTCACACATTCCCTTTATTCATCACACCTTCCCAATATACATACTTCAACAAGTTGCTCATGGATTTCGGTAGGAGAAATGGTTTTTGTATTAAAAAAGTGTGTCACAACGCGTACTATGCAATAATTGGGATTAGTAATTGATATAGCTGACAAATTTTGTGTAATTACTGCACGCGTAAATAGATTATTGTTTACTATAAACTATATATATATTCATTTGTTCGTTGTCAATTAATAAAAGGTATTTCTATTGTGTTCTTGGAGAAAGATGAGATGATAACTGGGCAGTATTATGCAAATTTGTAGAAAAACTTAAATGAAGAAATAACGAAAAATCAACCAGATTTGACGAAAAAGAACTTTTTTTCCTTTAAATGCAGTTGATTTTTCTTTACATTATACCAACCTACTTTTCTGTAATTGTTAGAGCAAAACTGACGAAAGTGCGTCGTTTGGAATCCTCTATAGTCCCCACATTTAGCTTCTTTACACTGTTATTTGCTTCTGAATATAAATAAATAGCAGGAAAAGGGTTTAAAAAAT
>JAVIWB010002247.1:0-29704 GCA_031893035.1 Dermolepida albohirtum | reverse complement strand
ATTTTGTTTCCGTTAACGGATATTATTATATGCTTATTATACAACAAGTAAACTAAGAATGAAAGGGAGCGAAAGATAAAAGAAGCACAATAAATTCCAAATAAAACAGTTAGTACGCAAAATTCTAAATTACAAATAAGCAAATGATAATCAATTTTCTATTCTCCAACTTTCATTTATTCGTTTATACCCTATTCTTTTCATTAAAGTTTTATTTCCATTGATGGCAACTTTCAAATTATTAAGTTTAATTTTTTATTATAATTACCTTCACAAACAATATTGCTCCAAATTTTGCACAACTATCTATTCTCTATTGCTTGTTTTATTATAGCTATTATTATCTTTGATAATTTTGTACATTTTCCTTATATTTATTTATTACTTGTTTTATGTGTATTGATTAACCATAAAATTCTTATTTTTGCTCAAATCCTTTACTAAAATAATCCTACTTCTATCCTAGTATTCACTTTGATTGTATTTACATGTTCGTTTCACTTTAGCTGTATTCATTTCAAAATCTTTTTTCCCTCCGGTACATTCATTATAAGATTGGCTTAAACTAATTGCAAATTATACCTTTTTAGGTTTATTATATTCGAGGTAATGTTATATAATAAGGGAGGAAAGGAGGAGGTAATAAGAAGAAACTTAAATATAGAGAAATAATAGTACGGCAGATAATAATTGAAATAATCATTGTCGTGTGATCGAGACAACAAGAATTACATTGTATAAGTATCTTCTACACAGACGAAAAATTTGCCACAATAAAACGTTTTCCCGAAACATACGTATATCAAGTTCACATTAATTAATTACAATAATAATCAATTCAAGCTGCTTACTCAAAAATTTACAGCTTGTGTAAGATTTAAATTATCTGTACAAAAGCTTACCTACTATAATATAAAAATTACTGTAAAATGTGAAATTATTAAAAAAAGAAAATTACTGTATAACACTTAATTCTTAACGTTAACTGGAAAAAATTACCGACTGTATGTAAGTAAATTATCAATACTCAAATTACTGACTGCATGATATGGAATTATCAATGTTAAGACAAAATTGTTAACGTCAATATTTATGGTATGTACACTTTTGAATTATTAATATCGAAACGAAAAAAACTAACCGATATATATTAAATTGTTTTAATTAAAATTTAGGAAAGTTCTCTGCTTAATTTCATTGAGAAACACAAATTTTGTTGATCTAGATCCGATAATTGTTTTTGACTTTCGGCATCTGAATTCAAAAATATCTCCAGTTTTTGTCTATCACTTTAACCTTTTAAGTTACAGGATACCCTTTCTTTGCCCCAAAAGTCAGACAAAATGTGCATACAAAGGAAAGTAAAGGAAAAGATTACCGACTGTATTGTTCACAGAGAATAATTTTATTCATACAATGGCTATATATGGTTTCTGTAAATTAAATTGTATTCATACAAGTAGTAGAGCTCTTTTACCAAACAGCAGACATACATATATATTAAGTTAAAAATTTTCGCCTATAGCTTTTCCTGAAGTTTTTGATTTATGGACGATCTAACTTGATGCTCCAACAACAGTCAACCATCATATGTACATCCCATCAAATCTTGTTGGAATCGTTCATTCTACTCATCACTGACTGGACATTATTATAAGCTGTAGAGAAAGAAACTAGATGTGACAGAAGAAAACTAAATACGGTTTTGAAATTAGCATGCCCATTTGACTTTAAAGTAACTGATAAATCGGAAGCAACTCTATCTACATGCGTGTTTGCCGGGTGGAGCATTGCCGTTAAACACCAAGCTAGATATGAATCATCATCGTTTTGAATGTTGAGCATGCCTTCTTATTTTCTATTGACGCAGGTAGTTCCAAGTACGAGGATCCTCCGAGGGGCGTAAAAGAATTAATATAAATTTCTAAATGTGATACAGAAATTAACGCCCACCCTGGAACTCCTCAGATGTCGTTTCAAGTACGCTAGCCAGCTGATGAAAAATATCATCAACGTCTGTCGACTGCGTCACAATAGTGTACTTGGTGTTAAAGGACTTTAATTAAACTATTTGCTCATCAGCTTGTGGTTTAACATAACGAGCGAATAACTGAAATTGCACCTTAACACCAGAAACTACCCGGTCAACGACATTTTTAATCAGCCGGCACGACTGTAATTTAGATTTTGCCAGAAAGGTTTGTATATCGGAATTTTGTTGGCCTGAGATTCTATAAGACGCGACGCGTTTTCGAAAACTGCTTGCAATTTCGTATACTCCACCCTCTAACATAACAGCATTATTCGATAAATGCTGCTGTGAACGAAGATGTCCTCTATACATTGCTGTATGTTATCGATTTTATTCTCCACTCTATTGTTCCCTTTCTTCATTTCCTCAAGCCTCTCTAGAATTTCACTTAATTTTTGTTCTATTTTCTTTTTCTTTTTGTAACCGTTAGTGTATTTCCCGCACGTATTGTATTGTTGATAACGGCGCTAAGATCACTGTTCCAGTCGACCTGTCGAAAACTATAATCCTCTCCGTCACTGCTGTTTGTTAAAGTTTTTCCTTAGTCCCGCAAAACAAGCAAGTAAAAAAGTAACTTCTTATACAAGTGATACACACATGCGATATGCCTACACGTTTATCACGCCGTAATTTCGGTCATTATTAACCGATCTAAATAGTTTTTTCCTTCTTTCTTTAAAATTTTTTGTCTTTCTGACGAACTAAATTTCACCATCCACTTTTCACTCCGACACATCAAACAATCCTTACACTGACCAAACCGAGACACACGTCCTTTCTCAACCACGACCGAAACATTATCTAAATATTTTAAGTTGCTGTATGTAATGCGTATGTCTTAAACTTATTGTGCATATATTTTAATAAGATGAGCGAATAAACTCATACATAATTAGTGTTCTGCACGTGTTCTCATCCGTCTTACCATTAAAAATGTGCATGTATTTTTTTAATTTAAAGTTAGCGTCATCTTTAAATGCTGTATATGTATTTTTTAATGTACAGCTAATCTTATGAAGTATCAGGCTGTGTATGTTAACTATTTTTATTTCTAAAGTCGTTAGCTACCATATTGAATATATATATATATATATTCAATATGGTAGCTAACCAAATACGAAGGAATTAGGTACTTGTGATAGTGATTATAGTTGAAGTCATTTCGCATTTAAGCCGGCTCTTACTTTTTGTGCATTGACAGTAGAAGACACATGTGTTGCAAGATTTGCTTTTACGAAACATAATGGATTGAAATGCGAAGACGGTTATACTACTATTATATACTACTTTGATGAAATTGTTCAGCGATTGTGTACTGGTGAGGTTTAGTGTATGTGAAGGGTAGAGGAAACAGGATTTTTTAAAACGTATTTTAAATAATCATATAATAATTTAGTTTATGTTGATAAAATTGGAGAGGGTACTGCAAGTTGTAGTTTTCTTTTTGGAATATTTGTTTATATATATATATTTATTTGAAAAAAATATAGTCGTAAGCAAATATTAATTGTATGTATTTTGGTGTGTTATTTTTAAGTACTTGGAGTGTTTTCGTTAATTATGTTGATGAGAAAGTTGGTGGTAAAAGATGAGGACTTGATTTTTATTTAATGAATAGAAGTATCAATTTAGAACTTATTTGGTTTCGATTGCGGAAGCAATATCAATAAGATATGGATTTATTTAATTGTAGACCTTTCGTGGAACATTATAATATTGTGGGTGATGTAGATGAGGTAGGGATATTATTTACGTAGATATAAAAACTATATATTCTTAATCTAATTATATTCGTTCTATTAGTATTTGTCGAAAGCATAGCCGCCTAGTTCCGCCTCCAAAAGGTGGGGATGGGAGTAGGTGTTTGGATTTTTTCGGCGTTTTGGAAATTTACAAATTACCACTTTTTTTTCCCGACTCTGAGAAGAGCCAAAAAGGAGGATGCGCTCAGGGGAGGGGCGTGGGAACACCTTCTTACGTCACTAGAATATGAAGCTACGAAAGGTCATGTTCCCACGTCGACGACTTATTTAGATTCAAATTGGAATTTTTTATAATATATTAATACATAATACGAAATGAAAGTTTGTGAACGAAATGCGGAATTTGTATAATTAATTACGATATTTTTGTATAAATAGCCAACATTTGTTTAGAGAAGGCAGTTGAATGTGTTTATTGTAAGTTAAATTATTATTATATTACAATATGGTAAGTAATTTTTATTAATTATTTTTTTATTCATATTTTGTTAAATTTTAATTGATTGCATACTTTCATTATATTATGTATATAAAAAATATATATGATGCAATTTATTATATTAATCTATGCAACAAAAGATATAAAAATAAATTTATGTCCAATTTATATTACATTATACGAGTATATACAAAAATGTATATACGATATTTGAATGAAGCACTAAAAGAGCATGTTCGTTCATATCTTATGATACGTCCATATTTCATCGGTTTAATGATAGATGAAAAGGAAGAATATGATGAAAAGATGGGGTACACGAAGATGCCGGGGAGTTAAAAATTGGAAACGTTGATGTTAGAATTGATGGAAACAATATTATAATCAGACAAGTCACCTATAAAGCTACTAAGGGTTTACTAAGACTACTTTTCAAAAAGAAACTTGGAAAATTTTTATATGCTGATGCGAAGAGTTATAAATTTATTCTTAATGATACAAATGCACATAGAGTTGATTACAATCCTAAGAAAAAGTATGCAACTAGTAAGGGTATCGAATATACTACAATTATCGTATATTTGGTACCTTTTAATATGTATGGGAATATACCTTTCTGACGTATTAAATTAAATTTTTCACCTACGTAATATCTTCGAATTTCTTTACACTGTTCATCACCTAAATAAGAAGCTAATTTTTCCAAAGAGGAACTCAAAAATCGAAATGAATCTAAAAATCTCAATTTGTAAAACACTTTCCTTTTTTTACCATTGCAATCGATAGTATCTCCTACATGTATTTTCTTAGAAAACGATATGTATTTTTCTTTATTTTGTGCAATAACATCTACTTCTTCTTTTTCTAGTGCTAGTGATTTTACAAATAAATGAGTATCATAATTCAATAAGTTATGAAAAATAATTGGCATATACTGGGGTTCTTTATAATTTATGTTGCATACCATACGTGCAGCACCTCGATACAATCAAGTCATGTGATCGTGATCACGAACTTTTTCTTCAAGCGATTCTATTTTTTTTCACATATATAACATATTCTTGCTTGCTCATAATTTATACGCTTTTCATTATCAGGTCTCATTTCTACCACTCTACTTAAATAATTTTTATATAAAAATTTAACATCCGTTTCTAACTCTTTTATAAAATATGTAGCTGTATTTTCCCCACGATAAAAACGCAATTTACTTTAACTTAGGGTTCATGTACAAAACATTTTATAGTAAATGGTTTGGAAGGATGAGGTTCTGTCGTATGAACAGATTTTAAAATTCTTATCTGTTTTTCGAATTTACCAAATTTCAATATATTTCCCGGTAATTGTTCACCATACTAATATTCAATTCAATGTCAGGCAACACTATCTTCACTTGTTTACAGTCTTCATTATCATGTCTACTCAATTTTTATTCACACGTTAAAGCCTTGAGATCTCTGGGATGAAGCTAAACGAGACAAATTTTTAATCCAGCAATAGTGTGAATTCCCATCTTTCGTGCTAATAAGTAATAAATTAATGTGAATCATTCTTCTCCGTTTTGTAAAATACAAAGGAAAAACTATATCATGTACTTTTAGTGTATCATTAAAGTATTCCAATTGATAGATATATCATATGAAGTAATCCTTTGTGGAACTCCCACTGGCAAAACAAGCGTTGTACGAATTTTTAACATTGAGCATGACTGCCTTCCTTTTCTTTATTGACGCTGGTAACAGGTACCTCTTATTGGACTATACTTGTTCGTATTCAGTTCTCGATATAAAACATTGTTCAACGTCCATCCTAAAGCATATATGGAAAGTAAATTAATAATATAGTAAAATATTAAAAATAATCTCTATTTACCTGGATCCCGTTCTTGAAATTCACTTATTTTTTTCTGAATTTCCTCAATATATTCACCATATAATGTATATATATATCACTTTCATTTTACTACGAGTGTTGAATCATTTTATTTCCTCTTCTCCTTGGTTAATGAATAATATTGTATATTGCATACAATTTCAAATTTATTTTCAAATAATTGTGCACATGTAAAACATCATATATCAATGTTATAACTTTTTCTCTAATATTATGGGCAAATTCTTCCACATCAATGTGTACACGAGATGAATTAGATATTTGGTAACTTACTTGTCTTACTATAACCAAATGCTGCAACGTTCTTTTTTACACCATTATCAACTACTACGAATGCTTTACTTCGATGCATAGCGCTGCAAATATATTAAGTATAATAATTTCTCTCCACAAATACATTACATATTTCACATTTCATTAAATCTAAGTTACTACAATACTTGTATTATCTATTTTCATCCTCTTTCTTTTACATGAAGTCAACATATGTTGGCTTCTATTATCTTCGATACCACGATATTCGCATTCGAATATTTTGATTATAATCAATGAATATACTCCGCGAGTAAATTCTTTTCCACAATATTCACATTCAAACATTTTGATTATACACGATGAATACAATCTAAGTTAAAACTGCACTGTAAAAACTCAAAGTTGAACTGATATTCAAATGAAAACAAACATCTCCTTATAAACCTCCTGTCACGGAGCAGGTATCTTCATCTAAACCTTCCACCTCCCCTCATCAAAGATACTATCAAACGTGCCCAGTCGAATTGCTATGAAGTAAGTGTTTCACTCAAACCTCTCACTGAAAATTAAATGAGTGAATAATCTTTAAATTAGAACTTAATATTTTTTAAAAATAATAATTACTTCATCATATTATTTACATATACGAGTATACATTTAATAAATTAACACTACTCCAGATCATTAACATAATCTTTTATTATTAATATAATTGTTTCCGCATCGAAGTCAATGTCATCATAAATATCCTCTATAATAATTTCTACTACATTTTCATTACTGTCTTTTCCATATTCTGTTTTATCTCCCTCTTGCTAGCTACTATTCCAATCCTTTCTAAAGAGTAAATACTGTTTAATAATTCGAAATTCGAAATATTCATTTCCTAATACAACACCCATTTTCACTTCAATCATTAACTTAAACTGCTATCCAAATAAAACCAGCATGGGTTTGTAAACCTCTCATCGAAAGGCAAGGTTAGCTTGACGTGGACAATGAAACGCCCTCGATATTAAAACGATCTCGACATTGAAATGATATTAGCACTGGAACGTTATTCTCGACCTTGACATTGAAACCTCCTCGGGTTCAGACTATTCTAGAACTTCCTCATTGACCTTGACCGTTCCAACATGCATATCAATTGAAGAAGAAATGCAAACCGGAAGAAGAAGAAGAAAGGGTTTTAGCTTATGTAAATGACAAACCCGCAAGATCTATTCGTGAAGTTGCGAGTGAATATGCTGTATCCACAGAAAATGTTCGTTTAATTTTAAAACATAATAAATACAGCCTACTTAAATAAAGCGTTAGCAATATTTTTACGCCAAGAAAGAAGACTATTTGTTCGGTGGTTTTTGAGAGAAACGAACAATAATCCGAACTTTTCTTCCAAAATTTTTTATACAAACGACACAAAATTTAGTAACAATGGAGTACTTGAGGTTACTAGATATTACGTCGCTAGATTTTTTCCTAAGGGGTTCCGTAAGAAAGTATATAGAACAAGTCCAATAGGTTGCACTGAAACAGTTTCAGTGCAACAAACAGTAGCAGTAGTTGAGCCCTGGAGTTGTCCCATACGAGTGGGTACGAAACCTCGGTAGTTATACCAGTGACGTGGTTCCAGACCGGAAACCCAGAAGAAGATAGTAGAGATTGTAATGTTTATAAACAGAAACAGTTTAGATACAGATTATAAAAATACATAGAGGTGAGTGAGGGTTACATTAAATGATGTTTTTTATATTAAAAGTAATAAAAAATTTCGCATGCGTAATGTGTAAGACCAGTTTATTTGTGATTTCAATTTTTTAATAAAGGAAACACTCAAAACAAAATACTCAATGAAAAGTGTTTCAAAATCATTTGCTCCTACGCTATTACAGAAAAAATAATTTACTCGCTGTGTATAAAACATTTTTATTCATCACACAATTACCAAGTGTGAAAAGTGCATAGTCGTGATTACATTCGAAAATGCTGTATTTCTGAAAATTACATCACTTATGTGCTAATTAAATATTAACAAATTTATGATTGTATTAAAAGTCTTTCAATAAAGAATGCATGTAATTAAATGATTATTATGTAAAGTCATTATTGTATGTGTTACTAAAAATATCCTGACTTTTTAAATTAACTTGCACGAAATTTCGAATTTCTTTACTTACTTAATTTTAAATCAATTCTAAATCAATGGAAAACCGCTGCCTATTGTTACATTTACTTAATTATAATTTATATTTATTATGCAAAGCCGTTCTTTTTGTAATAACTGTTACAGATAAACTACGAAATGAACCTGGAGGCCGGTAATTATGAGAAACTCATTATTAGACACGTCCGACAGGTGATGGCTATACAAACAGAGCGGACATTAGATATTCCCATTAATATAAATTAGCGAAAATACGTCGGGTTAGTTTCAGACATTCTTTAACTTCCAGCTCCGACCGCAATATACTTTTTATACTCATCTTGCCCACTCGCTCTGTTGCTTTGTTTTCACTTATAATAACCTAATTTCAAGTTCCGTGGCGGACATAAACTAATTGGTTAATAGAAATATTTATAATGTTGGTAAATGTTTATAACAAAGATAACAAACAAAACAAATTTATAGGGTATTTAATGTAGATACGCTACAGACACCAAATAACGTCCAGTTTATTTGCGGATGAAATATTAAATTTTAACCAAATTAAAAACTTGGCATTGATAACGTTTTCAGTGAAAACATTGAAATATTTAACTTTAGTAAGCATAAGTTTCTTATTTCGTTTGCATATAAATTCCATGTATTGCAAATATACAAGCAGAAGTTGTGTGTTGCTACTCCTATTTAAATTTTTGTAAGGTAAGCTTGAGTCCGTAGGTCATGCGTTGAAACGAAAATATAATTTTAGAAATTGGTTTATCTGAAAAGGAATGATGGAGTGGTGATATTCAACCTTTGGAAATAGTACACTATCACAAACATATCTATGTTGTATATTTGATTCTTTTATAACCCCTTAGGTTCCGTATTTAATCTTCCAAAGGCACTTACTTATAACGGGAAATTGTTTGGATAGGTGAAACTATCATTCGATAAGCATTCCTTAATGTTCTGTAAAAATATGCAGACATTCAATTGTGTTATTCCAAGACTGTATAATTGCATTAAGTTTTATATCTAAAATCGATGATATTCGTTGATGGTTAGCTAATCAACTGTCACTAACTTGACAGAATAAGACAGTTTATCATATTAGTGAACATACAAATAGACGAGAACAAGTTGGCGCCATTTATACTAACTGCACTAAAGCTTTTGATACACTAGATCATTTCCTACCCTTAGTTAAAAAGTCTACCTTTGGTTTTCGTTTTGCTAGAGTCAGTCTAATTGCATCTCATTTAAACAGTAAAATCTTTTATCTGTTATAACAGGTTTAACTCAAATTTTCTGCAGCTTTTTTATGCGTTTCTCGGAGGCCCAATTTGACTCTTTCATATTTGATATAATATTTTATGTACCAGAATATATATATATATATATATTCTGGTAATTCTTGCGTAAGCCGACTATTTAAAAATATTTTCCAACATGAACTTTGTTTGTAATTGTCTCAACATCCAAAATAATTTGGGGCATTTATTTGTATAGCTAGTACAAATTTAACTAGATTAGTATTAATACAAATAACTTTGTTGAAGAACAACAATTTAATCGCTTATGACTATAATTGTTGGCTCAAATAATATTCTAAGGCGGAAATTAATAGTACTAATTTACAATTTACTGATCTAATTACTAGTCTTATGAGTTTCGTTGGTTCGTTTTTATTAGTTTATTTTATCTGTTGTATTAGACATAGCAATCGCCAATACGTTAGGGAGATCACGAATTCTAAGTAGGTTTATACTATCGTATCTAGGTAAACATAATACCTTTTCTAAGCAGCTTTATTATTAATAATAATAATAATAATATTTATTACGTTACATAATGTCAAAAAACATAGAATATGTCATAAGAATATGTCATAAGTATAAAACATATAACAACGAAAAAAATAATCACAAGTTAAAATAGATAGTAAGTATATATACATGTATATGGATGCAGTTGACCTATGCTATATGCCAATGTCTACAATTCTTTTAAAGAAATCTTCCACACTGTAGAACTCTTGCTCTATTAGCCAAAACTTAAGAATAATTTTAAACCGGGCCAACGGCAAGCTCTTGATCCGAAGCGGTATGTGGTTGTATATTTTTACGCAATGGTGAACAACATTTTTTCGTATTTTTGTAAAATACGTTCGTGGGGGCACAAGATGCATATTACGAAGGTTTCGCGTAGCATGTGCGTGATTCGTTTCGTATTTTTTTAAACATTTTTTTTAGTTTATTTTTACATGTAGCGCGCACTGGAGTATATAAATTGAGGGCATTGTTAGTATTTTGGCAGATCGAAACACACCCACACAACTCTCGGTTGATTTTATGCCATAAATTGCTCTAATACATGACTTTTGGAGGATAAATATCCTCCGCCAGTCAGTGGAATTGCCCCAGAACACCACACCATACTGGAGCCTTGAATGTACATAGGCGAAGTAAGAAAGCAGTCCACACAAGCAGTAGCAGAACCGAGACAGCGCCCCAGATAGTTCATTGATGTAAGGTTTCCAAGACAGCTCAGAGTCAACCCTAAGGCCAAGAAATGACGCGTTATACTTCGAGACAAGCACTTCATCACTCACCACCACATCTGTAGGTAAACTGTTACCAAAGGTCAGCAGATGGGTTTTGGGTAGATTTAAGTGTAGGTTATTTGCCGCAAACCACTTCCCTAACACTTGTATATTTCCTGTTATGGCTCAAGTCTTCATTACCAGAGTCTATGACTGTGGATGTGTCATCTGCGAAGAGAACCGTTAAAGATTCCATAACGTCCGGGAGATCGTTTATGTATAGTAAAAAAAGTAAAGGTCCCAAAATAGAACCCTGCGGAACACCCAGGGTAACTGGTTCCGGACGTGACCTCACCATGCATCCAACCGCATCAACCACGCCCCTGAATCCCATTAGCTCCAATTTCTCCAACAAGACTTCGTGATGCACACTATCGAAGGCCTTCGAAAGATCCATAAACATAGGCCATCGAGAGTTTGTTAGATATATTATTTATAATTCTTTCCATAAGTTGGTAAATTGCTCTGGCAGTTGATCGCCCTTTGATATAACCATTTTGTGTGTTGTTTAATATTTTGTGTTCGTCGATGAATTTTGTCATCCTGACCAAAACTATTCTTTCAAAAACCTTCGACAATAAAGCTATTGGTCGATAATTTTCAAAACTATTCTTCGCTCCTTTCTTATGTACGGGTACCACTACAGTGTGCTTCAAGTCATCTGTAAATTGAGCGGTCTCAAGCGAGAGGTTTATCAGGTATGCCAATCGTGCAGCCAATTCTGATGCACAGAACTGTAGGAGCGACATTGAGATTTCATCCAGTCCCGCTGATGGGGTTACTTTAAGGCTTTTTATAGTGCTAATAATTTCACTTTCATCAGTGTTTTTACGTTGGAATAGTCTGTTGCACCCAAGTAATCATTTGCTGCACACGCTGTAGCAAAGTAACAATTCAGCGCTGATAGAACTCCGATATCGTTGTCATGATTTCTTATATCGTCAATGTTAAAATTCTTTTTTTTAGTAGCCGCAGTCAGTTCCTTGACAACATTCCATGTAGCTTTTATCTTTGTGGGAATAAGATCTTTTTTTAGATGCTATTATTTCATATTTCAGTCTTGTACAGAATTGTGTGTAAACCTGTTTTGGTAACCTCTGTTGTATTACTCCTGCATATAGTTGACGCTTGATATTAGTTAGATTTTTTATATGATCATTTAACCATGTTTTATTGGTACTATTGATTGTTACCAATCTTCTTGTCAAATGCTGATCCATCACCGTTGTCAGCCCATGTTGAAATTCACGGTAAGCAAGACTACATTCGACGTTTGACAAAGCAGGTAACCACATGTCATTGCATAAGTTAGATCTAATAGCAGAAAGATGTGCCCGCGTGAGGATACGTTTTTGTCGTGTTGTTACGTTGTTTTTATTCTTTTTAGTGCACTGATAAAATGATATTTTTTGAGCTGAGTGATCTGATAATGCTGAGTTTACTGTGTCTGCCTCAAAACCCGTGAAATTGACAAAAATATTGTCAATCGTAGATTGAGATGTGCATGTAATTCTAGTTGGTGTTTCAATGGTGGCTATATAGTTATAGGTATTCATAATATCAACATTGATGCTCAAAGTATTTAAATTTCTGATAAATCTGTAATTTTTGCAAGGAGTTTAATGTCTTCTAATTTTAAAACTGGGGCATAATGGGGGTTGCTACTTGTTCTATCTGTCATTTTATCGACGGAGTAAAGCGATGCACGTCGCCAGAAACATATCATCATTTTGAATGTCGTTGCATGCTTTTTTATTTTCTTATTGAAGGAGGCAGTTCCAAGCATGATGAGGGGCTAAAAGAATTTATATTAATTTCTAAATGTGAGACCCAAATTAATGCCCACCCTGAGTCTCTTGGAATTCCTCCTACTTTGTTTTAAATATGTTAGCCAACTGATAAAAATAGCGTCAACGTCTAATGATTGTGTCACAATGGTGTATCGGTTGTTGAAGGACTTTATTCAGCTCTTTGTTCATCTGCATGAGAATTCACGTAACTAGTGGATGACGGAAATTGTACTTTAACGCTCACTACTGTACGCTCAATGTTATTTGTGATCAGCTGGCATGACCGTAATTTAGATTCAGCCAAAAAAGTTTATATATTAAAATTTTGAGGCCCTTTAT
Organism: Dermolepida albohirtum; assembly: GCA_031893035.1. NCBI lineage: Eukaryota > Metazoa > Arthropoda > Insecta > Coleoptera > Scarabaeidae > Dermolepida > Dermolepida albohirtum. The sequence continues at coordinate 16,445 of JAVIWB010002247.1, read as the reverse complement.
ATGACGCAACGCAGTATCTAAAACTACTAGGTAACATATGTAAATGTCGCACGAAAGTCCGTATACTACCAAATTATTAACTACTTCTAGAGCTGAAACTAACTAGTGTAACTCGGAGAATTAGGGGGAGAATTAGAAAAATTTTAAAGAGGGCGCCACAGCATTAAATCCCGTAGAAGTTACTTGCCAATACTGAAACACGTGGTTACTAATTACGTGCTATTGGGAAAATAAATCTCACACTAACAATAGCAATTAAGTCGCTTATTAAATATAGGTAACAGTAGCGAACACATACAACAATAAATATTAATGTATGCCTATATGACAAAAATAAATCTTTATAATATAATCCACACATATATGTATAATTGGCTCACAGTGTGTAATAATAAAATCTCAATACGAAATGGCTTTCATTAAACGTAAAAAAATTAAAAGAAAATATATTCAATTCTAAGTCAATGATATTATTTGTTTTTTTCTCTTAAGCTAACTCAATTATCACTACAATTCAACGTTCATATTACTATTATATGTTAAGCTTACTTTACTTAAATTTGATGTAAGATAAAGCTTGCACAAAAAATGAAGAATTTAAATTTTAGGATACTCATCATTTAGTTGTAGCTTCATTTTCATCTGTTACTGCCTGAGTTTATCCCTCACCTATAATAAAGATTAGGATGTAATGGCCAGTTCCCTGTTATAACTAGATAGTATAATAAATAAACGCCCACGTAAACGGTTTTTCGCTTGGCCTTCGGTGTGCTAAATCTAGCTCAGAAAGACTCGTAGACTAGGGGATTCCCTGTGAGTGTAGATTTTAAGACAAATAGGCGACACGGTATCGTAACCCTGAAAACCGTTTGCTAATACTGAAGCAAAGGGTATCCACAAAATACGTTCGATATTTGTTTGTCATGAATAGAGTTCCCTTCTTTTTTGTTACACAAAAGGACTCGCAAAACTAAAGTTACTAATTAGTCTGTAGATTAACGAAAAGAAGCCTTGATTCATAGCAAATACTGTAGACTCATTATGTCCACTAATTACATTTGGAGTACACTATAGTCAGACATGTAAATACAAACTAATTGTTGACACCTATATGTAAAACTGATTCACACTAATCATACGTTGACAAACGTTTACCTGAGTGCCACATAATAAGTACTCAAAAAAAAGAAAACATAAAAGAGCACAAGTAAATAATGTTCAGCTAATCTACTGAACCTGAAATGAAATGAATCTCTAGAGTACATGTATATCAAGTTTCTATAATTAGGAATGTTTGAACCTATTCAATAAATATGAAGATTTTATGTATACTGTTGAATCTACTAGGTGTATATAATGATTTTATAATTAACAATGATTTATGAATTGACAAGTGAATCAGAACTATTGCATATATGGACGTTTTGATGATGATTAATAATTAAAATTAATTAGTCATCGACACCTCAGCGGTACCAGGTTCCTTCAGTAGAGGCAAGAAAAAGTGGCATTTAGCACCGAAAAAAGCACAGACTGCACGGGAATCATTACGTGCGGCGGCGAAAGAAGAAGAAACCTGAACGGAAGAATAGGCAATACCACAGCCAACAAGCACAACGGGCCAACAAAGTATCCACGCTAGTGAAAGAGACACACGCGTGAAGCGATGTAATGCTCAATAACAAAAAAATAAAAGGACAACTAAAATAAGGTTTACTACTAAAGTTTGCAGGATGCAGAGTGGAACTAGGATGCCGAAATAACAGAGAGGAACTGTTCTGAATTCATTCAATCTACATTAAGACCTGGAATTGCAGTTCTGTCCCGCTTCCTAGAGGCACTAGTAAGCAATAAAGAAGCTACATACGTAGGACAGACTGATGGCTAAACAAAAGGAGACGTTAAAAGTTGAACGAAAAGAAACGCGAATATAAAATGGGAAGGGCAGGATTCTGATCCATTGTAGGTTTACATGGTATATTAGCGACCTTTTTTAAAGATATACCTACCACTTCCTTAAACAAAGTTATATTCAAGAAAAACAAATAAACTAGTAAATTATATAACTATGATTCTTGCAATATAAAACGGTGTCAATAAGGTCAAAAGTTGACTTCCAAAGCAGATCTCAGAGTGGAAGAAACCGAGATTGATTAGTCGTCTCTTACGACTCGGAGTTTATCCGGTAGGAGTATTCATGCATGGCCCCGCTACAGACGAGGTTTTACAGGATCGAAAGTAAGATGTAGAAATTAGATGCATGATTTGTTTTGATTCGCCTTAGCTTTTTGTCGTTTTTCCAAACGACAAAAAACTAAGGCGAATCAAAACAAATCAAAATTCAGGGTCACACAACAAGGTTATCGGAAAGGAAACCAGATATACTATTCACTGTTTCGTAGATAAGCTTTCATATCTTCTATATGCCAGATGGAAGTTCTGTCATCATCATTGGTTAGTTAGTATTTTCCAGGGCCATACAGCCTGTGTTATGGTGAAAGGTCCTATAAACCTAGGCGCCAATTGCGTTACAAAATGCTAGGTGGCATCTAACAAAACGAAATTTTGCCTCTAGACTAGTTGATATAGATGAAAAGGTTCTATTCTCCTACGAAGGTTATATGCGAAAAAATTGCAATTATGCGCCTTCAGAATCCTTGCCTGAATATCTCGATACAATCTAGCAAAAGCAAGCTTCTTCTCGAAGACTAAATTTGCGATGTCGTGTTCTTCGGAGGACAGAAAAGTTGTTTCTACACCCTCAATCGAAATTTTCCTATCGAAATTGACGAAGTTCGGTGTCACACCAGTTACCTCATGTTTCGATGTACGTATAGTAAATCTTATCTTTGATAGAAGAGTATCCCAGATTCGGTGATGACATAACCAGTAAGTATGGTTTTAATACCCTATTTACTCGTTTAGTGGGATCGCTCTGAGGATGATAGTTGGTTATAAATGCAATATTTACATGGTAATGTTCAGGTAAATCCTACATGAGTTTACTCCGAAATTGCAAAATTTGCGTGATACCTTTGGCATTAGCTGTACGAAGAGGGAAAGGCAAAGTGAAATTACTAAATAGAACGTCAATTAGAAAATTTTGGCATAACTTCTGCCAGAGGCTGGCAAGGGTCCTATCAGACCAGCACTTGCAATTTACCAAGGCCTGGACGCGGTTATAATTTTGTTCAACAAATGTCCGGCCGAGGCCTGTTGTTCGGGTTTTGTACTAAGACACACTGCGCAATGACAAATGAAAGAGGTAACATTGGCACGTAATTTGGTCCAGTAATACTTCCGAAAAATTCGTGCTTCCCTTTTCGTTACGCCACCATGACTATACGCAGAGTCTTCATGAAATTGCCTAATGATTGTTTGTGTGATTATCTAGCTTGGAATAACGAGCCGGAAAGTGTATTCGTAATCAAGCATGCTCAATATTCCATAAAGGAAAGCGAGGTGGATGACTAAACTTTACTAAAAAGACGGATGAATATTTGTCCTTAACAGCTACGCGATAGAAAATGTAGAACAGCATTTTCAGAACCCTTACGGGGTACCACCTCATAATCATAATACGTCAAAAGCAATCGCCAACGAATTAATTGTCGTTGGAGATTTTCAGACGATGCAGCCACAAAAATGAATGACAGTAGGTGATTACTTTGAAATGAAATCCTTTCAAATAGTGTCGAAGTTTTTCCACGCATCGTTTAACGGAAAGCAATTCACGCTCGGTGACGCTGCACTTATGCTCAGCATGAGTCAAAGAACGGGAAAGGTAACAAATTACTTTTTCTTCATCGTCAAAATACTGCGAAAATGCACAATTGATGCCTACATTTGACGCATCTGTGGTAAGATGGAAGGTTCGAGAGAAATCAGGACAAGTTAATGTGGAAGTTGACACCGAACAGTTTTTCAACGTTTTAAACGCTGATTCGCATCTAGCACCCCAACGCTATTTCGCCCTCTTTATCGTCAGTTAGATAAGAGGAGACACTACAGAAGCGAAATTTTCGCATAAGTTACGATACCAACTACAGGTTCCTATAAAACGACGAACCTCTGTAACAGTTCATAGTGTCGGAAAATGCAAAACAGACTCAATATTTTCAGGATCATGTGTTAATCCTTAATTATCTACCAGAAACCCTAGATATCTCGATCGTGGCCTATAATTTTGACATTTGTCAAAACTGATGACCAAACCGGATGCTGAAGATGATCGAATACGATTCGTAATGTTTCTAAATTAGATTCGAAATCCTTACTAACAATGATGATGTCATCTAAATATACAAATACAGAGGATTAAAACTTAGGATCCAAGAGAGAGTCCATCAATCGCTCCCAAGTTTCAGGAACGTTCGTGAGACCGTAGTTACTAACCTTAAAGCGATATAATCCTTTGAGAACGATATAGGCCCGCGAGTCCTTAGCAATGGATACTTGATAAGCGCTCTCGATGTCCAACGAACTGAGAAATTTAGCGTGCTGAAGTTGATCCATGAGGAAATCAAGGGCAAGGCAAACTAACGCGAAAGGAATAAAAAACAAAATATTTCGAACGAGGAAAATAATAATCAAAGAATTTAGATAATCCAATGAAATGACAAAATTCCTTTAAAAATTAAGACTAAAACATAGGCAACCAGAGAAGTTGGTCAACGATTAATCGAAAGTTGGGAGAGGAACGAAAAAAAAAATTGAGTTTAAAGTGCTAATTTACATAATGAAATCAGTGGGAAAGGCGAAGAAAACAGAAACTAAAACATAAATGAGTTGTTGATGCGTCAATAATGTCAGGCGGCTAAATTAAATCAAACCGTAGGCTCTTAAATCAGGAAAAAAAGAAAGATCGGCACCACACGTTTGACGCGCTAATATATGAGGCACAGTTTACTATGATACTACAATAAATAGACGTCCGTATTCTTACTTTAAACGATTCTTTGCTTCACCTTCGGGGTGCTTGAACTAGCCCAAAGAAAATCAATTAAAGGGCTTGTTGATATATCGTATTCTATTTATGCATTACTTAGAAAGTTTGATAACTTTAATGTAGTCGATAACTCTAATTTATTTGATAGTATTTCCAAGATAAAAATATTATCTTCATAAATTTGTTAGCATCAATTTAGTTAATTAAGGACTACTTCGGAAATAGATAATATTCATTATTCATTACTTTTTATTTTTTCTGTTAACTCTAATTTAATTAAGGGGCTCGTTGCACGGCTAGCCATAGTTTATTTTTGCTTGCTGACAATTGCTTAGTAAACCATCATAATAGTTTCTTTTTTCTTGACATAATCTTTTTATTTCATATATCGCACTTAATCATATGCCATAAAGTCAGTTATTTAATGTAATTATTAATTCAGTAGTAAACTGAACATTATTTTTCTTAGGCGATTTATTGTTATCATTTTATTGTTAGAAAGTGCTCATAAGTGGCACGTATAGAATTTTTTTTTACTATTAGTGTAAACCAACTATACGTATAGATGGGGATAAATAATTAGTGCTCCGCACTGTAACCCACTTATTCTTCAAGTTTATTTCTTGGGCTATTTTTGGTACTCTGGATGTCTAGCAAAAGAATTGTTTAAGGTAGAAATACAGGCGTGTTTTTATTGTCCTACTGAGCGTAAGACGGGAGGGGCAAAAATATGAATTATCAAGTTGTCCAGTATACATTTACAACTAGCAAGATCAATAAATGGTCGATTAAAATACATCCGAAATCCATTTGTAATACGTTGAGTTGTTCTATGGATGCTAGTTAATGCTGCAGCCATTTGTGTACGATTAAGTTTCTACAAAGCAAATGAAATCATAATTCGTGATTAATACCGAACCATAAAACTCATCAGTTTTAGTCCTCAGTCCGGGTACGTTCTAAAAATAAATTGAAATATTATTCTCAGAGAATCTGTTAACGACACGCCGCTCCATTGTCGACTTCAAACTGTTATAATATTTCTGTTGGTGAGGAGTTTTATCAAAGGAAATTCGAAAAGCTTTGAATACAAAAACATTTCTCACCTGTGTTGCTGAGAATACCATATTCCGCACCAACTGTTTACTGTGAAGATTAACACGAATTGTATAGAGCTTAGCTTTTTTTTTTCTTTTCTTTTGCACAAAGAATCCTTGTCATTAGGGATATTAATTAGCAGGGAAACCGAACGTACTTTGTGGATCCATTGCTTCAGTATTGGCAGAAGGGCTATCGGGGTTACAATATTGTGGCGTCCTATTTATCGTATTAGCAGGGAACCCCTCCCACTCTTCTCATTTATTTTGAGCTAGTAAGCGTCCTGGAACTAAAGCGTGAGCATCGCTAGATAGTTAAGATACGGGCGTTTATCTTTTTTGCCTATTAAGCGCAGGACAAGACCTTGCAACCTCTTGTGAATATCTGAATGCCAGTAGTCTAGCGTTAATTCCATTCTTACTTCTATGCGAGCCGCTATCCTGCGAATGCCTGTTGGTCAACAGCCTTCGCTATATGGTGGGATAATTAGAGCGTATTGAAAGATAATGTCTTTTCTTCAACTATTGTTTAACTATGCTTCGTTTAAGTTATAATTCGGTATATATTATTTTGAATTTGTTGGAAATTTTGGTCAATTATTTGTTTTGCCACACTCTTGCACATAAAAGTTCATTTTAGCGACCCTCTACGATCATTGAGAAAGGAATATTAATTATTGTTTATTTCGTCTTAATATTTGCTATCTTTTACCTTTGGAATTTGAGGGTCTTTTTGACAGTTGATGTTTTTTTTAAATTGAGTTATTATAGAGACATTTTAAGTACCATACTAATCAGTAGGTGGTTTCAGTAGCTGTCTTCTTATTTCTGAACCACGAATTAATTAAACCTTCTCTTGCATCTGTCAGATGATACATTTCTAGATCACCACATTAGCATATCTGGTTAAGTAGTGACCCGATTACCCGCGAAAGACATTGCTGGGTAGCATCGATGTAATGTCCGTGAGTTTCCATTTATTAATTTAATCATTAGAAAATCGAGTAGTCTAGTAATAACTTTATTGATTAATTAAAGAAATATTAAGAATAGCTGAGGAAATCGAACTTTAATTAGTTTAATTGTCAGAATAACGAGTAGACAGGAAAATCTCTATACTATTTAGTCTATAATTTAAGATTACAGACACCGAGAGTAGACTGTTGATGTTAGGAAACTGCACTTCAGCAGAAAGTGTTGTTATTTAAGTAAAATATAGTAAGACATACGTCTTAGTTGTATAATTAAATTCAATAAACTGTATATGTAATGAGTATAACCTCATGAGATATATTGCCCTTTTAATACTATCGATTACATGCCAATAATTAGATTAGTATTATTAAAGATTTATACTCTAGTATATAAACCTCTAGTAAAATTCATCTAATTGGTGGCAAGTAATCAATAGTACTAGATGAGCAATACTAGAGTATAAATCTTTAGTAATATTAATATTCAGTAGAATATCTATACTCATTTAAATCATTGATTACCTGCTAATAATTAGAGTAATATTATTGATTACATGCCATTCATTAGATTAACATTACTGAAGATTTGTATACCAGCGTTACTCATTTAAGATGTTGATTAGATGCTAGGAATTAGATTAATATTTCTGAGGACTAAAGACATTATTACTTTTAATGTTTTATTTTGTGTTCGCTCTAAATTTTGCCATTGGCACGTATTTCAGAATCTATGTGCTTCAGTATTAGCAAGGATAGTTCAGTAACGAAGGGCTATTACTTTTTCCTAAGGTAAGCAATACGGGCTTTTGTACTACTATCTACATTAGGGTATAGTATAGAAAGGAGTGTTACAGTAGTTATTTAACTCTTCAATAATATGCGTATTATTTTATTAATTCATTACATAATTAATTACTGTACGTAGCCATTTAATTCACTAATAGCTATAAAGCTTATATAGTAAATTGCTGCACGTAGTTATTAGGCTCATTGACAGCTGTACTATTTTATTAATTCTATTATTTAATTTATTAATACTATTTCATTGCCACTATTGGAATTATTTCATTTTATTGGTACTCTTTCGTTGCTTCATTATATAATTAATTATTTTACGTGGCTACCCAGTTCATTGACAGCTATATTATTTTATTCATTCATTACATAGTTAACTATTGTACGTAGTCAACTAACCCATAAAGCAGCTGTTATACTTCGTCAATCTTCTTCATAATCCATTAGTCTACACAGATGCTTCACTCATTAATTAGCTGCAACCAAACTTTAATTTTTTTCCATATTTAATTATTTGTTGTAGCTTATATTTTCATTAAGTCAGCTGAGGATAATTCATTAAACTATTATTATTATTTTTCTGTTTTCCTTTCTCATAATTTAAAGATAGTCCTTTATGTTCATTACTAGTATATCATTGTAATTTATTAAGTATCTTTAGTCAACATACAGGCTAAATATTTTGCATAAGCTTATTAGGTAGCACTGAATACGTATTCAGGGAAACTATTGACACTATTTGTTAATATTGCTCTCGAACATTTCTATTTTTCTGAAACTCTGCCTTGTACTATCCGATTATTTGTTTTTTTATTAATTGTTATAAATATTATTGCTATGAATAAATATGATAGCTATTGTTTTCTCACATTTGTGATTTTTATCACTACAATTTTTTGCTTCGTTGCGTAAGTTTATATTAGGACGTATTTTAACTCATGTGCTTCAGCGTTTGCGAACATTTCTAGAAGACACAATACTGTAGCGTCTTCTAAGAATTTTTATATAGTAACTCCCTCTGTTCTTCAACTTAAGTGACTAGTTTCACCTTAGAAGCCGCTTATGGTTTTGGTAAGCAATACGGACTTGTGACAAAAATCTACAGTTAGTAGATTAGGGTGTAACACGTTACAGTGTCTAATGTTCCCATACTCGAAAACTATCTTGGCGCATGGGAAAATATTTATTATTTATCATCCACCACTCTTTTCAATTCTTAATCATTCGTTCATACAAAATAGTAAAAAAAATTGGGCGGAAAGCTAACGATTCGTTATTGTATTTTTGAACGGGGGCAATTAAAACTTTCTTTAAATTTTGGAGAGCTATATTATCAAGCTACATTGCATTAAAAATTGATAGTAATAGCTACAAGACAGAAATCGTTTTTAAAATTTAGAATGAAGATGCTACCACCTTTAGTAATAATTTTGATGATAACATAAGCACTTATTCTGTCACTAATAGAAGTATTTAGTAAATACAAGCGACTTAAGAGAGTCGCAGCTAAAATATCAGTGACAGTGCTATTATGTGTATCTGTTGTCCCTTCTACACTTACCGATATATAGTTATTAGAAATAGTTATTTTAACAATAATAATTCAGCGCCTATGGCGACTAGATTATCCTTTAACATGCGTTACATTAAAATAAATTATAATTTTTTCCTATTATTAAAGTTTACTTGTATTTACAATGTTTTGAATATGATGAAAGAAATACTATTATAACATTTCTTTGTATTACTAGAACAATTTTGTCAAACTTAAATTACTCTCTTTTGTAATTTAAATACTTTGGAGTGCAGGTAAAAATTGAATTCATTTCTTATTTCTTTTCACTATCTGTTTTACTTTTCTTTTAGCAACATAATCACACGACGTTCATTGAATTTATATTGGAGCAACTATACAGATCTCTTTTAATTATTATCAACAAATTCGAAGTGTGGTCGGACGGTTATTTTGTCTTTCATTCGATGTAGCGGTAATGCATTTGTCAGAGAAGAGTAACAAAATTGAAATTGTATTCTTTAAATCAATTTACATATATTTAAGTTAATTGAAAGCCAATGGGAAACTCAATCGGAGAATTTGTGAATTTTTGTAATGGTCAATTTCCTTATGCGTACTGTATTTCAAATATAATTATTTAAGTAAATTATATAGTTTATGTGTCGTTTATTAAACATGTTTGTGCTGGAAGTAGTTTGTTTTATATATATATATATATTTATATATGTATGTATATATGTATATAAATATATAATTAAGAAAATTAGGTAAATTCGTATCCATTGAAATATTTATTACTATAACAAATTAAAAAAGTATGTATAATTGGATAATAAACAAAATTAATTAAAAATAATCAATATCAAATATTTAACAAATTTAGATTTTAGTGCTTTTATATTTTTTAATAATATTTTTTGTATCATGTAATGTTTAATAAATATATATAAATACATATGTACATGTATATATTTGAGCTTTTTATATTTATATAATCGCCGTAAAATGATTTTTCACGTTCCTAAATTGTATTTGTGAATTTTTTTTAAAAATTAAATGAACTAAATTAACTGAATAAATTGACTAAACTGAATAAACTACAGTTTATCTGGTTCTCGTTCAGTAAGAATTACATTACGGCCTCTCACATGCACTGTAGGAACTCGAGAGCCCTATTCCAATCCTCCGGGTATTGAGCTACTTGTTTTCCAATGATCAAATGGAATGTATAAATTGGTATATATCAAAACTTAGTTTTAGAGTAATTATGCTTGCAAATATACCTCACATATAGCAACCATACGAATAAAACTATGTTACTATCAAAGGTATGGTTACTCGCAAAGAGCTGAATTCTATGTAATGTTATAATTAGTATATAAGAGTTGCACTACACTTCTCAAAATACCATCCACTTATTACATAGTGCCTACACAAATTTACGCATTAACTAGCATCAGTACACACGCTACTTTCCTCATAAATAATATGCATAAGGAGCCGGTATCTACTAAAATTCCAGAACCCAATTTTTATACTATACACGTATCTGTAGATCACCAAAAACATCTCTTTCTAAAATGGCGCACCTATTCAAATGGTCTTCAAAAAAAATTGAGGTATTTTATGTACTATCAACTCAACTTACTTGTCAAATAAGGTAATATTTATAGATTTTATTTAAAAAAAAATCATAATAATCCATCTGATTGTCCTCAAAAGTCATTTACCCATTCTAAATAATAATTTATAGTTATGTGGATCCGTTTCTTATAGCAAAACATTTCTTTTTCAAGGCATTCCGAAGTCAAATTTACAAGTTGTGTACTTATATTGTCTAAATACTTTACCCCTCTTAGAACTACTATAAGTTTAATTAATCTAATTGTTATTTAATACTTAACACTTGGTTTGACTAACTACTATGATTAAAACTAAATACTTAGACTAGATAGTGTTTTTACAGTTGTAAATACTAAATCTATATATCCTAATAGTTATTTTGTGTATTTGTGCTTCCTTTGAAGCTACGATAATGTCAATATGTAAGCATTCTAGTATCTTTTCATAGGTAGGTTAAGCTTGTTACAATCAATTATTATATTGCAGTTTCTCGAAATCATTTTATATTTCTAACATCAATTAAATATGGTTACACTAACAAGGGAACACAGGTAAGTGTCACCGACTTATAGACCAATAGTATAAGAGCAAGGGTAACTTTCTTAACTGTCCATCGCACATTAGCGGGGTGTAAACCGGTCAAGCTCAACATTACACCTCGCTGTTTTAGTTAATAGCCGGGAAGAGATATCATACATAAGTTAAGACAAAATTTAAACTGTCTTACATACTCTTAATGATGGCGGAAATATTTTTTCTATCACAAATATTTGTTTAGAGAAACAATCCTCCACCCCCTTATTTCTTTGAAAATGTCAGAATTGTTATATACCACAAGTATATAGAGGCTACGCAGAATGCACACACATACGGACATATATACATATGTACGCCACAGTTTTCTTATTTGTGTACAAAGATTCATAAGTATTTATATGTTAAGCTAAAATATTTTTTAGAAGATTTAATAGAGATGAACAGACGTTTGGAGCACTAATCTGTAGTCCCATTGTTATTTACCATGATCGATATCCGTGATATTAAAGGTATAGGGGAAAAGATGTTACAGTTTAGGGTTTAAAGTTCAACTATTTAAAAAGTAAGCTAAGAAATACTTTACGATGTATATTGCATATACATTTTGTACTATAGTAATAATAAGAATGATAGGTGTGAAATATACTTCATAGATCAACAGTTTACAAGTCTATACTACATATTCGTTACAATAATAGTAATCAGTGTAGAAATGTTGAAAAACAAATAAATTGTTTAAACAATGCAAAACGAGTACATAATGCAGCTTGCCACAAATATTGCATTTTGGTGTACTTTGCGTATCCTTTGGAAGGCAGAAGCGTTCCCAACTTTCAAAATTTGGTGGCTGTTCGGCGTGGTATTCAATTCTATACCATGTATATTTAAACATATTGAAGAACCTTGGTGATGGCAACTGATTATTATATAAGGATTATAACTTAATAATATTGTTTCTTTGCTGTGTAATTATACCGTAATCCATGAATATATATATTCTGATCTTTGCAAAAGAATAAGCGGCGGGTGGTTGTTTCCTTAAATAAATATTTATTATAGGGAAATTATTTACCTGTGTTCCATTGTAAGTCAAATTAAGGTACTCGAACCTGCTTCTATTAAAGTTAAACGATAGCATTTCGTGTACTTCTATTAATAAATTTGTATCAGATACCATATCTAAATATGAATTGAAAAAAGAAGCACTTATATACAACATGTTGCATCATCCACGAGATCACACTCTATCATTCGAATCACATTTATTTCTCTTCTTCGTCTCCTGTGTAAGGTCTTAAATCATTTACATGCCCCTTGTCATACATTTTCATTCTGCTCATTGTACAACTAATAAAATAACGATGAAAACACTACTGTCACTTTACATACAAAGGGTATTAGGAAAGTTTTGCAATATGACGCAACAATGAATCGTAGAAAGCTGCTTGTTGCTGCATGTAGAGACATGTTCATACGTGCATAGTAGCCGCCGCGCCATGTCGATGGGCTCAGTTAATCATTAGCAGTGAGAGTGTAAAGTGCTTCCGATGGCATCGTGGTCACGAAATGAAATAAGGGCAGTTTTGCGTTATAATTTCGTGCGTGGTTTAAACATAGACCACTGCTTCGAAGCCGTCGTCGTCGGAGGAATAAGAAGAAAAAAATAATGATATAGTGGAAGTTATTGACTTGGATGCCGAAACAATTATATTAACAGCAGAAGATTATGTTAATGATTTGGAGTGTGGAGTAATTATTATTTACAAAAAATATTAAGTTTCAATTTATATATTATTCACTTATTTAACCTTCATTGAGAGGTGTGTATGAAGATAATTCGGCTGGGCACGTTCGATACTACCTTTGATGAGAAGATGTGGGAGATTTGGATGAAGATACCTGCTCCATGCTAGTAACAAACCTATGATGACAGGAGGTTCGTAAGGAGAAGCTCGTTTCATTCGAGTAACAGTTCAACTTTGTGTTGTCGCAGTATAGTTTCAATATAGGATATATTCATTGAGAGTAATGAAAATATTCGAATGTGAATATTGGGGAAAGAATTTATTCGTGGACATAATAGGAATTGTTATATAGTATTATACATATTCGCAGCACTATATATCAATAAATCAAAAAATAAAATATCCATCAGTGCATACGGTATTGCGGAATACTTGAATGGTACAATAAGAGTACATGATATAATGGGTCCTTTACATTTTACAAAACGGAGAAGATTGATTCATATTAATTTATTACTTATTAGCCCTGAAGATGGAAATTCTCACTACTGCTGGATTAAAGATTTCTCTCCCTTAGTTTCATTCAAAAATATATGACATGAAGAGTGTTTAGCTCTTTTTACATGTAAACAAAAGTTGCGCAGACATAAAAATGAAGATTGTGAACAAGTGAAGGCAGTGTTTCCTGACTTTGAATTGAAAATTAATAAGTATGATGGACAATTACCGGAAAATATATTGAAACTTGATAAATTCGAAAAACATTGTTTATGATGATTCTGAGGCTTATTTAAATGTTGCTTTGATGATAACTTAAGGAATTACTTTTTATCGTGCTACATCTTTTATAAAGGATGTTAAATATTTATATCGAAATTATTTAAGTACAGTGGTAGAAATAAGACCTGTAACTAACGAAGAACGTATAAATTGTGAGCAAGCAGGGATATGTCATATATGTGAAAAAGGAATAGAATCACTTGATAAAAGATTTCGCGATCACGATCACATGAATAGATTGTATCAAGGTGCTACACATATTGTGTATAATGTGAATTATAAAGCACCCTCGTTACGTGCCAATTACTTTTCACAATCTGTCGAATTACGATACTCATTTATTTGTAAAATTACTAGTACTGAAGAAAAAGAAATAATAATACAATTTATTTGAGTGTAATTTATTACGAGAATATAGTTATAAATATACATATATATATATATATATATATATATATATATATATATACATTTTCTGACGTATTAGATAAAATTTTTTAACCATATAATATCTTCGAACTTCTATACACCATTCATCATCTAAATAAGATACTAATTTTTCCAAAGAGGTACTCATAAATCTAAAAATCTAATCTCAATACGTAAAACGCTTTATATATATATATATATATATATATATATATATATATGTTTCTTAGAAAACGATATGTACATATTTTTCTTTATGTTGCGTAATATCTATTTCTTTTTCTTCAGTACTAGTAATTTTACAAATAAATGAGTATCGTAATTCGACAGATTGTGAAAAGTAATTGGCACATAACGAGGGTGCTTTATAATTCACATTATACACAATATGTGTAGCACCTTGATACAATCTATTCATGTGATCGTGATCGCGAAATCTTTTATCAAGTGATTCTATTCCTTTTTCACATATATGACATATCCCTGCTTGCTCACAATTTATACGTTCTTCGTTAGTTACAGGTCTTATTTCTACCACTGTACTTAAATAATTTCGATATAAATATTTAACATCCTTTATAAAAGATGTAGCACGATAAAAAGTAATTCCTTAAGTTATCATCAAAGCAACATTTAAATAAGCCTCAGAATCATCATAAACAATGTTTTTCGAATTTATCAAGTTTAAATGTATTTCCTGGTAATTGTTCACCATACTTATTAATTTTCAATTCAATATTAGGAAACGCTGCCTTCACTTGTTTACAATCTTCATTTTTATGTCTGCGCAATTTTTGTTTACATGTAAAAAGAGCTAAACACTCTTCATGTCATATATTTTTGAATGAAACTAAGGGAGAGAAATCTTTAATCCAGCAGTAGTGAGAATTTCCATCTTCAGGGCTAATAAGTAATAAATTAATATGAATCAATCTTCTCCGTTTTGTAAAATGTAAAGGACCCATTATATCATGTACTCTTATTGTACCATTCAAGTATTCCTCAATACCGTATGCACTGATGGATATTTTATTTTTTGATTTATTGATATATAGTGCTGCGAATATGTATAATACTATATAACAATTCCTATTATGTCCACGAATAAATTCTTTCCCCAATATTCACATTCGAATATTTTCATTACTCTCAATGAATATATCCTATATTGAAACTATACTGCGACAACACAAAGTTGAACTGTTACTCAAATGAAACAAGCTTCTCCTTACGAACCTCCTGTCATCATAGGTTTGTTACTAGCATGGAGCAGGTATCTTCATCCAAATCTCCCACATCTTCTCATCAAAGGTAGTATCGAACGTGCCCAGCCGAATTATCTTCATACACACCTCTCAATGAAGGTTAAATAAGTGAATAATATATAAATTGAAACTTAATATTTTTTGTAAATAATAATTACTCCACACTCCAAATCATTAACATAATCTTCTGCTGTTAATATAATTGTTTCGGCATCCAAGTCAATAACTTCCACTATATCATTATTTTCTTCTTCTTACTCCTCCGACGACGACGGCTTCGAAGCAGTGGTCTACGTTTAAACCACGCACGAAATTATAACGCAAAACTGCCCTTATTTCATTTCGTGACCACGATGCCATCGGAAGCACTTTACACTCTCACTGCTAATGATTAACTGAGCCCATCGACATGGCGCGGCGGCTACTATGCACGTATGAACATGTCTCTACATGCAGCAACAAGCAGCTTTCTACGATTCATTGTTGCGTCATATTGCAAAACTTTCCTAATACCCTTTGTATGTAAAGTGACAGTAGTGTTTTCATCGTTATTTTATTAGTTGTACAATGAGCAGAATGAAAATGTATGACAAGGGGCATGTAAATGATTTAAGACCTTACACAGGAGACGAAGAAGAGAAATAAATGTGATTCGAATGATAGAGTGTGATCTCGTGGATGATGCAACATGTTGTATATAAGTGCTTCTTTTTTCAATTCATATTTAGATATGGTA